>JAHVYB010000084.1:74003-168551 GCA_020623695.1 Calonectria henricotiae | reverse complement strand
CCATCCCCCCACCCCCCCTCCGCCCCACCCCCCCCCGCCCCCGCCTCCCCACCCGCTGCCTCCACCCGCGGCACCCCCACAGCGCCAAAGCCAAAACCCAAGGCCCCCTCCCCGAGACCCGCCAGCCGGCTCCACCTTGGCCTCGTCTTGGGGGAAGGATTTGGTGCGCTGTAAAAGCTCCTGCCCCCCCCCCCCCCCCAAATTGAGATGTGACGGGAAGCGAGCGAGCTAACATGTGTGACGTGATGTAGTTGCATCGAGGTCAAGAATAGTGAAGCTAAGAGCGGCACCTCCAGCGCCCGCAACAAATATCCCGGTAAGTAATTGCAGAACACGATGCAGCAATCCTGTTGTTTGCTTCAATTGAGAATTTCCCTTTGCTGAGTATTTCTCCAGCCAAGCTCCATGCCCGCAAGGTTGCCGCTGAGCTCGGCGTCAGTGATGGCCTCATCTACCTCCCCGGCGAGCCAACCAGGCTCTATGAGGACTCTGACCAGTCACCTCCCTTTAAGCAGCGCAGATAGTATGCCGTTTATCCTCCTTGTCAGCTTTGTATCAATATATTAACACACTCTCCAGCTTCTATTATCTGAGTGGCGCCGACTTCCCAGACTGTGCCGTCACCTACGAAATCGCAAGTGATCGCCTCACTCTGTGGATCCCTTATGTCGAGCCTCGCCAGGTGCTCTGGGTTGGGGCCACCCCCAATGCCGTTGAGGCCATGCGCAAATATGATGTCGACGACGTTCGTTACACGGCTCAGCTGCCCAAGTTCCTTCACGGCCAGCTTCGCCCAGCCATCACCCTCTACATCCTTCACCCAAACCAGGCTCCCAAGCTGGCCGACCGTCCTCGTGGTCAGACACATATCGACTACTCCAAGCTGCGTCCCGCTATGGACCAAGCCCGTGTCATCAAGTCCGATTTTGAAGTCGCCCTTATCCGTCGCGCTGTCAACATCTCGGCAGCCGCCCACCGTGCCGTAGCGGAGCGCCTCTTGACCATGCGCAGCGAGCAGGATATCGAGGCTGTCTTTCTTTCCGAGTGCACATCCCGCGGAGCGCACACGCAAGCATATCCCGTCATCGCCGGTTCTGGCCCCAATGCATCCACACTTCACTACGAAGCCAACAATCAACCCCTTTCAGGCAAGCAGGTGGTCGTTCTTGACGCTGGCTGCGAGTACTCGTGTTATGCCAGCGACATTACCCGAACATTGCCCATTTCAGGCGTCTTTTCCAAGGAGGCCAGCGCAATCTACGCTGCTGTTCAACGCATGCAAGAAGAGTGCATTTCCCGTGTCCGTCCCGGTTGCCTCTACTACTCACTGCACCTACTTGCTGCTGATGTGGCCACCCGTGAGCTGATCAAGCTGGGTATCCTTCGTGGAAGCTTTGCCGAGATCCAAAAGGCTGGCACTATTGCCGCCTTCTTCCCCCACGGTCTAGGCCACCACGTCGGTCTGGAAGTGCACGATGTGAGTGGCGCGGAGCGTTTGTTGATGCGCGAGACCTTTCACATCGAAGGTGGTAAGCGTGAAATGGTGACGCCCGCAACCCTGCAGAGTCTGCGGCGTATTGCTTCCGCGCCCCCGCCGTATCATGGACGTCAAACACTCCAGCCAAACATGGTCGTTACCATTGAGCCCGGACTGTAAGCTCTCACCAACTCCCTTGCTTACCCACCCTCATTGTACGTGCTCTTACTGATATGATGTCTTCTAGTTATTTCTGCCGCCCCTACATCGAGGGCTACTATCTCAACAATGTCGAACAAGCCAAATTCATTGACCGAAAGGTACTTGAATCTTATTATGACGTTGGCGGTGTGCGCATCGAAGATGATATTCTCGTCACCCAGAAGGGATACGAGGTCCTTTCTATCGCGGCACCAAAGAGCGATGAGTTATTGGATGTGATTAATGGCAGCTTTGAGAAGATTTGATGTAAGATATTGGGATTGCTCTCTGTTGAATTTGGTATGATGTTATAGATGGGGTTTGACTAGAGTAATGGGATTTCACTTGAGAAGAGCGGATTTGGATTTCACATATTTTTTTCTCCTTTTTTTTTATTACGCAGGACAAACAAGAATGACAACCGGAATATTGAATTCAAATTTGAGACAAGGCTTATGATGGCCGCGACAGTATCTTGCTATAAGCACAATGAACACGGCCGTTCTAATTTATAACTCTTAAATCTGAATCTGCCACGGCTAAATTGCACCTGAACGTACAATAACGGCCCTTAGATTTTGCACTTGTCTATTATTAAGACAAACAGTCTGCATGAATTGGAATCCACGGTTGCTTCTTTATTTTATCCATCCTAGTCAACTTAATCCCCATCAAGATGTATGAATTTTTGTTCTCTCGAGAAAAGGAACGGCTCAACCAGGTAGCAACATCAAGGAGTAGGCCAATCCTCTAGACTTTCAAACCCCGTGGTACGATTGCCCTCATGCCAAAAATCAACTCTGGAGCCCAAAGGCAATGCACGATAAAAAAACCCCTCAACCCCCCCCCCATTATGGAATTGGTGTCAATATCGGTGAGACGATCCAATCCCCTTCATTGTCCAAGTATGACATTCAAGATACAAGCCTTTGTCTTATCTATTGTTATAATCAACGCTTTGGCATTGATATTTGCTATTCTCAATGGTGTAGTAACCCCGTTGCAGAAATCTATATACCCACCACTTCAACAGTAGCATAAATAAACAAGAAGAGGAAAAAGAATCTTCGAGATGATTGAACCAAGTATACAAGTGGTAATTGGCATTGCGAAAGGCTCTATCACCAGTAAACCGCTGCGAACCGCAATTCTCTCCATCTTGAAATGTCATGATAACGTGAAAAAAATATTCATACTCATTGCTACACTAAGAAAAAAATAACATGCATCTCTAGTCATGTGTAACCCATGCATGTAATGTACAAAAAAAAAGAGAGCAACCAAGGTATATGAATACTGGGCTACACAGCAAGGCCTCAAATCAACCAGCCAGCAAATACACTAAAATGGCCGTGATCCGCGTTGCCCGTACACAATCCAGGGCCGCTTCTTTCCTTTCTTTCTAGATCCCAACTCCAGATCTGTTACTTTTCTCTGTATGCCAAAAAAAAAGTCACCATCAGAGTAAAATGCTTGACGCCCCTATTTCTCCCTCCATGTTGTTTACAAGTACTTCTTGGGCATGTTCGCACGACGGCGTTTGTAGACGACAAAGCCGGCGACGAGAAGTGCCTGAGAACCGAGGATGAACAGGATAAGGAACTTGTGGCCGGGGGTGCTGTCGATGAGTGTCTCGGTGATAGATGAGTGGTGAGTGTCAAGGATGCCGCGGACGGAGCGCTCGTTGGCCTGGAACTTGCGATTCAGGTCCTTGCGGAGCTCCTGAACGTCACGGTTAAGATCCGTGATGCGGTGCTGGAGCTCTGCGATGTCCTCGATCTTGCGCATGTCGGCGCGCAGCTGCCCGATAAGCTGCGTCAGGTCCTCGTGCCGCTTTTCGTCCTGCTGCTGGTGTCGCGAAGATACACGGTGCAGAGCTGAGAGTTGGTGGTTGGTGTTTTGGAGCCGGTTGTGCAGGTCCATGAACTGAGCCTTGGATGTCTGAAAGACGTCGGGATTTTCATCAGCCAGCTCGCCACTATCATACGAGTCCTTCTTGGCGTTGTTATTGTTATTGTTATTATTGTTGCTGTTGGCATTGAACCTGCCGGACGAGGAGGACTGCTGCTGCTGCTGCTGCTTGGAGTTGTCGCTTGGGGGGGCGTTGGAGCTGCTGTCGCTATTGTCGCTCATAACAACCATCTTGAAGACCTCAAACGAATCAGGAACGTCAGGGGTTGCGGCGGTGACACCAAACTGGTATCCCTGGGGGATGCTGATCTTGTCCGTATCAAAGCAGAGCTGGCCGTCAATCTCGACACGGAACGAGCGAGCATTCTGGCGAAACTTCACCTGAGAAGGTCGTCCGAGGTTTCGGTAGGCATAGGAGCAGTGGCCAAAGGCAAGCTCCTCAACCCGCTGCTTGCTGCTGTAGTCGATGGTGCCATCGTTCAAGAAGCCGCGAACGATGCCTCCAGAGCTCCCCTGCTTGTCGATGACGAGAGCGAGACCGTCAAACTTGCCAACTGTGTAGACGCTGCTGGAGCCGACAGAGCCAGGCCCACCCCGCACAAGCCAGATGTTCAGGTTACCGCCACCTCGTTCAGGTCCATTGGCACGGAAGTCGACGTCGGCGATCCAATGGGTGCGCTGTAGCGTCTGTGTGGCCCAGACGGCGCCACGTTGGTTGCCCGGGGCGAGGGGTGTGAGAATGACCTTGTTGGAGAGGACCTCGGGCTGCGAGGGGTTGCCCTGGAGAGAGAAGTTGGGGATCTGACCGCGGGATTCGGGGGGGCTTATTCTGTTTGAATGAAATGGACGGTGTTAGCGGATTGCGCTTTACAAGTGATGCCATTCCCAAAGAACAATGGCAGGATTCAAGTGGTAGAGACTGCCATCCCCTCAAAAAATAAAAAATAAAACTACTGACCTTCCAGCATGGCCAAAACTGAGCTCGCTAATCAGATATTGTGCCTGGGACAGGCTTGCTGCCAGCAGCGCGGAGAGGGTAATATCGAGACGCATGGCGGTTGAGCTTGGATGATGGGTGTCTGAGAGGTCGCGTGGCGAGCTTCCAATACCAAATCCGAGCCCAGGGGAGGAATCGAAGGCCGATCAACGGGCAGCAGGTACCAATGAGGCTGTCGTACAAAGAAAAAGTGCCCAAGCTTTCTTCGAGTCGGCAGATCGTCGAGGATGGAGAATGGGGCGGCGGTGGGAGAGGGCGCAAGAGGAGGTGGAAGTGTATCTTGGCCCACGGCAAGGCTGAGGACACCTTTGCACTACGTACCTCGCACCTGCTACTGCTAAGACGGGAGGAGGGTCTGGTTGGTACCTCGCAGCTCAAATTTGTAACCAACCCTCTGAGGCGGAAAATCGGGATAAAGTGAATAATGGCTACAAATAGACAATGCCGACCTAGTGCTATAATGCCTAGGCTTGCATAAATATTACTGTGTGTTTTTCCTCCCATAGAATCTTGCTTGGGCTTCCTCGACTTCTATCAACTGTGACCTTTTTTTTGGGGGGAGGGGGGGGTGTGATCCACGGCGGGATGGACCCTGGGAAATATGACGTCTCAGGAGAGTCAATCAAATTGGAAAAATGCTCTGGTCAATTTCAACAGATTGCTCCAAGGCGGAGGAGATGGCTCGCTTGGCCTAAAAGCGAATCCACGTCAACGGCCATGTTGGTGATTGGAATAGCCCCTCAAGCAAGCTTTCCGCCCCCTTGAAGTGCACATTCCTCCCAGGTACAAGCTGAAGCGCAGCCTCGAGGAGCATTCCATCCCGGATGGATGTGGCTTGTGCACCGTGGCGTACGACCTGGGCCCCACTAGGGAAGGCCCATTGGTGGGATTGTGCAGCTCCCCAGGAAAAGAAGGTATGCCCCTGGCTGCATCCAGTGTCAACGCCGTCTGCCATTCTGGAAGCTTGGACCACCTTGACGCTAGTCCGCATCTGGACACTTGGCTCCTGGGCATGACTGTGATTTGGACACTGGTTTATTTGCTGTGCTATCGTGTCTCATGCGCTGCAGCCCACCTCCAACTCCAAGCTTGACCATCCCTCGCCGCAGCCTCTTCCCAACTTTTGCACTGGCGAGGCCATGAGGCTGAGGCTAAGCCAGCGACAATCATAATGGCAGAGTCCTACCCTACGCTGGCGCAATGCGCCCTCGTCGCCGCGGCCTTTAAGGTCCTTTTGTTCCCGGCCTAGTGAGTACACTTTCCGTTAGGCGCATCCGTCATGACCAGATTGCAGCAGCTTGGGGCTGCTCAGCTTAGTCGGACGGCTCCAATCTTTGGCTGGAAGCCATGCACAAGCATGTCAAGCAATCAGCAAGAGCTAACATGACCTGCTCAGCAAATCAACCGACTTCGAGGTCCATCGCAATTGGCTCGCGATTACCATGAGCCTCCCTCTCAAGGACTGGTACTACGAAAAGACGTCGGAGTGGACACTCGACTACCCGCCCTTCTTCGCCTACTTCGAATGGGTCATGGCCCATGTCGCCCGTCTCGTCGACCCCCTCATGGTTCGCATTTATAACCTCGACTATGACAGCTGGCAGACGGTCTACTTCCAGCGCACCACCGTCATCATCACCGAGCTTGTCCTCGTCTACGCCCTGCAGACCTTTATCGAGACGAGCACCCTCTCCTCGAAGCGAGCCGCCCAAGTGGCCGCTCTGTCGGTTATATTGTCGCCTGGTCTTCTCATCATCGACCACATCCACTTTCAATACAATGGCTTCATGTACGGCATCTTGATGCTGTCCCTGGTCTTGGCTCGCTGCAAGAACAGCCTGTTGTCCAGCGGTCTCATCTTTGCGTCATTGTTGTGCTTCAAGCACATCTACCTATACCTTGCGCCTGCGTATTTTGTCTTCCTCCTCCGGGCATATTGCCTCTCGAGCAAGTCAATTTTCAGGATTCGCTTCCTGAACTGCGTCAAGCTTGGTCTAGGAATTGGTGCTATTTTTGGTACTGCTTTCGGCCCCTTCGCTGCAATGGGTCAGATTCCTCAGCTTCTCACCAGGCTGTTTCCGTTTTCGCGAGGACTTTGCCATGCGTATTGGGCCCCAAATGTCTGGGCACTCTACTCGTTTGCGGATCGTGTTTTGATTCACCGTGAGTTTACCGAGACGGCTGGAAATCATATCTCATGATGCTAACATCTCATAGTCGCCCCGAGACTTGGCCTCACAGTCAACGAAAGTGCTCTGCATAGTGTCACCCGGGGATTGGTCGGCGATACGGCATTTGCCGTTCTGCCCGAAATAAGCCCTAGGACCTGCTTTGCCCTCACGCTCATTTTCCAAATCCTGCCCCTTATCAAGTTGTTTACGCATGCTACCTGGGAAAACTTTATCGGAGCCGTCACTCTATGTGGATATGCCTCGTTTCTCTTTGGATGGCATGTGCACGAAAAGGCCATTCTGTTGGTCATCATTCCATTTAGTCTGATTGCCCTTCGGGATCGACGTCACTTGGGAGCATTCCGGCCGTTGGCGGTTGCAGGTCACGTCTCCCTGTTCCCGCTCCTTTTCACACCAGCCGAGTTCCCCATCAAGACCGCGTACACGGTATTCTGGTTGGTTGTCTTCCTGATGGCATTTGATCGACTCGCGCCTGCCTCGAACAAGCCCAGATTCTTCCTCCTGGATCGGTTCAGCACACTCTACATTGTTGTAAGCGTGCCCCTCATCCTATACTGCTCGGTCCTGCATCAGGTCATATTTGGACAGCGGTATGAGTTTATCCCCCTGATGTTTACGAGCTCATACTCGGCAATTGGTGTCGTCGGAAGCTGGCTGGGATACATGGTGGTTTACTTTACCGCGTAAAATGCGCCTGCTGGCGCAAGCTAATTCTCTTGGACTTAGCGGCAGCGTTGTTGCCCACCAGGCCCCTCTGGCAACATTTGTCGTATAATAGATACCCCTTAAAATTGAATAGATTTTATTATGTGTCACCATGGGGATGCAATATGCGTGGTTGTCGAAATGAAACATTGACGCTGGTGAACTTGATCGGAAATGTCTTGCCTAACTGAATCGCTAGCCGTTCTATGATTCGTGAAAGTCGATTGGGCATGGCAGCATGGCGGATGAGTCAGCGAGTCTAAATTGAGAATTTGTGGAGAAATTCCACGTGAGACGCAAGGCTGATGTCCATTTTGGGGCTAACAACCTCGATCCCAGATGCGGGCTTGTCGAGCTGTCTGGAAGATCAATTGAAGAAGCCCATTCACCCGGGGTTTGTAACGGGAGTTGCAGTATGCACATTGTGTCATCCAGAAGCGAATGAAGTGCTTTATAAGAGCAGACTGAGTGCATATTTGGATACCGAATATGCACGGAGAAGATGCGGCCGGAATGCCGATTTACAAGGTCCGCGGCGGATGATATTGCGAGATTCCAAGCGGTGAAGAGGCTCTGTGGTTAATTTTGGAACATGCACATGATCTTCCTGTTAATAAAAACCCCTGTGCACAATTCTTGGAGCATGTGGAGAGCCGTGGGTGGATGGGATAGCAGCGCCGTAAACACGGTCCCGGAGGAGGCGGGTTTGATTTGTGGCCCACAGCACGATGGGATATATTTTACGCTTCTCTATACATGGCAATATCTTGATGAAGATTCACAATAAGCTGGCGCTTCAGACGGCGTTGGATGCGGCGCGCGATGGCGAGCAGAATAAGCCCAAGAAAGTGGGCGAACAAATAGAGTGGGCGGTGTTGGCGGCCGGGGAGGTGGTGCTGTCGGGGGGGGAGTGGAGGAGGTGAGTGTCCTGTGAGGCGTTTGGAGGAGGAGGAAGCAAGGGAAGCGCCGAGCCGTGGGGGGGAGGGGTGTGGGCAGTAGTAGTGGTGGTGCCGGCAACCTGCCGGGATATTTTTTTCTCTCTCGCCTGCGGCACCAAGTTTAATGGCCTGGATCCAATGCGCTGGGACAAGGCATATAGAGATGTATGTTGAGAGAGGTATGATACATGATTAGGCTTGATTGAATCGATGATCTTCCTTGCTTCCATTGTGTCTCATTTTCTTTTCTTTTTCCTCCTGCTCCATGACCAACGGGTGTCTTCCGGGCACTCATGGGTGAACGATCCATGACTAGTTAGCGGTACCTGGCGCCGCCCCGACCATGGAACATGGACGCCGGTACCTTGACGGTACGCAGACTGCAGTGGATGGGTGCGCGTACGGCACTGTACCCGTCATTGTCCCAAGTCCCCGTATTTTCGTTGTCCCCCCGGGCTAGGCCTGTCCCTGCTACTGGCTGTCCCAGCACAGCACGTCGGTACTAAGAACACAACTAGAGACAAGGCGGCCAACCCACGTAGACATGCCCACACGCAGCAGACAGAGTACCTCGACCGAGTACACACACACCCACACTCGCTCTCTTGCTTTTCGGGGCCCCTTCGCCGTTGCTCCCGGCGCGTCAGCCCGCTTCTTTCTTCCTTCTCCTTCTCCATCTCCTCTTCCGCTTCTCTTTAGACCTTGCACCTTTTGCTCCCGCTTCACAATCACCCAACGCCGCGTCTCGGAAGCCGCGCGCCGCCTTCGACAACGCTCGCTACTTACACGCCCCCCGGTGCCAGAGCAGCCTTTTTTTTTCTTCGCGTTTTCTCCTCTGAGCCTTGTCACAGCGTGTAAGTCGTCGAAGCCCGCCGGACCCCGGCCAACCCGCGACGCCCAACACTACCGATTCCCACCCGCGCGCCCGCGTTTGTCCTTTTCGCTTTTTGCATTACCTGGACCTGGGGCTACACCGCAACCACTCGCCAGCTCACACCCATTGCCCACGCCGCCTGTCTCATCTCGATGCTGCGACTTCGCGGCCCTCTTTAGACACATTCTTGTTAGTGGGGGAAAGGCTGAGCAGCAGCCTTGCAGACGTTTGACGCCGCTTCTTCCCACGGTTTGCGCCAATCTCGCCAACCATGGTACCACCCTCCCGGCTGTTGCCCCCGATCCCCGAGCAATCGCTGAGTCTGGCATATAGGTCCTGTTTAAAAGGAAGCCTGTCCAATTTCTGCCTTTGGTAGAAATTGAGAATGAGGACACTGAGGTATGAAGGCACCTCTGACTACACTCTGGAGGATCCTGTTGCGCATGCTAATCTATGTATGTATAGGTCTGGCACATCCCTCAAACGGGAGAGATATTCACATCATATGAGGACTATCTAAGTCGGTAAGCAACTGTTCTTGTTTCCCCATGTCTAGCATTGGCTTACACTCTATCAAGTATGGAATTTTACAAGCAGGTACGATCACGATATCCCCGATCTCGACTAAAGGGCTCCACTTACCAGACCGATGCAGCGTCGTTTCAACGATCAGATTACAGGACATTCAGGCTTGACCTTTTTTGAAGCTTTTAAGAGCGAGGTGGGTTTTGTAGGCCTTGACGTGACGCTGCCCGCTGACCGCAGCGTATAGCTCGCTGGAGGCAAAGAAGTCGAAGCATCCTTCCCCGAAGCCCTCAAGGGCCCCATCCTGCGCAAAGTTCAATTCCAGACGATTTCGCGACTCGATAACCTCGTCGATCAGATTTTCGAAGAATTCAAACATGACTACTACCCCGGCGAGGAAGTCACAGTTACTGTCGATGGCGGAGACCGAATTCATGGTCTGGTTCGCGACAAGACTACTTTTGGCCCCAGAGCCCTCCCCGACGGCAGCCAGGCCCTGCCCACGACCCGATATCTCGTCAACCTGAACGACTCGGAGAAGGAGACGGTAGTCACAGACGAGCACATTTGCCGAGATCGGGGCGTCTTTACAAAGGCTATGCTGCGGTCATTCATCAAGAAGACGGTGGCTCGTGATGCATGGAACGGTGCCCCCTGGCTGGTGAAGCATGAGTATGCCGGCCAATTTCACATTGACACCAGAGTACCTCCTCATCTTCGCTACGATACGAAAGTCCAGGAGCGCAAGCAACTCCAGGCTCAGAAGCGCGCAAGTCTCCCGCATGAGACCAATGGTCATAGTTCTCCGGGCCTCCAGCCCGGTCCAGTTAGACTACCTGAGTTGAAGCCAGCTCCCAAGGGCAAGACGAAGCTGGGCCAAACCGGACCTGGATCCAAGGCCCTCAAGTGGCCTCTGAACATGCCTGTCCACGGTGGAAATCCCTTTAGCTATCCGCCCGAACAATACACCCAGGAACCACCGCGTGAACCTACCCCGCCGCCACCGCCACCGCCCCCCCCCAAGTATCCCATCGAGGACCTGCAGCTTGAGCCTCGAGAAGACCGCAAGCGCCCGCCGCTGAAGTATTTGTGTCACAACCCACCAGTAAAGGTACAAAATGGGGACGTTTCCGACATCCAGATCGGCATGGCATCAGTTGGTCCTCTGTTGGAAACCTGGGATACTCTCAACGTCTACTGCGAAGTTTTTAAGCTGGACTCGTTTACCTTTGACGATTTTGTTGAAACCATGTCTGTCGCCTCCGAGAAGGTTCCCGTCCAATTGTTTGATGAGATTCATTGCTCCGTTCTCAAGATTCTCGTAGACTCGGAGGTTGATGGTGGCAAAGTGCGGATCACTCTCCCTGAGATTGAAGAGGAGGATAGCGACGAGGACGAAGATGGCGAGGAAGACGAGAGTGCGGAACCGACACCAGAACCTGAGCCCAGACCTGTGGGACGTGCTACTAGAAGCAGCCTTGCTAGACTGGAAGCTGAGCGACTGGCAGCTGAGCTTGCTGCTGCCGAGAAGGAAGAGGAAGAGGAAGAGGCTGAGCCAAAGCATCGAGTCGAGGAACTCCTGAAGGATTACGATTGGATCGAGCATCTTCGCAAGCGTGACTTTGTTAATGGAGGCTGGGAGAGGATCATGGTTGGGCTGCTTCATCAGCTGTCCAAAAACGAGCGCCAGCAAGAAGCCTGCGAGGAACTCTTGTTTGAACTTGTCCCTGCTGATATCGAACCGTCGCAGGATACTGTTCGACAAGCATACGCCGAGCTTGATGTCAACTTGCGTGTCAAGGCTCTGCAGATAATCTGCATGCTGACTATTGAGACCAAGGCTGTTCGCGGTTACATGGAAGACTGCAGCGAGACTATGACAACATATCGAAAGGAGAAGATTGAGTGGCAGCGACAGCGAAAGCAAGCGTGAGTGTTGACCAATTTCATATTCTTGTCCATGCATATACTAACGAACTATGCAGCGTTGAGGACCTTCGACAGATGAATGAACAGCGGAAGATTCTTCTACCCGACAACATGCCTCCTTCGCCACCGCAATACCCTGCAAAGCCGGAAGAAGATGTGAAAATGATTGATGCCGATGAATCACTCATGTCGAGAGAAGAGGACGGCGAGGAGACCGAGGAGGAGAATGGCCCCCGACGAAAGCGAGGAAGGGGCCGAAACGCCAAGCAGCGTAAGCGCGAAGAGGAACAAGTCAAGAAGAAAAAAGAGAAAAAAGAGAAGGCGGAAAAGACGCCCAAGCCTCCCGCCCAATCGAAGCAGTTTATCAAGCTGGTCAAGGACATCCAGAAGAAGGAGGATTTGATTAAGAAGTGCGAGGAAGAGATTGCCATTTTGGACAACGACCTACGTGAGGCAGACTGCCCACGAACCCGAGTGCTGGGCAAAGATCGATTCTGGAATCGTTATTATTGGTTTGAGCGAAATGGTATGCCATATGGTGGACTCCCCGACAGCTCGACAGCATCTGCCGAATACGCCAACGGATGTATCTGGGTACAGGGTCCGGATATCTTGGAGCGGGAAGGCTACATTGACTTGCCATCTGATTTGCAGGAGGAATATATGGCCAAGTTTAACATGACAGTCCCCGAACGAAAGGCACTGGAAGAAGGCGAGACAAGCGTTTACGATGCCCACCAGTGGGGATACATTTGCGAGCCGGAGCATGTTGATCAGCTCATTAAATGGCTCGACCCCCGCGGTTTTAATGAGCTCAGGCTTCGCAAGGAGCTGCTCAACTATAAAGACAGGATTGCCAAACATATGGAGAACCGCAAGGCCTATCTTGCAGGGGTGGAGGAACCGGAAAAGAAGGAGGAGACTAAGCGTATGAGCACCCGAATCCGAGACAAGACCCCCGAGCCTCCAAACTACCGCTGTCTGCAGTGGGAGAATACGACAGCGCTCGAGGAGCTGGGTCACCTTCACAGCGATCCTCCACCGCCTCCAAGGTCGCGAAAGCAGAACAAGAAGAGAGAAGCGGCAAACGATGCATCTGGGCCGGTACCAAAGACACGACGTCGAGGTTGAGGAGTGTATGGAAATTAATCTTTAGCGGAGGATGGAGGTGTACTCCCGGGATGTAAATTCGAAGCTCCGAACATGGTATTGGAAGACTTGATATGTGTGCATTGGTCTGGATAGCCGGCGATTATAGAAGTGCTTATGGAGGCAGGGTTTGTCGGAGTGTGTTTCTGGGGAACTGGCCGGAGTAAAAGAAAAGAGAATACGGCGTTTTGGCCTGGCCAGGAAAGGGCTTTGGCAGCATTGGGAAGCATCGTATAGACTAGATATAACTGGTTTGAATCAGAGATAAATTTTGTGTTTTATGAGATGCATCTAGTTATAATACGAAGATGGACGTGAATTTGAGCCCAAAAAGACACAAGTGGACAAAATGAACCGATGGGATATTATCCCTCGTTGTAATGTTGTTGTGGGTTAACCACGAGTTTACTTTTGTCCCTGTGATACGGGTTTTAGGGGAACAAAGAAATTCGGCAATCTGAGGTTACAGGCCCAAGCTAAATACAGTTAGCCCACTTGCCATAAAGGTTCTGTCTAGGATGACAATTGAATCAGTCTCGGATATATGGTCCCCCTGGGAAGGATGGCCGGCTCCAAGAGCGTGGTTTTTAAAGGTGGACCTCGGCGTCGGTAGCTGGATGCGCCGATTGTTGTCGTCATCGGATGGTTACTTGCGCCGAAACTTTGAGCGGCCATATATATATTGAATGCGGGAATGTGTACGAGCCAGATTTCGTAAATTTTTCTTCCTCTTCTTTTTGTTTTCTTGCCGTGCATGGATTGAGTTAAAACGTCAAATCAAGTACCGTTGTGTTACGGACTGCTCATAATGGCTGCCAACGACATACCCAAGATCACTCTGCACTGGCAAGTCAAGACACGCGGGACAACGCCCCCCCCCCCCTCCCCCCCTCCGCAAATGCTAACGTCTGCTTCACAGGCTCGACCAGTCGCGCTCCCAGCGCATCCTTTGGCTCCTGGAGGAGCTTAAGCTGCCGTATGAGCTCAAGATCTACCACCGCGACAAGCAGTCGCATCTTGCGCCGCCGGAGCTAGAGAAGGTGCACCCACTCGGCAAGTCGCCCGTCGTCACAATCGGGGAGCCGAGCGCGGATGCATCCCCCTTGGTGCTGGCCGAGAGCGGCTTCATCACGCAGTACCTCACGGAGCATAGCCCCGAGGGCGAAAGGCTGATGCCCAAGCGGTGGAAGGATGGCATGGAGGGCAAGTTTGGTGGCGAGACGGAGGAGTGGATGCGCTACCAGTACTATCTGCATTTTGCCGAGGGGAGCTTCATGTCGGTTCTCGTCTTGGCTCTGTTCATCGGCGGTAAGTTTATTTTTAAACATTTTTTATTGTCATTATTTTTATTCGGCATGTTTTCGAGTGGCCAGAAAAGCTAACGGTGATTGATTGATAGCACTGCGATCCCCTGTGGTGCCCTTCTTCATCCGGCCAATCACGTCAATCGTGGCCAACCGCATCTTTGCGTCGTACATTTTCCCTACAACGCGGCGGGATATAGGCCTCTTGGAGACCCATCTGTCGACTTCTTCCGGCGGCTACCTGTGCGGCGATCACTTGACTGCTGCGGATATTTTGACCAGCTACCCCTTGATTGCGGCGCAGGACAAGCTCGACGGATTTGGTGATTGGGATGGCGGGTCTTGGAGGAGTGAGTTCCCGCGCGTGGCAGAGTACGTGAAGAGAATCGAGGGAGAGGAGGGATACAAAAGAAGCGTGGCCAAGATTGTAGAGATTGAAGGAGAGTATAAGCCGTCGTGATAGGCTTACGTTGCTAACTGTAAGTCCGTGTATGTGTATGTGGAACGACTCGGAACAGCTTTGTATGAGGTGGCTTTTTGATCACTCAACTCCCTATTATGTCAATTTGTAGTAATTATTCAAGTTATAATCTAAGCTAGATGGAATGGGTTGTGAGACCCATAGCTTATAGCCAGCCATCTTCTCGGGTGTGAGCGAGGGAGGGTTGATGGAACAAAGAGCACATGGGTATACTGTTACAAGGGCCGTGGAATCAACTCAGTCGCAATCAAAAACCCAGTAAACAACCCGAAATGACACATGCTATTGGAACTTATGGTTTACTATTTTTCGTTTACTCCATCTATCCTCGCACCTCGATCTTCAATTTTTTCTTCGTCCGTCTTTCATTTTGTGTCTAGTGGGCAAGTTCACCTTACCCACACCGAATGCTTGGCTTTTGGTGGCCCATTATTGGCCATACACCGAACGAAATGTGGATCTACAACCACACCTCGAAAATAACTGGCCCCGAGCTCAAGCTCATCGGCGTCTTCCACCCTCACCTCAAAGCCCGTGGCCCGTTGCAATGTCCGCGTCTCGAGCAATCTGTTCAAGATGCTCGAGCCAATTGCGCCCAGTTGCTTTTCCGCGACTGGGCGCGGCTGCCCGGTTTGTGACACTGGCCGACAGCAGCGGCGACTCATCTCAACCTCCAGCAGCAACAGCCGCCACAACACAAACTCACGAGGCCGGAGCCGTGCCCATTCCTACAGTACCGAGACCCAGGGCTTTCAAGAAGCAGCACAATGGACAAGATGACCCTGCGCTGGCCATATTTAACGACGTTGTCAATCCCACCGCAATTGACTCGTCTGCCGACAGTCTGGTAGTCCTGAGCGAGCTGGAGATTCTCAGCAGGTTCAACCAAATCAAGTTGAAGAAGACATTCGTCACGCGCGATTTTTTCGCATTTAGGAGTGAAATTTGGCCTCACGTTGAGAAGATGCAAGGCCGGATCCCAAAACCCATCTACGTTGCCACGGCCAAGATGCTTGGTCGTGTGCGAGGTGAGCCTTGGTGGGTGTGTTCTCGCCCTGGCCAGAGCCTTGAGATTGCCAACATGTACAAATCTCTTGGCAAGTTTGGGCTTGATATTAGAAATAACCTGATTCTCAACCTATGCTTCACACTGACCACAGGGCAGCTCACGACAAGTAAGCGCCGCCTTATTCTGAAAGAGATTCTCGACATGTGGAAGCACATCTCACAATTAAAGCGGTCGGGTGACATGGATCCCAATCTGTTTTTGCTGCCCACCACCAGCGATGTTCTCAAGGACATGCACACGCGCCCGGAGCTGCCAGAGGAGGAACGGAAGCCCCTCACTCCAGCAAGGGCGCTTTCATCAATCTTTCTGATGTTTCCGCCCGCAGAGGCCCAACTCATTTTACCGGGGCTCATCGCAACAATTGCTGTTTTGTCCGATAAGAGATACGCTGGGCAATCAAATCTGACCGAAGCCGCGCCACTGCTCGATCTTGTTCGACAGGTGGTGCTCAAGACGCCACCTCCAACGCAAGACGGCCTCCACCCAACTGCAACTGCCAACATGCACGGAGTATTCACCGTCGAAATTGTGAATGAGATATTTGAGAATGGAGTTCGCTTGGCCGCCACCGCGAAGCAAAAAGTACGAGATTACGTGAATAACCAATTATCGTACATGAACCTGTTGATTACACATGAAAGCGGTCGCTGGCATGCGGGCCTGCAAGCCCAAAACAAGATGGATCCTGAGTTGGCCAGGGTGGTCAACTTGGGCACCTTTCACCGACAGCTCCGGACAGCGTACCGCGCCCGTAACACAGGCGCCATCCTGTCCATCTGGCACAGCATGAAGGCTACTCTGAAAACCCACCCAAGCCTCAGCGTGGAAATCCGCGAGGATCCGCACTTCTTGGACTTTTGGATCTTTGTTTGGTGCGGGGTTCTTAGAACCCAGAGAATCAACGAGACAATGGACCTGATGCAAGAGCTCGGGATTGAGCCGACCGTCAAGACATACACTGCCATGATGCACGGATGGAGGTTGTGTAAAGACACGGACAAGATTGAAGCATTGTGGTCACAGATTAGACAATCGGGGATGAAACTTGATGTTCACATCTGGACAGAGCTCATCTCGGCCCTTGTCAGCGCAGGAAAAGTTAAAGAAGGCGTGGCCGCCTTGGAAGAATTTGTCACCATTTGGCAGAAAGCTGTTGAGAATGGCCGCCAGGAACATGCCGTGGAGCCGACTATCGCGACGGTCAATGCTGCTTTCAAGGGCCTACTCCGTTATGGCTATTCAAACCAGGCCCATGAATTACTTGGTTGGGCTGGTCGCCAGGGCTTTGAACCCGATGCTCACACTTATAATATTCTCCTACGCGAGACGCTTCGTGACGACAACTCGGACGAAGCCAAGAATCTGTTGCGTGCCATGAAAAACCAAGGCGTTGAACCAGACTCCGCGACATTCACTATTCTTCTAGAAGGTGTCCTTGGCCGCATGGGAGATGATGTCACGGCAAAGGGGCAGGTACAAGCTATTGAGGAGGTATTTGATGAGATCCAGACGTCAGGCATCAAGCCCGGACTGGAGACATATGCCAAGATGCTGTATGCTGTGGCAAGTCTGTCCAAGGGCTCGGACGAAGCCATTGCCAAGGTCCAAGATCACATGCGTGACAGTGGCTTCACCATTACGCCCCACATGGTGACGATTCTAGTCGAGCGTGCTCTTGACCGAGACCCCCCCGACATTGGTGCGGTGAGGGAGCTCCTTCGCAAGCATAAACTCCACAGTATCGAGCAAGGCGACCAGACGCTCTGGGAGCGCGTCATGAGCGCATTTGCCGTAGGCGCAGAAAAGAAGGATGCTATGGCTCTCTTTGACAAACTCACCGATGCCGGCCGGCCGGTCACGTCGTTGCCCTGCTTGACAGACTTGCTCCGGATGCTACTGGAACATGATGACATGGAATCGGCTCAGCGGATCGTGAGCCAGGTTTTGAGCGAGAAACTGAAGAGGGATGAGAAGTTCAACGAGCGTTATTGGAGACATCACTTTTGGCACTTGGCCAAGGAATATGGCTTTTTGAAACGAGACGATGTGCCGGCTGAGCTTAGGTCCCCCTTTTGAGGAGCATGCACAAAAAGGGGAAATCTCATTTTTTGGGATCGCCTGTGTAACATAACGAGGAATTATATATGGTAGGAGCTGGGATGGACAGGGGAAAGGAGGGAAGGGTGTGATATTTGTACAAGAGGTGAAATTCCTCGCTGCATTGGCTTGTATTTCACGACATGAAAACATCAGTACACGTAGAAGAAAGAAGAAGAGAAGACCAAAAAAAAAACCCCAAAAAACCATCACCACCCATGAAGCAAAATGCAATCATTGTTCTTTTCCCAACCTGCGCCTCGCGCCGAATATACCATATCCCTTCCAACGCTGAAATGTCTTGACGCCGCCGTGTTCCATATGCATCCTTTTCTCTAGGAGTCGTCCATTTGCTCGCCTTGCTGCTCAGTGGCCAACGGCGCCTTCTGCCCTGGCTTTCCCTGGCCAAGCATGGCCGCCATGCTCTCCAAGCCTTCCACCTCGGCCCGGTTAATCTTGCGGCCCTCTCCCTGCCACTCGCCGTCGCGCACCTCGCCCTGGTCGCCGAGCTCCAGGCCTCGTCCGTTCTCCAGGTACTTGCGCGACGTCGCCTCGACGTACTCGACACGCTCGCGGCGCCACGACCTCTGCGCGGCGCTGCCCGAGTCCTGGGCGGCGGGGGCGGCATCGGCGGGGCCCAGGTCAGGGAGCAGCGTGCGCAGCGAGGTGGACAGCGAGCGCAGGGCCTGCAGCTGCGACAGGGTGAACTCGGTCGTGGTCGAGATGGGCGTGTCGGAGCCGGCGTGCTCGAGGCCCGACAGGTCGCGCAGAAAGCCAAACGGGCTGCCGGCGTTGGACGGCTGGCCCTCCTCGGCCTTGACGGCGGGCACCGACGGCAGGCCCAGGGCGGAGCGGAGCTTGGCGAGGAGGGCGTCGTTGCGGGCGCGCTCCGTCTCGAGGGCGGCGTGCAGGCGCTGGCTGGCGTGCAGGCGGCGGCGCAGGGCCGTGACGGACTCGGTGGTGGGCCGGTCGGGCTGGGAGGCGGCGGCGAAGTCGAGGCCGTTGTAGTGGGCGAGGCGCACGTGGGGGAGGTGGTCGGGGCGGACCTTGAGGATGTTGTTCATGGCGTAGAGCTCAAACAGGTCAAAGTTCTTGTCGATGGAGGCGTTGAGCAGCGTCTCGAGCTGGTGGGTGCCATTCTCGATCTCGAGGCGGGCAGCCTCGTCGGGCGGCGGCGCGTTGGGGTCCTTGGAGGGCCTGAAGCCGAGGTTCTGCGGGGGGATGGACAGGAGTAGGCGCTCGACCGAGTCGAGGGCGCGGTCGGCGAGGACGTTGACCGTGTTGATGATGTCGTCGAGGAGGGACTGTGGTGGGGGGGTTGCGAGCGAGCGGTCAGTTTCGGGGACAAGCTGCGCATGAGGGCTTCACGGAGCGGGGGAAGCAGACCGAGGGGACCTACGACGGGGGGGTAGCCAAAGTGCTCGGTGAGGAGCTCGTAGTCGGAGGGTTCTGGCGCTGCCATTGTGGTTGTGGTGGTGGAATGGGGCCAGGAGGGTGCAAGTAGGAAGAGTTGATCATGGCGGTTTGGTTAATTGAGCTTGGACGCGTCGTGGCGCGGTCATGAACCCCTCCCCCGCCTGACAATGGATGAGCTGGCTCGGCCAGGTGAGAGAGGGGAAAAGTGGAAGAAATGATTAAAATATTCGCAATTAACAAAACAGAAATCTACTAGAGCTTTCCAATTTTGATCTGATAATCTCAGTACCCTTTTTTCTTTCTTCCGTGCTGCTGTTGCGAGTTATCATGACGGATGCAAGGGTGCATTGTACGGCTCGAGTCAGACTTTGCATACTCTTTCACTTACTCAAGCTTCAAAAAAAAGAAGAAAAACAAATACAAAGCCTGACGAACGCATATTATTTTGAAGTATATTCAATTCGACGTGTTTGTTTTTCATTTTAGCCTTTTCACCTGCCACAGTTCATTAAAGTGATTGCAATCAAGTCCAGCAGAGAGCGTTGCTCAGAGGAATCCTCGAGCCCAGCCAACCAACAAGCAAGTACAAGTGTCTCCAGGCAGTCAAATCGTTCATCACCTCACCGGAAGATTAGATTCGCTTCGCCCTATACACATATTTCTAATTCACCGGCAGCCTTCACCCCTGCCGCACAACAAGGCAACGATCAACTAGCTGGAGTCCCGCCGCGGCTCAGACCGACAAGAGACAGTTTCAGCCCAGAATTCAAGCCAGCCAGCCCAATGGGGCCCCTTGAGAGCGAGTCCCCCCGATGTGTGATGATTGAATTAAGTATGTTCTTATTAATGTAATTATTCCGCTATAACCTTGCCCGATTTTCCGACCCAACCTATTAGACATGTAGACATAGTAAACCGTAGTGAAAGCTGATACTCCAAGTGTATAAACCCCATGGAGAGAAGGGGGAACGAAGTTGATTTTCCGTTGGTGTGTTATGCATATATTACCCCCTTATACTCCGCTGGAAAACAAAATAAAAAAGGAAAGCCTTGGACAGGAGTTAGAATGTGTGAGAGGAACTGATTTGAATGAGGCTTACCATGGGTGATTTGATGGTTTGGAGGCTACCACCCGAAACTACCGTCATTTTAGGCAGATGGCTCAGCGGCATATGCGATGGTGGTAGAAATAGTGTAGACTTTGCCCTGGTTCAGAGTCACAGTTGCGACAGGGACAACAGTATTGCTGTACTGGACAGTTGCGGTAGGTCTATATGTCATTGTAATGGTGGAATCCTCGGCAGGGGTGCTGGCTTTGGTGCTGGAGCTGGCGGCGCGGCTGGGGACAAGAGTAGTTGAAGGCCCATAGTTTGATGTGACGGTGACTTCAGGGATGTCGCTGAGCCCACCATTGGAACTTGCCGCTGCGCTGGAGCTGGGGGAGCTGATGGGTTGGAGAGTAGTGCCAGGTGCGTAGACGCTTGTGGGAGTCGTCTCGGCACTGGGCACGACGGCCTCAGCACTTGAGCTAGCGACGCTGCTCGGAAGAGGAGTGATTGTAGGTGCGTAGTTGCTGGTGATTGTGACCCCGGGGACATAACCAGCTCCATCGTTTGGGCTGACGTCAGGAATGGGACTGGGAGTGCCTCCCTTGTTTTTGCAAGCCGGACGAGCACCAACGGGAGCAGACATGGCTGCGATGGCAATCAAGAGTTGTTTCAAGGTGTACATGATGGCGGGCTATCCAAACAGATGGCGACGAGGATGATATTGACGGGGGATCTCCTTGCCGCAGCAAAGGCGTCCTCTTATACGATTCTACGGACCAGACCGAATTGTTTAGACCGGCAAACAGGAAACTACTTTAACCAGGTGATTTGAGATGGTATACCGTTATCTCAGACAGCCAGGCGTGAAGCTATACCTACGTTGGCGCAGTGTGCTGGTTTCAGAATCCGGAAGGGCCCGTGTGCGTTTCCTCAATTAATTTTTTTTTTTTAGCGTACATGAGGCCTCGCCCAGTCACCAATGGAAAGGACAAAGACTGAAACGGAGTATATTAATTCACAGATACCCGAGCGTTTATTTTTTTTTCTCTCTCTCGGCTGGATGAAAAAAAAATAATAAACCCCTTTGGCCAATTTTGGAGCCGTGCTTGTTCCCCGGACTCAACTCCGGAGACCCGGGTTATCTGAGCTTCGAGGGCCGTGTTGAACAGAATCAACTCATTTTAAGGTGTGGATTTATTCTCAAAACAGGGCATTGCCCGAGCCTTTCTCCGTGTTGCCCCGGAGCACTTTGTCATCTCTATTCTTGGAAGAAGAAGCAGAAGAAGCAGAAGAAGAAGAAGAAGGAAAAACAATGCTCCACGCTCAACCGCAGAACAAATGACATGTCGGAAAGCACCCAGTGTTCTGGGATTCTACCGTCACAAGTCTAAGCCACAGCGACGTGATCTCCGGCGGTCCAAGTGAATGACCCCTGGAGCTAGCTTTGGTGGGGGGGTGAGATGGAGCCTCCTGAGGGCCGCCATGATTTCAGGCCGTGCTGGGAGAAACTCACGCTAACTCATTCGGACGGCATCCACTTCCCGAGCCTTGTCGTTATTGTCTTCGCGTGTTTATTGTATCAAGTTGTCCAATAGCTAAACTATGACTTGGGCCCTGAGGTCCGACCAACCTGTCTCAGTAGTGGTACCATGTTAGTCGGCCTCGAGGATGAATCCGGCGCCTCGTCTCCCTCCGCCTCGCTCCGAAGGATGATTCAAAGATGGCTAATTCTGGGCGTGGATTGGCTCAGCCTCCCTGATCCTACAGCCATGTTTGCATTGTCTACCAGCCGTTGGTGCGTACTCGTCTGCTATGACTTTGGGTTCATCCGCACCGACCTCTACGTATTGTAGGCATCAGACATGAGAACAAGACTGCCATCTTTCTTTAACAATTGGCATTGGCAATTAAATCGCCCTCGAACTCAATGTATGAGACAGTATGGCGTTGATGACATAATTTTCAGACAGTGACACCAAAGATCCTTAAATCAGTCTTTTCAACTGGCACCAAAGATTGTGACAGTACTGCTAAAAAAAGATCGGCGAGCAATGGAACGAGATAACTAGGTATGCAACTACGTGGCCATGTAAGCATACAGTTTCAAGTTTGGAAACCTCTGCTGAAAACCCGACAGACAGGTGAATGGCCCACATTGTCTGGATTGTGCCAGCCCACAAATGTCGACAACATGCCACTATTCCCATTTTGGTTCCACGCTGCGCTCGGGAACTTTTCAGGGCGTCATCAGACTTGCCTGTCCAATGGCACGGGCGAGAAAGAGCCTCCAAGCCTCAACCCACAGATGCCAAGCCCAGCTGGCAACAGGGCATTTTGCTTTTAAGCTTGGGACTTTTGGCACTCGATTATTATCATTTCCTTCAGACGTGACATATTTCAGCCGTAAAGCACAAGGTGTTGATTCCAGTTGACGAATTTCATATTTGAAGAAGACAAGAAAAATCTACTGTGCTACAAGATGCCGGGTGTTCCATCTGGCAAGGGCTGCATGGCCTGCAGAAAACAAAAGAAGAAGGCATGTATAATGCTCCATCTCACACGGGTTTGGGAAGATTGGCTGATGGGAGACCAGTGTGATCAGCAGAAGCCGTCATGCTCGAGATGTGCGAGACTCCATATTTCCTGTATTGGCGCTGGCCAACAGAGATATCGATTCAAGCCTGTAAATTTCGACAACTCGACCGTGGCCGGGAGAGTGAAAGCGGAACCCGTGTTTACGATACGAACCGACATCCCGCTCCCCCTTAGTAACGAGTTGTCAATCACCGCCAGTAGATTCGTTGCGGCACTAGACATGCCAGACCTTCGGTATAGTTTGAGGTGTTACGGCGAGTTTCTGGAGCACATTCCTCGGCGTCTTGGCCAAAACGAGGCTCTGGATGCGTCAGTCAAGGCCCTAGTTAGCGCATTCCCGTGCCACTACACAGGCCAACTTCCAGCAGAGGCACTTGTCGATTCCATTCATGCCCTGAAAGCTATACGGGCTCGACTAAATGATTCCAACACAACCCTGATGTCGGAAACACTCTGTGCCGTCTACTTTACCATGATCTGCCAGGTTGGTGGCTCGAGCGTTGTCTTTTTATTGTAGCTGCTAATACGTATAGGGTTGGCGATCCGATGACCATGTTCAAGGCCATGGCAAAATGTTGGCGCACCTGACAAGTGTTATCATCACTCAAAAGCACAAAGGTGATTTTGAGCTGAGTATTTTGAAAACCATGTCCGTGCCTGTTGTAAGAAGCCCTTACAAGTGCTGCATTTGTAATTGACGGATCATTAATCATTGCATACCAGATTACCGAAGCCATGGTAAACCCCTTGATTAGTTTGTCAGCCTGGTCTGCGGAACTCGCAACCTCCTTACCGCCTGAACCAACAGACACGGACCAATCGCTCCGAGTTCCAAGCCTCGAGATAAGAAAGATGGTCGGAATGCCAAAGTTCTATCACCACCCCCAATATTGTATCGAGGAGATCAAATCCTACTACCGAGATATGTGCGCCGATCAACCAAGGGTTTACCAACATTTGGTTGATCTGGGTGGGCAAATGGATTCATCAGCCAACGAGAGCGATCCCATCAACATAGATATAGCGAAGCTCCTTCACAGATATGAAGTTGTCTATGCGCTTCTACTCAACTTGATTTCGAATTTAAACAGTATGCTACGTGCAGTGAACCCAGAAGATTCCAGCTTAGTTGAAGAGGGAGAGATTACCATAACTAGGCAAGTCTCGCTTGCAGAAAATGTCTCCCGGCACCGGCCTCTGGGCGCCAGTTTCATACCTCCTTTATTGGCAAGCACAGTAAGTACACCCCCGACCTATCGATCTCATAAATGCAAGACCCGCGCAATCTCAGGCCTATTCCAAGTGGATATGTTTTCCTCGAATACCTCATGGGTGCGCGGAAGAGATTTACCTATGTAGAGTAGTTGCTAACATTGGAAATAGTGGGCCACAAGTCAAGGTCTGGCAGGACAAGTCGAATTAGAAAGAATGATGATGGAGTATCAACCAGATTCTCCGCATATCAAGTGGATGGATGAGGCTGTCTGGCTAAATTGTATACACAGAGGACTCCTGTTTCAATTGGCTGAGTTTTCTAGTCCTCAACTGGCAATGGCTGGTGGCAAATCGCTGAATGAATCTAGGATCCATTGCAATGCTGCATTTGGACCAAGCGGAAGCTGTCTTTTTAGATGATGGACAAAAAAGATAGAAATAAAGAAAAGTGAAAGTTATAAGCTGATGATAATATAGTTGATTGCAGGCTGAATCCAAAGCCATTTGGTGGCTGTTCCTCACGCGCACTCAAACATCGATAAATTGTATTAATGTAACCGAAACGAGATGAATTCATATCCTGCTTGTTGGCATCAGTATTGGAAATAATTATTCAGGGTATTTTATCCCAGACATAGTCACTCTGATACGGTATAGCCATGAGTTTAATGATGGACTGTTGACTCAGTGAACCGACTTGTTCATCCTAGAGTTCTTATTTCAGACGCCTATTGGCACTCTAATAAAATTCCATCTGTAGGCGGTTTCATATGGCAAATGAAGTCGTGCCGAGGAGCCACAGGTGCGTCGATAACCAATCACGAGATTCACCCTAAGCCGCAGCCCCCAATGCATGGTGCAACCAACATGGCACGCATATTTTACGCCATGGGTCAAGGGTCTCGAACAACCAACACAACTTCAAATTTTCATCGCAAAAGTCACGCACCGCAGCCGGCAACCACGCAATCTATGGCGAACAATAGTCCTCTCGCCCCTGGGTGGTCGGCTTCTGCATCAAACACATTTACCAGGCCCCTGGACACTTTGGAGATATTCTACAAGAGCGTCGGCGACACTGGGGCTCCACTTCACCGTGACACTTGGGCGACAACTCTGCAGCTGAAGCTGAAGTTCCCGACTTCTATTGGGGAGCCTGCTGTGCATCTTCGCCGTGCTTGGGTCGAGATCCGGCGACGTCACCCTCATCTAGGCGCTATTGCATCTCCACCCTCGTCTCAGGGGTTGGGAGCGCAGGAAATTACCATCGGGCCATTGAACTCAATAGAATGGCTCAACACAAGCTTTGTAGTCCACGAAAGGACCGAATCCACCCACAGAGACGCAAACGAGGCTGCTAGAGTCACTGAGCTCTCCGCGACAGCGACGGCCCATTGGTTCCCTGCCACTTCAGAATTCCTCATCCAATCTTCACACTGGCGAATTGACGGGTTGGGCCTCTTGATGTTGACGCATAACTTCATGTCGTATTTAACCTCGACCCATTGCTTGGACCAGGGAGATGACCCGAAATTCTGGTCTTCTGATATGACTGAACGTTCCCTGACGCCAAGTGTGACAGATATTCTTGGACTTGAAACTAATGAAGAATCGACGCCGGGACACATCAAGAACGCCGTGGATATCCTAATCATGGACTACATGAAGGGGGTGCCGAGTGTATCGCTTCCCATTATTGAGGGTTCCGGAGAGGCTATCCCTGGGAAAACAAGCCGTGTTTCAATTCAATTTGACCAGGACACGTCAAATGCCATCAGAACTGCTTGCATAGACCGAGGCATTAGCGTTGGAGCTGCCGTCCAAACGGGCATCATTCGCGCCACGGCTTCATACCCGCAGTGCTTCCCAGCAAAGGGGTTTGCAGGAACCTTTCCAGTGAACCTGCGCAGATTCCTGCCCCATCCCTATGGCGGTGCGGAATTCGCCGACAGCCTCTACATGTGTGGTTTCCCTCTGGCGTTGCCGGATGTGGTGGACAGCCCAGGCACATTTGATGACATGGCTCGAAAGGTCAATGCGGTATTCGCTGCCGACTTGAGCAAATTGGCCGTCGATGAAGAGGGAGACCCGGCGAGCTTTGCTAGTGTAGTAGGCGCGTTTCTTCGCCGCACAATGATGCACATGAATTCGCCACCTCCCGGTCTACCCCCCATGCGAACGCCTGAATTTAGCAGTTTGGGATTGCTAGAGAAGAATATGCAAGGGGAGTATAGACTTGAAGGCAACCAGAGTGATAAAATTGAAGTCGAGGATGCATGTATTGGCATCGAGGTTCTGGGCCAGGCGCCAGTCTTCCACGTCTTCACATTCCACGGCATGACCAGAATTCAGGTTTGTTTCAATGAGAGTTATTACGATGAAAAGTTTACAAAAGAAGTCCTGGAAAAACTGAGAATCGAACTGCTTCAAGGGCTAAGTGTTTGAGCATCCAGAGGTAGAATTTAGATACGCATATGCGCTTAACCTGTGTAACACTGAGCCGAAGTGAGCGAATTGAAGACTTGCAGACCTTTGCAGTACAAAGAAGGTGTGGCTTTCCAAAAAAAATCTGAGATTGATATGATTCCATACTTGATTAGCTACTGTATAGTTGCATGTGACATTCGATACGCTGTTCATTCTAAGACCACTTGGCGAGTGGGTTCCACGGAAGACGTACTGTGCCTCCTTGCCTGCAAAATATAATGCCAACTCCTCCAGTCTCTGTCCTATAATAGCAAACTAGTGTCTTCGGTTCCCAGTTATAAAATCCGCCGTCCCCGAGGGCCTGTCCTGAGCCTTCCATTTCGCCATCTTTTTCTAGCTGCTCAAGTCTCGGAGCCCTACAAGTCATTGTTAGACCTACAACTTAACAACGGCAAAGTCTTTGTTGCGGCCGGGCAACAGGGTAAAAGAGCAAGGACTTACGTTAGAGGATTTTCCAACCCCCAAACGCAGGCAATAATTCGAGACGGTGGAGGGTGGCAAAATTCCATTCGTTTTTTCGATATAGCCTCATGCTTGATTTCAATATTGCTGGTATTTGTGCTGCGATGGGATTGTGTTAATCGACAACCTTCATATGACCTCTGAATGTAGGGTTAGGGTTAGGGTTAATATGTCATGACATACGCTGCTGCGAGAAGCTCCATCGGTCGATCACCATAAGAATAAACGACATTGAACATCTTTCGTTCCACTTCTGGCCATGGGTCTCCAAGCCTCTCACACAATGTGTCTCCAGATAGTATCAATGTCTGCTGTGGGGTGACGAGGCTCCTAACAATAATTGTAACATCCTTGTCCGCAAAAACGGCGCCGTGGATGTACAGTGGTGGCCCACTGTGAGGTGCAAACGCAGCCACGCCGCCAGACGCTTGAGGCGACATTTCACCAGAATGATAAGTCTGAGCGGGTGTAGTCGTTCCAGGAGCAACGCCAACCGCACCACCGCCGGGGAAGTAACCGGGGCTCTGATTTACAGGTGGGGCATGTCCGTGATACATCGGCGCCGGCCCAGGCGAATGTCCTGGCTGCGGGGCTCCTTGTGGCCCGGGTACATAGACTGGGTAAACGTGGACTTGAGTTTGGGGTGCAGGTTGCTGCTGCGGTTGTGGCTTGTTCCCGAAGAGACCAAATATCTTGGCTCCGATTGCACCGGCGCCAGCTATCGCAGCAGACTGGGTCAAGCTGCCAAGACCATGACTACTATGATGATGATGGTGCTGCTTAAACTTGTTCTGGAGAGATGAAGCAGCGAGGAAACCACCGCCTAAGGCAAGCGCTGCCTTTCCCAGGCCTCTATCTCCGTCTTGCGTGTGTGTATCATTGCCGTCCGGAGTGGGAGAGAACGGAGGCTGTCCAGGAGGCGAAGTCTGGTAGTCTCGAGGATAAGAATATTGCTGCTGGTCTGGTGGAGGGGTTGGGTATTCCCATTGGGTCGCACCGGTCAGAGTGTACACGTAAAACCTTACGCACTTGTGTCAGTAGCTTGACAAGATACTCAAGTCTGGCCTTCACATACCAAGCGCTATGCTCGGGGCTCCAGTTAGCTAGCCAGCCTGGAGGTACTGGGGGCCCGGATGCCTCAGGGGGGGCTTCAGGATATTGACAATGTGGCGGTTCCATGAAGCGAAAACAGTGGTATCAGATTATTCGGTGATCGTCTGATAGGGTATTGAGTGGCTAGGGCAGACAAGATACTAAATAGCCCGGGATGATCAAGCGTTCAATCGTAGCTGTCACTGAGAGTGAGATGGAGACATAAAATGGTTGGGTGACTGGGGCACAGCCAGCTGAGTATTATTATATGTTGGCTGCTTCAAGGCATACCCCTCCCTCACTAGTATTAGCACAGCTGGGAAAATGGAAGAGCTGAAGCACTAGCCCCTCGCAGGCACAAGCAAGTAGACCGTGCCAGGCTACAGCGAACCGAGATCTAGAGCCACAGGACTGTGTTTAGTGTGTCATCGCTGTGATGTATCAGCCAGCTTTCCTAGAAGACTGGACCGTTGGAGCAACGCTTATGAGTGCCGACTGGCGCCACAAGTACCGAAAGAGTCCTTACTAAGCTACGATTGGTTCTAGCGCATACTTCCAACGTGTTCGCATTTCGCTGCCAGCCAATGATTATCTACCATAGAAACGCCTCAATGAGTCTGGAGCAATGCGGCTGGACTGCCTAACTAAACACTGCCCTTGAGACTGCCGATTTTGCCGGGCCTGGCTTCCCCATTGGCCTGTGGAATAATATATGCCTTGCACTCACAGCTAAATTTATCTTTATCTAGTCAATTGTCATTTCTACACGAGACAGTATCTCAACAGCTGGAGAAGGTTGTGGCTCAAAAAATCCCTTTGATTGTGGTAAGACTGCACTTGGGTCACTTGCAGGGATATTACCCAATCAAAAGTATCTAAATTAAAGCTACATCATTGCCCACCTAAATTTTATAGGAAAAAAAGTTACCTTGGTACTAGTGGCAATATGGTGCCGATCTTTATAATTATCTTAATTATCAAAATACTATTGCTATACTAAGATTTATTGGAGAATCCTCGCAGATTATGAGTAGCTGTTTGTACCTCAAGCTAAGTGGGGCTCGTGACCTAAGTGTAGTCTTACCACAGTCAAAATGATAGTCGGGAGAGAGCCACCGTCTTTGCGGAGAGCCCAGTGGTGTCCGAGTTTGACTCCAATATACTCCGTAATCATTGTACTATATTAGGCATCGTCTATGGCTTTTGGTAGCGAGATCTAAGACATGTGTTAAATCCCCCCCCCTGGCGCCCTGATTAGAGTTTGGTTGTCTTGCATTTTCTCAGCCTCCGCAGGTGACATTGGTTAGCACGTTTCTCATTCACCAATCAAATTATCATACAGCAGGAACATTTGATCTTGACCCTGTATTTCCATATTCGTAGCCTGTGAATTTGATGAATAGTCCGCCTCCGCATTGATTTGGACAATATTGGTACATTTCTGGCCCAAAGAGGCCTGTATATCTGACATCAGCCTGAATGACCACTAACATATCATAGTCACGGGTCCTCTTCATGTTTCAATGATGGGTTCTAGCCAAAGGACATTTCCTTAATCCCGGGCCCGTTGCATCCCAACCAGCCGGATGTTTTCTGCCCTGTTTGTTTCACATGTGGTATCTTGAACAGCTCCCACCCCGCTCAGCCCCCTATTCACACTATTAGTTGCGTTAATTGCGAACATGTTATCATCATTCGGGTTTCCATGACGACAGTCGTCTCATTTCGGTGTCGCCGTTCTCTAGATAGTTGGTGTTTGCTGGAATGAGTGAACTCATACCAAAGACGAAATGAATCTACCCGGGTAAAAAAAAATAAAAAATAAAAATAAAAATAAAAATAGGAAAGATGTCGGGGGAAGTGTTGCAGGTTTTGAAAGCCAAAAGGTGAGTTCATGGCTGGGATTGAGACGAGAAGGAGGGTAATAATGGCATGAAGGAAGTGAACAATGGTGTCTTGATGAGAGACGCCAAGAATGGCACAGAATTTAGGAGAAATGAGGCATCTATTAAATTTATGGGTGTACGGGAAAGTTTAAAGGTTCCTTTGGGGAGGCAATCTGGCTGAAAAATTGCATAGATGCTTGCATCTCGCTAACAATCAAACATGTCATTGCTTTTTTTCTTCTTTTTTTTCTGGCTCGACGGTCCGTCAAATATTGGCATCCATGATGTAATCTTTTCAAGAGAAATAACATGCCATATGGGATAAGCTTTTTTGTACGCGTAATATATCTCTTATTTGTTGTTATCTTGGTGTTGATTTGTCACCGCTCCTTTGATCTGATTTTCGGCGAGTAGGTTCTCGATGCAGTAAGTGAAGAGAATGTTCGGTAGAATTGTGGAGCCAAATATCACAACACACCACAGCCATGAGAAGCCATGAGAAGCCATAGGAGGCCATGGGAAGCGTTGGGCACCCGGTGAACGTGGTTTTCATGTAACCGGCTGACAGTGCTGACGTAGATCTGCGGGGTCGCCCAAGGGTCTCGAGCCTGACGCAAAGGGAGACGCAATCTGATAGCGCTAGGGGTTTTGTACGACGTCTGCCAAGCGCACCCGTGACACAGCAAGCTCGGAGTTAGGCCCGGCACCATCTCCGTGGGCGTAGCTCTCGATTCATTGTCCTCACATTCCAATCACCATCAGAGACAGAGTTTGTTTTGAGTGAGCGTCAAAGCTCACATCTCCCGAGATATCCGGCGGATAGGTGTGGCGGAATGGCGCCGACTAGGTTAATGTCCCGTGCGACGAACCCTGGTTGACACTGGTTGACACTGGTTGACACTGGTTGACACTATGAAGAAGCTTAAAATCTTCTTCTCTTTCCCATTCCCAGCACCCAGCGGTCAATTGGGGCACAGCATAGCGCAGCGCAGCGCAGCGCAGCACAGCACAGCACAGCACAGCACAGCACAGCGTAGTTTCGGCCCACAGAAACCTGCGACGAGGGTAGATTTTTAAGCCTTGACATGACGTTTTAACCATGTACAATATCCACATGCCCATGTCCGCTGCGCGCTGGGCCCGAGACCCGAGAATAAGCGGTAGTTGCTGACCCGATGGACCGGGTATGACATAAAGTCGCACATGGACTATGAGGCGAGTTGCTGCATTATTACCCTCACCCTCTGTGACAGCCTCGATCGGGCGCAGAATTCGATCGAGGATCGCTGTCGGACTTGGAGTTGGGGACGCTCCTACTCCGTACCTCCGCCGAAGAGCGCTGTTGGTCTCCACTTGGCCAGTCAAGGCTTGGGCCTTGGCGATTCCCACCCACTCTGCTCCTGGTTGATGATATAAGCTGCTCAAAGAGTAGCGGCTCGGCGGAGTGGCTTAGCCACAGCCTACGTATTCCTTCGCGACATAGCCCAATCTGACTCTGGAATTTCGCTCAGGGTCCAGATGCCGCGCGTTCACCAACACCCTTGCCCTGCACTGATTGGCCGCCCAGGAGGAGGAGGCTTGGGTTTGCCAACGAAGAAGGCGCTGACTGTATAATGAATGGACTGGCTGTGCAGGGACTTGGGATATAATATGAGACTGCTTGTCGATGACATTTGGTGTTGTCGCATTGTGAAGTGAAGTTTCGCAGCACTTCTTTGTGGGGCACCAATCACGCCTCGACCACAGCGCAACTTCCAACCACCGGCTCCTCGCTCGATTGGCAATGGCACTGTCAACATTTTTTACTGCCATAATTTTGGTGACGTTATCTTTCATCAGCCATGTTCAGGGTATGTGCAGCCTCCCGAGTAGTATAGCTGTGAACCTCGTCGTGGGTATTGATCCTTTTTGCCCCTAGCCTTGTCCATCGCCCGAAACACGCCCAGCCATATCACCCAGATAGAGGACCTCAAGGTCGTGACAGGATCGGAGCCGCTATCGGCCTCGTCAAATGTTGATTTAATATTTAGCCTACGCGGAGAGAGCCGGGAAATAAAGCTACAGCTTACTCCCAACCACGACTTGTTCTCCGGCTCGGCGACAGTGCATCGTTTGGGAGTAGACGGTAGCATATCCAGCGCCAGACCGGTTCAGAGATCGCGCCACTACATTTACAAAGGGCACGCTTCCGTGAGACATTCATCTTACAGCCAGTGGGAAAATGTCGGTATTGCCAGAATAACTGTTCGACCGGCCGAGGAAAGCACTCTCTTCGAGGGCACTTTTACTGTCAACGGCGAGCGCTTCCATGTTCAACTCGACTCCAACTTTCGAAAAACCCAGCCCACCCACGAATACCTAGTTAGGCGCTCCGGAAATCCATACATGGTGGCATGGAAGGACGGCGATGAGCATGAGCATGCCAGCAAGAACAAACGCGGAACGGCTTCAGACGAGGAGCTCCAGTGTGGTGTTGATGGATCTGGCGCATATGATCTCCGATCTCTCGCCTCCAACAAGACTCGAAGCAGCAGTCGATCCGCTAAACTTGGAGAACGACAGTGGTGGGACGACGACACGAACGGGCAGAATTTCAGCAACGACCTCAAGAGCACAATAGGATCCACAGACGGATGCCCAACGGAGCGACTCATTGCCCTGCTAGGAATTGCCACTGACTGCAGTTACACCGCCGACTTTGGTTCTGCTGATGACGTCGAGGCAAACATCTTTACCCAAATCAACTCGGCGTCTCAAGTCTACGAGGATAGCTTCAACATTACACTGGCGATTCGGAACATCACCATCAGCGATGCCAGATGCCCTTCTGGCTCTTCATCGCAGCCCTGGAACGTTGCGTGCTCGGATAGCGTCGACACTTCTGCCCGTCTGGGCCTGTTCTCGACATGGCGGGGGCAATTCCAGGACGGGAATGCACTATGGATGCTCATGACTGGCTGCCGCTCCAGTTCCACTGTCGGCATCTCCTGGATGGGTGAAGTCTGCACTCAGGGATCGAGAACCTTCTCCCAGAATGGACAGACGCGAACGTCATCATCTACAAACGTTGTTGTGAGGACCGGACAAGAATGGCAAGTCATGGCCCACGAAATCGGCCACAGTTTCGGTGCATCTCACGACTGCACTTCAACAACCTGTTCCGATGGAACCTCTTCCAGCAACGGATGCTGTCCTTTGAGCTCCGGGACCTGCGATGCAAACGCGCAGTACATCATGAATCCATCCGCGAGATCCGGCATCCAGAGATTCTCGCCTTGCTCTATTGGTGCCATTTGCGCAAACATCGGCCGAGGCTCAATCCAAACCAGCTGTCTCAGAAATAATAATGATGTCACCGTCTTGTCAGGCCCTGCCTGCGCTACCAAAACGGGGTCTGAAGCCTGCAAGGTGACTGGATCCGGCACCTCAGGTAATGACTTGACAAATACGAATAATCTCGGACGAACCGGTGGCGGCTCCAGAAGCTGGTTCGACAAGAATAAAGCACTAGTCATTGGACTTTCGGCAGGCGTGGGATCCCTATGTCTGCTGATAATCGTCAGCTGTATCCTTTGGCGGATCCGACGGAAGCGCAACGCGCGATTGGCAGCAAAGGAAGCAAGTCTACCTCCTCCCCCATACACGTATAGATAATCTACATAGATCATGAGAACCACGAATAGCGTCATTTTATAGAACATTTCCTAGCTTCGCAGTATATTAAACTATTTTTTGCTTTACTCTTTTTCAACTAGCGCATGCATGAGGAACCATCCGAGGGGAGTTTTTGGCTGAAATAAATGTATTTAAACTATTACTGAGATCGTATGTATTGCCTATAGATAGGATTCCTATGCCCCAGTCCTACTCCTCGCCAATGAAAGGGTTTCATCCTTGCATATCATACACTATTTTCACGCGACCTGTATGTTCCCTTGGCCGGGGGGCAGTGGGGTAGCAGCAATAGTCTCTCATACCAAGTCCGCCTGAGCCACGTTCTTTTGCCGTCTACTTGCTAAGTGTTGTGCAATGTCTAATTCCTGGACAACAGCGACTCCGCAGGGCTGCATTCTTACTCAGAGCACCCAGCTGAAAGCATCGGCAGGCCCACAAGCTGGCACGGGCCAGAAGTATTACTGCCTAGAATAGTGCGTGTTCGGAATCAGGCTGTGGCATTGGCCCAGACACAGGTCCTTTGTTGTCGGGTTTATGGGGCTGAGGCCACACATATGTATGACGGGCCAACAGATTCCAGAGTATACACATCAACTGAACCCCCCCCCCCCCCTCCCCTGGCTTATCTGACCCAGCTCAGATCTACACTGGAATTAATTCCTATTTTGGTAGGCGGTCAAATAAGTAAAAAGATTTATTAATATTATATGTAAATTTATATTCCTATAAAAGAATTTTACTATTTTTAATTATATAACCATTTTTTTTGCTATTTCCTTTGCTAATTTTTAATCATATAAATATTTTTCTGCTATTTATAATTGAAATCTGAGCCGGGTCAGAATTGGGGGGGTCGGGTCAGTTAAGCCACGGGGGGCTCAGGTTATCTGCATACTCCAGATTCCATTAGGCAGAGTTGGCATAAATATAGATATAAATCTGCACAAAGATCCATTTCGCTCAGCTGCTTCCCGCTACAGCCGGGGATCACCGAAAATGAGACGATTTCTTGAGCCAAGCCTCACTCAACCCAAGCTGTAAATCACACCCGCATCAGCTGAAGCGTATAGCTATGCCTAAAGCGATATATACTGCGCAGCAATTCCCACACTTCCATTGCAGTAACAGAGATGGGGAAGATCAAGGCAAACAAGTAACCCGGTGACTGGGATCAAAGTTGGATCTTTTGCCGTAGAGGTGACCAGCCCATTGCCTTGACCGACAGCACTTAGCTCTTCTTACAATTGGCCAGTCATAATGTTGGAGACATCTCCAAATAGACAGCCAATTTCTGCAACCATGGTTTCAGGGATCACAGTTGGAAAATTTTGTGCGCTGACTCCATGCATAGGGATGACTCAAAGTCCTAGTCCACATGACCAATTCCCCGTCAAAATTCGGACGCAGAATATTAATATGCCGCTCGCCAGGGAGAACATGCTGATGGTTGATTTGGACCTAAAAGTTTTGATCCCCTCTGATGGCCTTTTCTTCTTCTTCTTTTTTTTTTGTCAAAGGGCTACCTTCATCTGTGGCTTTGTTTGCTAACAATATGGGCTAGTCAACGGAAACGCCTTGTCTCACATGGGGACTTGCGGCGCGTTTAACCCATTTCAGTTAATTTACAAAGAGGCTCATGGGTCAGGGATGGAAATGCTGCTACGTAAATTTACTCTGGGCTTAGCTTAGTGGATTGGGAGAACCTCCTCCTCCAATCGCCAGCTGCCAAACTTGAAACTGTTTTAGGCTACTCTGCAATCTATTTCTTGTCATCCAGATATTCATCTCCAACAAATGACCCACTTCTCAAAAGCCTTGGAGTTAGTCTTATGTGTAGACAAAAAAGAATATCCTAAGCTGGCCATTGCCATTCATGTCGTGCATGTCGTTACGGGATAGAGCGAGATTAATCATTTAGTGAGTCAAGATGATCAAGTCGGCCCCTGAGCTACGCCTATTTTAATGCTGGTGGGCCAGGCCCAAGGTTACAGCCCAATCAAGGCTCACGTTGCCTGACTCGAACCGGCGAATTTTGGCCGCATAGAAAACAGTATCGTGGCGCCCAAGCCCTCCACGAGAATAGTTGTTTCTGCCCATCCTCCTTTTTCCTAACTGTAATTTATATCACTATGGACCCGTCTTCTTCAAACAATCAATCCCGGCCAAGTTTGCCTATCGATGTCATTCTGCTCGTAATTGATTCACTTATTCCGAGCAACCCAAATGCCATTCTACCACCGTCAGATGAGAGGACAAAGCTATTCCTTGCCCTCACAAGAGTTTGCAAACCAATATCACCGTTTGCCGAGAAGCTTCTCTACCGATTTTGCACTTATGTCAATTCACTGCGAAGCGCTAGCTCGCTCAACAGACGACTTTCCAACCTGCCTGCCGGGGACTCCCGCCGCCCTACCAGTCTATTTATTGGACTGTACCTGAACCCAAAAAACGATCTATATCCATGTCCTTGGCCTTCATACATAACCAGTGGATATAGCGCGAACGCAACTTGGGATGATCAGAGCTATGCCAACACAGTGGCAAGACTCTTAGTCAACGTCGCCCCGACACTCAAGCGATTGGTCATCGATATGCCGCTTGGAGCTTTGCACCCCAAGCAATACATTCTCAATGATCAATTTCGAAATGGATTTGAATCTCTTTCCAATCTTGAAGAGTTTGTGGCTATTGGAACAGACTTTAGCTTCCCGCGACGACGGGGAATTGAGGAAGAGCCCATTTGGGCAACTCGCTGGCCGAGGCTGCGCTGTCTGTCTCTACACGACCCAGTTATGGACGAGGAGGCAAAGATCTGGGGCCAGATAGTCCGAAAGGAACATCTGGATACTGTGGTGTTCTCATGGTATTCGGACCATTCATTTCACCGCTTCAATGTCGGCGACGTCAAGGCAGGATGGCTTGCTGCAATTGATGCTCATGGAAAAGACAAGGGAAACAACAGGGAACCGAACCCCTATGCCTTAGTTATCGTGGATCACGATTGTTACCCACAAAGTGATTTTCACAAAGACAGCCGCGTTCATGCCGAGTATGTCGATGTGGGCGTTCCACTTGAGTCTCCTCTCAGGCGCTTAGAAAAGACTGCCATCACTCTTCGCTGGATTAAACAAAAGGCTCTCAATGGAACTTTGTGGGATGCAGCAGATTCAAAGATGGTCAACTCACTGGGCTATAAACTTATCTAAAACTCAAAACACGATAATGAAGTGTACCAGCCATTCTCAGCCATGGGGGTAAACCGAAGGAAACGGTCATTTGGCAAATATTGTTTGTTTATAGATCTTTTATGATAGTGTATATTACTGAAGGGACTGCAAGGCGAACATGGGAAAATTTTGATTCGATGGCATGTAGCATTTTCCCACGACATTGTATACCCCACTAGATAATTGAATTCCTCTTAGATCCTTACTCTTCCTGGACTCTGACAACAATTTTCTTACTGACTTTTCCATTTTCAAGATCCTGGATGCCCTGAATTACCTTTTCCCAGCCAGTCCCATAAACAATATGTGGAATAGGCTTCAGGGTACCGGCTTTGAGATGAGCTTCAAATTTCGGCATCATCTTGATAACGTCGTTGGTGACTTCAGTTCCCAAGGTCTCATCAAGACGGCAAAGGTGGCCGAGCTCCGCACGGTACTCGTTAATCGATGGGGGTGTTTTAAATTCAGACCTTCTCAGGGCGTCAGTGAATTCCTACTCGGATCACAAGCTTCAAGGTCTGGATCTCACCAATCATCAACAGAAGCAAGATACTTCTCGGATGCATTAGAGCAGGTTTCGAGGGCCTTCACCATTATTTCGTAGCCATAAGCAGTAGAATCAAAGATGCGAGCAAACTTTCCTCCCGTTATTTCCCGAATACGGGACAACTGCTCATCCACAGAATCTCGGTTATTGAATGTTTCTGTTGCCCCATTCTGGCGTGCGAGCTATGAAGCTGTGAGCAATTATCACACAATATCAATGATGCATTTCGCCTCATGTTATCCGTACAGATTCTTTAGATGGGGAACAAGATGCCAGGACTTTGTATCCACAAAGACGGCCAATCTTGGAAAGTTATTAGTGTTATCTCGAAAAAATATCATGGATCAAGTTACCTGTACACCAAACTGACCAACGCTGCCAGTGCCTCCCAGTACGACTATCCACTCTTCTCTTTCCGTTGCCTTAACAGCTGCCTCTGGAAGCTCCAATTTGAGCCCGGAAATCAAACATAGGCCTGAAGTCTAGAAAAATGTTAGATACAACTTACTAGGTTTCTCGTAGGGTGTATAATGAGTCCCAGTGTCAGAAAAAAAAAGACCCAGAGGAAGACCAGGGGCTGGTTACCAGTAGGTCAACACTGATAGTGCATGTCTCCTCCGTAGATAGGTTGGGGGATTTCATGAAGAAGACATCTTCCTCTACGAGAAATGTTTCTTGGAATGGGCTGAGTTTATTTTGGCCCAGAGGTGCACAGCCATAAATGTAGTCACCGGGCTTAAACTTGGTGCATTGCGAGCCAACTTCAATAACAACAGCCGCGTAATCGCTGCCAAGTATTGCTGGCCATTCGTTCACCAAAAGTCCAGAGTGCTGTTGAAGAGGCTCTCTGTACATCCATAATCAGTGATGGTGATTTTCTGCTTTAAGAACTCAGAGCTCACACTGGGTTGATTCCAACAGCTAGACACTTGACTAAGGCCTGCTTCGGGCCTGGGCTGTGACGAGGGACGTCATCACTGATAATGAAAGGCTCGTTTGGGCCAGTTAAAATAATGCCAGTCTGTTTTGACATTGTAGCTTGCATCAAATTGGCTATGAAATGAAGGCAAAGATCAAATAGTAGATGATTACAAGTGTGGGTGTCATATATATATTAAGCCAAAAACGGTCGGCGACTTTGCCGACAACGTTTTAGACAACGCTTACCCACATTCAATTGAGCTCGGGGCCATCGGCGTATCCCCTCACGAGGAACATGTGCAGCCGTCCAATGAACCGCATTACCAAATACACCCATCATGTTTCTTTTGGTTTAGATTGATTATACCACAAGCTACTGGCTACCCAATAGCGATGCTCTGTGATACTCTTCGGCCAACAGATCATCCGTTGCTGACAGGGGGGCGATTAGACTGATAGTGGCGTATCTGGCACCGATGAAGAAGGATAGCCACGTCGCCGTGGCCAATAATGTTCGCCAACTATCATTTCCCATCAACACATCACGGTTACAGCGCACTTAGTTATGACATCATAAACTCATCTTCTCGTATTAATCGAATAGTACAAACCACGCCCACCCGCTCCCATCAGTCGCCTTTTCAATGCTTGCACAGCCATACTAATCTACAAACAGTATTTTTCTTATTGGCTAGGGCCACTTCCACAAGGTCCAGAGTGGGAGTGGGCATGAGAGAAGGTCGATCTCTGGAAGAACTGAATCTTGTCGCCAACCCATCTTCTCTTGGCCTTGTTGACCTTGCCCAACGATTCGAAGCTCAACGCATACTTGGAGACCGAGTTGGCAATGGCCTTGGTGTTGAGGAGATATGCATCGTGAGCCAGGTTGTTAATATCATCGCCAACCTTGTGGTAGTTGACGTCATAGGCGACACCAGCCTCGCCGCCAAACAATTTGGCCTCCTTCTCAGTCTTGATTTCTTCGGCGCCGGTGAAGAGGCCGCCTGAGGGAATTCCATTCTCAATGAAACCAGCATAGTCAGAGCGACCGCTGAACTCGGAGGGGACGTGAGCAACACCTTTGCCGTCAAAGAACTGCTCGAAATCTTTCTCAAGAACATCAGATCCAGCAGGACCGGTCAAGTTGAAGGCGTCTCCGTTTCCATCGTAGATGCCGTAAACATAGTTGGGGCTGGCAATCTAAAGTAGGATAACCATCAGCACAATTCCTATCAGATTAAAAAGAGAAGAATGGGCGTACCATGTCAAAGTTGAGATAGGCTCGGATCTTGGCCAACTCAGTCTCGGAGCTGTTGATTTGCTTGATGTAGTAGTAAGAGCCGAGCAGGCCATACTCCTCAGCACCCCAAAAGCCAAATCGCACTGCATTCTTGACCTTGAACTTGGTAAGGGCCTTTGCAACGTTCAAGACACCAATGATACCGGAACCATCATCGCTACGCATGGTTAGTCGCAGTAGTGCATCAAAGCGCCTCTTGGTCTACTTACTTGATACCAGGGCCGGCAGCCACAGAGTCCGAGTGTCCGCCCAATACAAGGACATTGTCGTGGTCACCCTCCTTGGTCTCTGCAATGACGTTAAAGTTGACGCGCTTTTCGGTAATGGCGTCAATCTTAAAGTCAACCGTAACTTCGCCCTCCTTGAGTGCTGTAAGAATTGCATCGCCGTCAGCCTTGCTGATACCGGCGATGGGAGCATAGTCGCCAAATGCAGCGCCGAGAGTGCCGCTCAGGGAGCCATCCACGTTGTTGTACACAAGGACACCTACAGCACCTGCTGCCTTGGCACTGGTCGACTTGGCGCCAAAAGTGCATGTGCCTCTTGAGACAAGCACAACTTTGCCGTCTGCCTGGGCCGGGTAGTCGCTGGCCTCACAGCCAAGGTTGGAGGCTGCCACAAGTGTTCCGCTAACTGAGCCACTTGGGGTGTAGGTCATGATGCCCGACTCAATCCCCTTGCCATTGATGGTGATGTTGGAAGATCCAGTCGAAAAGATCTCGGTGAATGGCTGCTTCACGACATCGTAGTAGCCGGTCTTGACCAAGGCGTCGTAGAGGTAGTCCACAGTGGCATTGTGGCCGCCGCTGCCAAAGACACGGTTGCCGCCGTTCGCGTCGGCAAAGTCTTGGAGCTTCTGAGACCCCGCAAGAAGATCGTCGAGGTTGATAAGTTCCTGCAGCGCCTTTGATGAGACATAGGGCTCCGTCTTCTCGGTGCTGGCCAGGGCCGGCAGGGCCGCGGCGATAAGGGCAAGCGATGTGATTGAGGACCTCATTCTGGATCAATGATTGAGCAGATGCAGATTGGGCTATGAACAATGGCTAGACGCCCTGGATTTGTTTGTCGAGTTGAGATGATGGTCCCTTTATACATGTGACCTGTAAGGGATCGCAGTCTTAGACATGGCAGCAATGCAACCAGATCATTGCCAATTGTTACTCTGCATACTTGGATCCGCCAATGAAATTCCAAGCCGGCGCGTTACTGCAGGTATCCGAATGCGGCAGCTGTTGGGGCTCTCCGCAAACATCTTGGCAATGCGACAGTAACTGCCTCTTCCAGTAACAATCCCGAGGCGCTGGTGATTAAATCCCACGTTACTGGAACTTTGCAAATATTCGCAAGCCCGACAATGCGACCCTAGCGTGATAACGGCAGGTCACAAAACATGGGCGTTTGCTGAGCTTGGGCCATCGGCTCACTGATAACGCCTTCTGCCGATGGCATTTAGTCCATCCCCACAAGGGCCAAGATAGCCTGTCAAAGGTACCCACGTGACCGCCTATTGTGCAATTCCCCTTGTGAATGATCAACCTGATCCTCCGGGATCAGCGTCCTCGTCACCTATCGCAGCTAAGCATAGTGCCAAGTTTAATCGTGATTAGCAGCAAAAGTACGACCAGAGTCCGAATTGCAGGCGGAACTTCTGCACTTCCCCCTCATTTCCAGGGTGACCCTGTAGTTAGCGTCTAGGCGCGGTAGCACAGATATTTGGCCTGTCATACGATGATGCGAGGGCCAAGTCTCACTTCAATTGTTTATTTTATCTAATCAGAGCGGGGCGCCTTGTTCTCTGCCCCTGGGTGATGTGACAGCTCACTGGCAGCTCTCTCTTTATTGGCGACACAGCTGCAGTTGTGGGAATCGCTATAGCGAGGTTGGGCAATTGAACGGTGTGAGCAATTCATCCGCCAGAGCAGAAAAATCAACAAGCCAAGGAAACCCAAAAATTCACCACGAAAAAGAAAGACATCCATCCAATAGTGGGAATTTTTCAATCCGGTTGCCAGTTTATCTGTGAAAGAACAAACAGAGCCCCGGGTTTTCTAAACCGTTAAGCGGTGATGTATTACTAGCCTGTCAGCACCATTCATGAATCATACAAGACCCTAATGCCGAGCGCTAAGCATCGTCCTAGGCATAGGCAAAGCTGCAAGTCCTACTGCTTCTAATAACCCAGCTTCCAATAGCTTAATTTCTAATAGCCAAGCTTAAATATTATTCGGATTTTATAGTAAAGTTGCATTTTCACACCTCCGCGGGGGGGCGAGCCTGCAGCCGGCTTTTGTTTCCGGCGGCCGGCCTTGCTCCGCTCGAAAACACCACATTGGAAGGCATAAATTTTGGTGAGAGTACGTATTCAGGTACGTATCTGGTACGTGCCACATTTGAGTTATCTAATTACCGAACAAAGAGTTTATTTTATTTTATTAGTTGTTGAACAGATCACTTTAGCGTAAACCTTCGATACCTCATTTTAAAGAGGCAAAGCTGGAAGCTGCAGTCCTCCACTCTTTGTTGAGTCCTCCAACTTCTATTCAGCTTTGCCTAATTATATGCAAATAATACACTCGACAACATAGACAGAACAGATGCCCTGTGACTCATTCTTCTTCTGGGCTGCTTTCCGCTGTAGCACTTCAACCATTCCAATACGAACCCATTACCATGCATGCGGAATACATCGAGACTAAACCTCTCGGTTCTCAATTTCAACTTCACTTGTTTGTTTTCAGCTTGAGTGCCTGGTCTCCTCAGAGTTGTGCTAGAAGCGGAAGAAGGTGCTTTGAGGAATGGTTTGCTGGCTGTAAGGATCATTTGCTGTTGCCATGGCCCGACCTCTACAATGGCAGCAGAAGATGATCCGTATGCCGGGACCGCATCACAATCAAGACAAGGGCTGTAGAGCCACCAATGGCCTGTAACATGACGCGCCTTAAATCCCATGATTTGCGCCTCTATTTCTGTCGCCTATTCGCACATATATCACCACCAAAATGTCTTGCCTCAAACTGTGGAGACACTCATCGCTTCCGAGCATATGGACTAACGCGTACGCGTGGGTTTTGGTTGCATTATAATGCAGGCTTTTGAGTGAGTCTGGGTATTTATTCCATCCGATAGCCGCAATTCAGTGCTGCGTATACGCTTCAACTTCATACCTGGATGAGGTTTAAGTGGGCGGAGGTAGATTTGAATCGGTAGAATGTTCCCATTGCTGTCCGCCTTGTAGCAATTCAACCGGAAGCACATTATTTTCATATGATTGCTTTCGTCTTCGGGGTCTCGGATCCACACGAGAATTCCCTGCTGGATCATGGAGAAGCCTCCGCCAGTTCGTGTAACTGATTCCATACCTGAAACCGTAATCTCACCACAGCCTTTGAACCAATCGGGCGAGGCTGCCAAAATCCCCCATTCATCTGACTCCCAGCCTTCGGGGTTATTGTTGTATTTCTGTCCGGCGCCAAGCTCAGGCATCCTCCATGCGAATAGCGATTCATCCATTGACGTCTTCAAGAGAATATTTTGCAACCTCAAAAATTCCCGCATACCCTCTCCGTATTGAGGAGTCATTGATATATCAAAGAGGCCTAGCATAGCGTAGGCAATATCCTCAACTTTCTCTGTTTCCCGTCCAGCCATCCAGCTCATCTTTGTCGCAATGGAGGCCTCCCTGAAATCTGCCTCCCTTGTAAGATATTTTGCAGATATTTTAGTGACTCGTTGCAGTGGCTCGGCGAGAGTTGTCTTTGTGCCTATATATTTCCAGCTCTTGTCGTAGAACAGCACAACACGCGGCGCTAAAAGCTCTTGAAGTGTCCAACCGCGTGTAAACCATACGGGTGGCGCATTTGAATTGTAGAATAACTCACGACTCGAAGCAGTATTTTCAGTCTTCTCCACATCACACAGGTATATAATGCAAATCTTGGCATCGTGATACCACTTGAACATGGAATTGATGAATTCTAATCTCTCTTCCGAGCTGGTTTTGTCGATGCAGCATGTGTCAATCCACATCCACTTGATACGATGACCCTGTGCTATTCGGCACGCGCCACGGATTTTATCGAACTGGGGTGTGCTTGGGAGCGTTTCGCCTTTGTCGATCTTGTTAATAGTATTTTTCAATTGCTGTAGGGAAATTTCAGATCGATCCCAGTGGTGTGAGAGAATCGCATAACCCTCTTCCCTAAAAGTATCCTGCTTGCCGCATTGTAGTCGAAAGGTTTCGGTATGGACAAACCGCATAATGGGGATCGTTGTAAAGTTGTATTTGTGTACCTCATTTACGATATTGATGATTGAACTTTGATCAAGGTGAATGATTCACTGCCATTGAGTTTGCGGCTGGGGTGACTATTAAATAATAGACATCATTGTGTACGGCTTATATTAAGGTGTTGGCCCCAAGCTGCGTCAGCTTCTAGACCCACTTCTGCCCGAACTTGAATATACGCTCCCGGACCTATTCAGCCCCTGTATTATTATTCCTTACCTTCACCATTCACACAACTACCACTCGGGGAATGGTGTTTGTTTCTGGTATTTTAAAGGGAAAACTCCCCATTAAGGTATCTCTTAATCTATCATTGGGCAATCATAAATCTCGTGACTGCTGTGCAGGTTCACCTGAGGTTTTAGGTATGTTGGACTACCGAGCTGTTTTTTTTTGTAAAATAAAAAAATAAAATAAAAAAGGTAGGAGAAAATTGCGTAGTGTTTGTTCCTGAGAGCTATATCCAAGAAGAGTAGGAGGGGACTGTGCTTCGGGAACTAACACTGGTCGATGTCGTTTCAGTTTTATGGGCGTTTTCAAATGGTATCGGCTTCAGGCCGCGCTTCTAGTCGGTCGTTAGCCCGCTCGGCCATAGCATAATAGATTTCGACGGATAATTTATGATTTGCGACACTCCATTCAATATTATCAGGGCGAATAACAGGCGGTTGAGTGTGCGATCGACCGACCAACTGATATGCAATACGCACAACCTGACACACTGGCTCGAGTGTGTTGTGTTTTACTAGTTACCAAAACCTCAAGATTTCAAGGTGAGGCCTGAAATGAGGCTTATTACGCGGTGTATGTGCATGGTCTCATAAATAATCCTTCAAATTTTGGCTTTTAGGCTCAGGGGTCAAATTTGATGCTGGGCACCAGAAGCTGCCGGCATTTACCATATTCGACTATACAGTATTATTAATCTTATTTGCCATCGAAGAGGCTGGGGATGAAATTTTTTAATAAAAAATGACATTGAGGTTGAATCAAGAGCTAGACAGAGATGTGAGTTGGCGGGCTGATCGGTTCTTAAAACCAACTGTTGAAGAAAGCGGTTGTCACATTTACAAGTGCGAGCTCTCGGAATGGCCAGCACAGTAATTGGTGTCAAAGCACGTTGATCGTCTGGATCAGCCCAGTCGGGGTCTGTAAAGTTAGCACACAGCTCAGTGGATTCCGTGTCGCTTGAATCACACCAATTATCTGCTCATAAATGAGACAGCTAGTAGGAGGCCCGTGCTTGCATGCTGCTAGCCTGAGAAACAATTCCATTTGTTGGTCTGGAGTGACATACTGCCTCAGACAGAGTTACTTATTTTGGCCGACCGCACATTGATGCCTGAGACCCGAAATTAACCGGCGTACTTCGAGGCTCGAAGGTACACTAATTTTCATGCCTCGGAAGCCTAGATCCTAAAGGCGATGTCCCCAGCGCTGGGTCAATTCAAGTTTCAAATCAAATTTCAAGTCAAAAGCAAGCAAAGCTGATATTGTATTGGCCCAGTTTTAATTCCACCAATTACATAGTATGGTTTTTTGCTTTTGACTTGAAATTTGTCTTGAAAATTTGTCTTGAAATTTGAATTGACCGCAGCGCTGGATGTCCGAATGTGACCTGTCTCATCGATTGCCACTGGGTGGCTTTCGCAAACATATCTATCCAATGGCCCAGCTCATTCTTATCCCGCCGCAAGCCCATGGGTGTTCCTGCGGAGCTCTTGCCGTCATTCATCCTCGGAATTGACTTGGATCGGCAACCAAGGTGATTGCGTGTCATAAGTTTATGGCGTACTGATGTCATACATATTGTGGCCATTCCCCCACATCTCTTTCTACATGTGCTCGGATACCATTTACAGGCCCATCTAATCGGTGGGCTCAGCGAGGTGGTGACATTCGACATTATGGTCAGCCTAGAGGCATATTTGGCAAGTCGCATCTTGGAAGAAATCCGTTGTCGTCCTGACTAATACAATGCCCTAGGTAACCGAATGGATATTATTCGCTCTTTCTCTATTTGTCGTCGTTGGTCGAATTGCAGTAAGAGTATGGAAAAGAAAATGGTCCTTTTGGGCATCGGAAATATTTCTAGCCCTGGCTCTATTGTTCTTTCTTGCTCTTATTGTCGGTGACGTATATTTGTATGCTTCTGGAGTCATGTCCTACCCAAATTATTACCAGATTGGACTTGCAAAAGTCGGTGTGGACTACTTATTAGTATGAACATTACATGAGAACAAGCTAATCATATGCTAGTGGTTTTTTGCAAGCTCAATTATGTTCGATTTGAGCGTTTACTTTCCAAGATTTAGTCTTCTGATGTTCTACTATGAACTGTTCCCCATTTCGGAGCATAGACTCCGCATATATCTGTTTATTGTGGTGGCCTATAGTATATGCGCTTTTTTGACGAGTGCCTGCATTGATTTATTTGGGTGTGGCCTTGACATATCGCAAAACTGGTGAGTAAAAAAAAATTGGTTTGTTAAAATCTTTCTTTCTTAATAACTGGAAACTGATTTATATCTTGTTGTAAGGTCCGAGGTTCCCAAGTGCTCTGTCTTGATATCCCCAGCAGCATGGGTCACTAACTGGGTTGTTGGTGTTGTCTCAGAGTTGCTTGGTAAATAAAAATTATTTTTCTGCGACGAAATTCATCAATGCTGACTTCTCGTAACGTAGTATTTTCACTACCATTTGGGATGCTACCGACTTTGAAGAGTTTACAAAAAAGTGATAAAACTGGGCTAATATGTCTATTTTTACTTGGAACCCTTACAGTAGCCGCGAGCACTGTCCGGTTTGTTTTCAGTGTTTGGTCTATATATGCATTGAACACATGTAAGCAAACGCATTGTAAAATAGCTTTCCTGTATGTCATTATGACTGACTGAATACAGATGTTCTTGCATGGGTGGAAATGACAACCCAGATCATAATCGTGTCACTTCCAGCGTTTCGTCCACTACTTCGTTTGATGTTAATAAAATGGAAAAGCCTCTCTAGTAATTCCAGTAGTAGGAGAGAAGCCTCCGAGATGGTGGAAGTGGATCAAACCCTCATAACGCCGGGGAACCAGAGGATGGAAACTAGCCAGGTATGAACTCTTCTGGAACCCACAGCCCGTAAACGGATTGGCTAGGATATCCCCAGTTTATAACAGTACTGCATTGACTGCCCCCGGGAATTGTATTATCCCTACCCTGCTGTTTAGTCGTCGATCGCTTGATGCCTTGTTTCATATATAGTTGGTCATTTCTACGATTCACTAAACGTTTACAACTGTAGTTTTCTTCATGTTCCAAATGCTGATTACACTCGCATTCTGTCAACATCTTGAGGTGTTGATTATCTATTCCACTCCCCAAAACAGTATTAGAAAGCGGCGAGTACTTGGTCCATAGGATGGGGAGTCTGGAGATTTCAACGACGTCCGTGCTTCGGAGGCGTGGCTCTGCGTTTGCTCCATTTAAACCCAAGTAGAAACTCGTATTTACAAGGAAACCAAAATTGTAGCAACGTCCTCGCTAATGAGTGAGTTTCTGTGATGAATACCCGGGGCATCCTCCGGCACCCCCAATAGCTAATGATCTCGCACATTGTACGGAATTTTTTATGTCAAGATTAATTAGCGGTGGGCGCTGGGGCCAACAGAGGAATTGTGCCGTAAATTCTATCTACGCTGCTTGGGAATAATAAGTGCATTCATCATGGCGAATGACCCGATACAATATAAATATTCTTGGCATCGCCTGCTCACAAATGGAATTTCGTGCAACAAGCCTCATCTCTTCCAACTACACTGTATCATATACAATATCCTTCTATTTCAAAACCATGTATTTCATTCTCGTTATTCTTGGGGATAAATATCTTCTGGCTACGGATTAGAGTTGATCCACACATCAAAGGGCATAACGAGTAGTGCAGTCTCTATCTTCAATGAGTCATCATTCAATTGGTTCAATGTATGTAAGCAGTTTATTATTCGGATTTCAAAAACTCTATGAATGTGTAACGCTTTCCTGGCCAGCTGTACGTTTCTCCAGCACGGTCCGACTCGAACGAGTATTGCCAGCCTGGTATCATCTTATCTTGTGGTGACTGATGCGGTATGCCATTATAGCCTCCAAGCCTAATCTTGCGCAACTTAGAGTAGCACCCTGACTCAATGAGGTCGCATATCTCATGGAAAGCCCCAAAGTCATTATATGGGAAATACAGGACCTCGAGGTTTTCGGGAAGGACGCTGTTCAGGCCGAGCGGCGGCGGCGGCGTGAAGGATGTATTGTTATCGATGGGGAGAACAAGGTCAAGTTCATGGATATCAAGTACCCGAAGTGAAGTTAAATCTTTCAATGACCCCATTACAGCTTCTTGTATATACCGCTCTTCGAATCGATGATCACACCGGTACTCGATTGATTTGAACCTAAGTTCTGTTAAGTTCTTTCCGCGAGACCTCAAAACTCGTCCGAACTCTTCCATCTCGAAATTCCAGCCTACGTCATCTTCATCATAGCCGTAGAACCCCTCTAGATCAGAATCCCCTAGATCTATAGATAGACGGCGGAGTTTAGGGCAGCGGGATAAAATGTTGAGCAAGCCTGCAGAATCCACAAGACAGTCTCTAATGTCGAGAGTATGTAGATCGGACATTCGATCGGACCATCTCATCTTTTCCACCTCATCCCTTCGCCAGTCAATCTTGACAAGATGTAAAATTTCTAGGTTTGGATGAAGAAGAACAGCTTCAAAATACGCCATAGAAGTCGCTTCACGGTCAGAGGCGGCGGCAAGCAGCCATGCCTCCCTCATCTGCTGTAACCCGTAGTTTGCGTAAGCTTCTAAGCCGAGAGACTCGATTTCCTGCGCAGTGGGTGCTTCTGCAACCGACACAGACGGGAAACTAAGTTCTTCATCGTCGACATCGTCGACTCCTAGGTCCTCGTCATACTCAACATCACTTACCTCATAAGAAAAGTCATCTTCCATCTGCAAGGAGCCACTCAGCAGCCATGCTAGACTTGCAGACCGTCTGCCCATGTCGACATAGACACGCTGAACATTGGGCGTTAGGGAAAGGGCAAGTGTCCCAACGCCGCCAGACCACCCACGAAGGTCATCCTTGAGAGTATGCTCAAGGCAGATCCTAAACCTCGGCGGTATTTGCACGTGACTGAGCGCCGCAGCTAACAACGACTTTGTTCCAGGAGAAGGGTAGACGCAGTCCCTTATACTTAGGACACGCACCATCTGAGCCAAGTGCGGTGCGGTGAGCAGTGTCCGCAGGAAGCAAAATGCTTGGCCATTTCGAAAATGCTGGGCGTTGACCATGCGATAGAGCAATGGCTGGGCAATGCGACAGAATTGCCGAGAAACAAGACACAGCGAGACAATGGGTTGTAGCGGATGCAGGTCAGGCTGCAAATAAGGATGGACATTGTAGCCCCAGGGTTCCCAGGGGCTTTCGACTACCGTGGGCTCGAAGAATGAGAATACTAGGGCCCATATTTCGTCTGGGGTTGGTTGGGCCCCCATCTTTCTGTTGTATTGAAATGAGGGTTCAAATAAGTGCGACAGTGTGTAAAGATGGGATTCTTGTAGGTGTAATAACGAGATCCGCTGCCTAACTTGGGGAGGGGGGGGAGGCAGGTTTTCGGCTTAGCGATTAGTCCAATGCCAATGATGACAATTTAGTGGGGGGCGCATGCACCAGCAGCGCACTAACAAGCCGTGAGCTGTCCTTAAGACATGCGAATTGGCAACAGCGGACAGGCAGCAAATAGCGTAGAAAGTACAGAGTCGTTCAACATGGTCACGTGCTCGGAATAGACAGATATTTGTACTCATTCATTATTGCAGGTCATAGATCCATCAACTAATAGACCGACATTGCTGTTAAGCTGCTGGAAATTCGAGCTCAGATGGATTTCGCCTTATCGATAATAAGCTTCCTGGCTTGCCCCAACGCCGTACACTGCATTTCGAAGCGGAGTCTCAAATACATCTCGGATTTCGTCAAGAGAGAGACCGGCATTGATCGCAAGCTGGAGCATGACCCTGGCCTGTTCAGCTCCAACGTAGGACGAAAAGAAACTATTGATAGGTTAGCTGAGTGGCCTTTTGAGCCAGCAGTTGACGATAAGCAACATACATAGAGTCTGGGTAGGGACCAGGCACTCCTGTGCCTGTTACAGGTCGGGCTACGGCAACGGTGGGAATCCCCTTCTCAAAAAGCTCATCGGCAGCGTCTTGGGCGCTTGGGCTCAACGAAGCTGCGCCTGGCCCAAGAATAACCAAACCTCTGTGATCTAATTAGTTGCAGAAAAAATCATGTCGGCGATAGACACTTACTTGGCGCCATTAGTAACCGCGGCATACATCAACGATGCATCGAATCCCTCTAATTAATGGTAAGCAATTGGCTTTGAGGATACTTATCTGGTATACTTGCGGTGGCCATAGAGAATTATAACAGAAGGTAGCTCAGTTGTATTGGAGATATCGAAATAAGGGCGACCAGTTGGGTATGCTGCGCCAAAGTAATAGAAGGGCTGTCCTGCTAGAAAAACACCCAGGTTACCTTGCTCAAGAGCCTTGAATGTATCCGGTGTGTTGGCATTGACTTTTGTTGAGTAGAAAATAGACGATATTCTAGTCCTGTCAGTATCATTCTAGAATAAGGTACCCTCCATCACATACCTATCATTAAAAGCGATGAGACCGCCACGATTGCGAGAAGATGGCGAGACAGCCGCCGCTACGGCCTGATAGAAATTTGACCGACCATCTGGGGAAATGTAGGAATCAGGGCGCATGGCGCCTGTTGCGATAAATGGCTTTGAACAGTTAAAGGTCAAGTCAACGCCAAAGGCCTTCCATGAATTAGTTTGATTCCAGCATCATGAGCAGTGTTTGTACTTACCGTCTCTTCCATGGTATTTGTGCCATGAAACATGACTGCACCGACAATGTCGGATCCCTTGGAACAAAGCTGCGTGTTGGCATGCTGACTGATGTTGAGGTACAATGAAGAATTCAAGCCGGAGCTACCCCCTGGAACATCAAAATTGACAACGGCCAGCTGAGCAACGTCTAAAACTTCAGAAACGTTTCCAATCAACTGTTCGGGTGTAGGTCCAACCCCGGCACCGTAGTTGATATTGTCTAGCCGGCTATAGTTTGAGGCAGAGAGAATTGTACCCCTGGCGCTGTAGATGCTGAAGCCACCTTGTCAGATAGAGTGGCTCGTGAGCAGCTTAATTACGTACACAACTTTAGGTAAGGAGGAATTCGTTGAAATCCACTCCAAGCCTGTATCAAAACGAGCCTGCGCCATAGGCAGCACAACGGTGCTGAGGGCCACAAGGCGGGCTACAGTAGAGAAAAATCGGGCCATTTTTTCCACCAAAAAATGTTATGCAACACCAAATTCAATCTTGATCTATGAACCATTCAAGTCGTTTAAGTATGGTTGCATTATATACCGCTACTTCACGAATTCTCCGCTTTTCGCACCCAAATCAAGCCCCGAGATATCGATCATCCATCGAAATTATCATGAACAAATCTGAATTACCCTCAAATGCGATGATATACTACGATAACGTGTACTTGGGTCCACTCTCTTATCTTCCACTCCTGATAGGAAATAAGTGATCTCCCAAATACGACTAGAAAACTCCCAGGAAAGGCCTAGCCTACACAAAAGCCTGGTTCTCCCCTGCTACCAATAGACATTGTTAATACTATCAAAGTAAGCTCTCTAAAATTTGTGCTTCGTATCATGCCATATCATTGCAGGGTAAGATCATTTGGGTGGCTGGGAGTGAATCAGTCGGTGAGAATGCGGGGTGAGGCGTTTATATCCCTTGAAAGTTGTTATCTCTCATGAACCCATGGCGCGTATTTCCAGCTCTATCGCCGTAGAACTAAACAGATTGCCAAGAATACAAAATCCAATGACATCACCATCGCCATCGCCAACGAAACTGCCTTACAACCCTAGCACCAAATAGGAAACCAATAGCAAAGCTTTATTATTCATATAGGAAAAGATTGGATAATGTCTTCAACGATAGCGCCTCTGCAGTGCATGTAGTTTCAATATCTGATGACCCATTCCTTTGTGTCAGCCGAACCGCGTGGGGCAAAGTAGCAACTCTCCACTACAGAAATCCAACTTCAAATTAAACCCATATAAATTCATGTTTATTCTAAGCATACCAATACTTAAAAACCGGGGCAGTAACATCGTCCGCCTCAGCTCCAAAGCTGAGGTGTTTTATCTCGGCCGCTTCTATGTCCTCCTGAAAAGATGATGACAGCTGCGTTCAGACCCCCAGCTTGGGCACAACCATAGACGAAGACAGCAAAAAGAACTATTGAGAGAAGGCCAATGCAGGCGGCATTGAGAAGCAATTCGATTCGTCAAGGCTTGGTTCGTTGGCGGTGCGTAGTCGAAATGGTGGGGCAGGCAGAGGGATACAGCACCAGCGAAACACAACGCATGATCACTGTCAACGGCTGTGCATCCTCTAAAATATCATACAGAGCTATGAGTCGAGAAATTTCATCTTGAGTGTCAAGAATATCAGCATCACATTTTTAGACGCGAATAGAAGAGACAGGTTTGGCCCGCCAGCCCCACTCACATCTAAAGTAGGTAACTATGTAGACGTGTTGCTGACAGAACGCGGCACATGCACATCGTTCCAACTACCAATACATCGACGTCGTTGGTCCAATCAACCTTGTTAATGATTCACACGAGGAATTCGTGAAATTTATGAATTCTATGGCTCAATTGATAATGTGCCAACGGCTTGTAGTCCACAGCTCGATTTTCATCATATCAGCCTTGCTCAAGATCTAGTGCTTCTTGTAGGAGGGTCGTTTACCACACTACCTTACACAACTGCAGATTATGTCCCAAATTATGTTGCATATTAGTTGATAGGCTCGCCCATAATTTCCAGTTGCGTCCGATATTCGTCCGCTTTATCAATCATCATATTGCGGCTGGAAAGCTGTTGTTCGCTAATTGCACTATCGCATCAGTCATAACATCAGGCGGAATCCTTGATGGAAAAAGACGACGGCCAATGATATCCAATTCAAAAATGCCAAGACGCGCTTTCCAAAAGCCAGGTGGTCAAAAGAACAGAAGTGGTTGGTTGACGGAAACATATGCACAGGGTCGGGCGGAATCGCGGCAATGGACATACATGCCCATTGGCTGTCCGAAAATCATGGCTTGGCTGTGCCCATCCAAGCGGCACGTCGTCTTGGCGCTGAGAGATACCCACGGACTGTTTAGTTATCCATTAAAAGAAACGATTCTTGAGGAAAGCATATCGCAAGTCGTATATTCCCCCGTCACTAGGCTTAGCCAACATACAATGCATCCCCAGGTATGACTCTTATTCATGTGCTCTAAAATGGCTCCATCATGTGGTCACAGAACTCACTGAGACGATTTAGTCAAAACCGAGGTTGAAGATGAGGGCCCAGCTATCATCTACGCTACCGTCGAAAATGAAAATTGAACACTCTAAACACATCAATAGCGGGCATTGAGCATTGGATTCCTCAGAATTCATTATTCACACCACATAGAATTACATTCTGTTCCTAAAACACAGATTCAAGCACTCCCTAACCTCTATTCTCCACGGAAACAGATATCAACAGTCAAAGTAGACGCGAGGCCAACATTTTGAATGAAATCAAGGAATATTTCCTACAATTTAATATAGGAATTCGCCTGGATTTATGTTTCTGGCAAACGTGATTAGTAATAAACAATGGAGGTTTTCCCCCACGGTCGCTACCACGAATCGTCAACATTCCCAATCACTGAGCGAAATCATTCCTCCCCCCGGGCTTGATTGAACGGAACTAGAACCAATGCTGCGTTCCCTGTCATGCCCCCCAGTTTGCTCATTGGTGCGTTACGACGGAAATAATGTCACAGTTGCCCATCCGTTAATTAGCTGGACGCAAAGCTTGGTTGCCGACTTGCCGGCTAAATACGTATTCTTTCCCCGTCAAATGCAGAGCATTTAGGGGTGGTATAGGGACCGTGCGGGGTTCGGGGTGATGTGAGGAGCAAATCTCTCGATACAGTTAATTTAAGCATGGGTCCCCGATCATGGTCAGGTCGGTTTGCGGAGAAGTGGACGGAAGAACTGCCAGAAATTCCACGTACGAGGATGCAGCATTGCCGGCTCAAATTCTTTCCGATGTGCCAACACCGATCTGCTACCGTGGGCTCTCAACTTATAAGTAGGGAGGTCGAAATTGTGGATTTTTATGGATAGAGCTTTGATCGACCTTTGGTAGTTGTCCATCATTTCTATTTGACATATTTGAGGGATTTCGTCGCCATGCTTGCTCCGTCGCTTCTCTGGCTCGTCACCTTGTGTGATTTTCTATCCACTGTTGTCGCAGCAAAGCACAGCCAACTCCCAAAACGGCCAAAGCTGACCCCGAGTCCATTCAATACCGGGCAGTCCATGCCGTACTCTCCACCAAGAGACAAGAACCGCTATTGTTATGTAAAGCCGACGAAAGGCACACACAAGGACGATGCCAGTGGCATTTTGAAGGCTTTCAAGAAATGCAACAATGGTGGAACAATTGTGTTTGATGACACCTATCTCATTGCGTCACCACTTGATCTCACATTCTTGAACAAGGTCGACGTAATCATTACTGGAGAAATTAACTTCAAGAATGACGTCTACTACTGGGCCGACAACAGCTTCAAGTTCAACTTTCAGAACCAGTCCGTTTTTTGGAAATTTGGTGGTCAGGATATCAACATTTATGGTGATCTCACCAATGACAAGTCTGTCATTGATGGCCATGGAGAGCCTTACTGGAAGGAGCTCCAAGCCAACTCAACTGTATGATTCATTAAACCATTGCATCATTATAATTACTAACAAGGGACAAAAGCTTCTGCGTCCAATGCTCTTTTCTTTTGAGGGCGTGAAGGGTGCCACCATGTCCAATCTTCGAATGCGAAACCCACCCAATGTAAAAAAAAAAAAAGTCTAGAGAATTACTGACGATGGCACAATACTAACAATTATAGTGGTTCAACCTCATCGCCAATGCCACTGACGTTCTAATCAGTGACATGGACCTCAAGGCTTTCGTAGGTTAATTCTCCCTGTATCTTGAAACTCGCTAACAAAACCAAGAGCGTCAATGGAACAAAAATCGCCAACTCCGACGGCTGGGATACTTACCGCTCGGATCGTGTTGTCATCCAGAACTCAGTGATTGATAACACTGATGGTATGCACATACCTTCCACGCAGCAAAATTCTAATGTAGCTTGGGCTAACATGTTTTATCTTGATAGATTGCGTCTCTTTCAAGCCTAATAGTACTAACGTTGTCATACAAAATCTGCTATGCAATGGATCCCACGGAATCAGTGTTGGATCCCTCGGTCAGTACAAGGGTGAAACCGATATTGTCGAGAACCTGTACATTTACAACACATCTATGTCCAACGCCAGTGATGGTGCCAGAATCAAGGTCTGGCCTGGCATTGAAACCGACTTCCAGGCTACTCTTAATGGTGGCGGTGGTCTCGGGCGTGTGCGAAATGTCACGTATGATCTTTTCTACCACGAGAACAACGACAATGCCATCACCATCACTCAGTGCTACGGCCAAAAGAACCAGACTCTTTGCAACCAGTACCCTGTAAGTTCAACCCAATAAGACTCCAATCAAGATACTAACCACGCGATAGGCAAATTTGACAATTGAGGATGTGACGATGAAGAACATGTGGGGAACCACTTCAAAGAAATACGATCCTCGAGCAGGTACACTTGTTTGTAGTGCTTCAGACGTAAGTTTTCCCATAACTCGGCTGAGTATATTGGATTGGTACTAACTGTCCTTTTCCATGTAAAGCGATGCAGCGGCATTCAGGCCAAGAATATCAGCATTACCGTCCCCAGCGGCGAGCCACCGGTGTATGAGTGCGTTAACCTTGATAACGGACTACTCAATGTTACCTGCATAGGCCAAGAGTCTAGCGACCGAGACACATCTCAGGGTTAATTAGAAATGCTCTTATATTGTGTAAGTTCATGTTGGAGAAATCCAGCCTCCGAGAATGTGAATAGTACATAGAACAAAGCTTTTGAAAAATTTCTTCAAATGAATTAATGCCACTTTCATATCAGTCCTTTTTTTTCGCTAGCCACTTAATTCGGTCATGATGCGAGGTGAAATCTCCGTCATCTACGGATGATGAATCTATAGCTATAACCAACCAGTGAGTACACATAAGAGCACCCCATTCAAATTCAAGGGCGAGGTGGGTTAAATTATTTCGCTTGAAATTATAAATGGGTACTTTCAGATATCTGCAGTGTTTAGATTGGTGCCCGTGTAGTGCCAATTCAAACAGAATCCATTATCAGATATAGTCACTGCTTCGATGTATTATAAATTAACTGGTTATGAAAATACAGGAATGCATCGCCCACTAGTTAGCTCTAGATAGATACAGTGAGAGAACCTAACTATGTTCAGATCAGCATGCACCAAAATTGTTGATAATATTATACCTATATAACCCTATTCTAAGACTGATTATCCTCCTATTGCTTGGCTCTGTGAGCTTCAATCTGCTCTATTATATTGTGTGGGAACCCCCGTGGGGGTTCTTTGTCCGGCCCAATTGTGCTTTCATTTATCTGAGTTGTAAACGACCATTTTCCTGAACCCAAGGTCTCTGTCTTGGGTCCCTCCAATCCCGGCAGGACCACCTCCATCGTGGTGGTGGGCGGGACTTCGACGTCCAGAGTGAACTGACGCAGTCCATCCTTCGCAGCAGCCACTGACCACTTGCTCGATACCTTTCCATAAGGAGAAAGATGTTCGGCTTCAGCAGAGGTAAAGCCACCACCGAGCATGGGTTCAACTCGAGACTTTTTCCATCCGGGGCTAACACTCTGAAGACCAGCAAGACGTTCCACTAGGAATTTGATCACAGCGCCAAATGCATAGTGGTTAAAGGATGTCATATCACCAGGGTTGATGGATCCGTCGGGTCTCATGCTGTCCCATCTCTCCCAGACTGTCGTTGCTCCCATTGAAATGGGGTATAGCCATGAGGGACACTTTTCGTTCAGCAGCATCTTGTACGCAATATCGATGTGGCCGGTCTTTGCGAGAGCTTCGCACACGAAAGGTGTACCTGCAAATCCAGTGCCAATCTTGAAGTCATTGTTCCTAACTACGCTCATGAGTCGGTTGCCAGCTCGCCGTGTCTGCTCCGTTGAAAGGAGGTCGAAGCAAATTGCAAGTGCGTACGCCGTCTGCGAATCCGATATCACTCGCCCATTCTTACTAACGTATTCCTCCTCAAATTCTTTTCGGGCACTTGCAGCCTCGCTTTCGTACTTCTTGGCGTCTTCCGTTAGGCCAAGGATAGTGGCAACTTTGGCTGTAACGTCGAGGGATTTTATGAGAAAGGCGTTGGCAACCAGTGGGGGGTCAGTTAGCGCCTTGAATGGCTCATCAGGTGGTGCATTAGGGTCGAGCCAGTCCTAAAATACCCATTAGACGAATTAATTTCCAAATTTTAGAGGAACTTACGGCCAGTTGAAATTGTTCAAAGTCCCACAAGTGAGTGCAGCGGTCTTTGTTTCGGGGAATAACGCTTAACCAGGCGGCCATAGACTCATACTGCTGTTGCAGAATCGCCCTGTCGCCTGTTTCCTCCCAGAGGGCCCAGGGAGCAAGGACTGTGACGTCGTGCCAAATCGCACCGGGCCAAACATGACCCCAGAAAAGGTCTTCTTGAAGAATATTGGGGCTGACCATGGGAGGAATTCCATTTTGCGCTTTTTGGTCGTAAGCAACATCCCTTAGCCAATCCTTGAGAACTCCAAAGCAACCGTATATGTAAGTAGCGGTTGGGGCGAATAGGGCGAGATCTCCTGTCCAGCCTAGACGCTCATCACGCTGAGGGCAGTCTGTCGGGATCGACAAGAAGTTACCCCTCATACTCCATTTCGTATTTCTAAACAGCTGGTTCACCTTGGTGTTTGAAGAAGAGAAAATACCGGCCTCTTCCATGTCCGTATTACAAACGACCGCCTCGACAGCATCCAGAACATCTATGTCCGGGGAAGGCCAGTTGTCGATCTGAGCATAACGGAACCCATGGAACGTAAAGCGAGGTTCATAGGCCTCTCCATCTTTGTCTCCTCTCAAAATATATCTATCTTGAGCCTTACACTTTCGGAGTGGTCGAATCCCTAATTCGCCATTCTCAAGAACCTCAGCGTGCGACAAGAGTAAGCTGTGGCCTTGAGGACCCTTAACCTTCTTCACTCGCAGATATCCAACAAGGTTCTGTCCAAAGTCAAGGACAGTCTTTCCTGAGGGTGTTGTAATCTTCTCGATAGCTTTTATGATTTCCTGGCGTGTTACCGGCTCTTTGAAGCCGGAAGTGAGATCTACGCTCTCAGGAAGTGAAGGCAACACATCAACACCCTTCCACTTCTCTGGTTCGGCTCCAATGCTAGACCATCCAGCAATTTCAGCGGTTGCATCGTACTTTTCTCCATCATACAGCTCAGCCAAGCGAATCGGACCCTGGGCTGCAGTCCAGCTATCGTCCGTGGAGATGATACGGTTTGTGCCGTCACGGTATCGAAGCTCCAACTGCGCCAATACGGCGGTGCGAATTCCCCAAACGTTGCGACGGCCTCCTTCAAAGCCAATTCTTCCCCGGTACCAACCCTCGGCGATTCTGAATGCAAGGCAGTTGGTCTGAGATGATAGGAATTCGGTAACATCGTATGTCTGATACTGTAGTTGCTCATGATACTGCGTCCAGCCTGGCGCAAGGAAATAATCTCCGACCCTTTTTCCGTTGATCTCAGCTTCATACAGCCCTTTCGCTGTAACATATAACCTTGCCGAGAGTAGGTTTTCCTCTACTGTAAATTCTTTGCGAAACAAATCCTCGGGCTGGGGCTTGTTAGTGTCGACCTCCGACCAAGGAGCAGAGATAAAGCTGCTCGTCCAATCTTGTCGTTTAAGAAGTCCGATCTCAATGGAAGCAGGCTCGCTCCAGGGGAGAAATTCGGCTTCCTCATTTCCACGAGCACGCACTCTGACAGAATAACGCTCTCTTGAGCCGAGAGGTTGAGTTACAGGCCAGGGAACGAGGTGAGATTCCCCGGAGGTAAAACGAGTAGACGATTGCCTGCTGGATTCCGGCCCTTTTATCTCATTCAGTTCAATCTCATATTCAGTTTGTTGGAAATTTTGGGGCACATTTTCGAAGCGCCAGGAGATTCTAGGCTTGGTCTCATGGACGCCGACAGTGTATCCGGGACGGTAGTGTTCGAATCGAACATCAACCACCGACGGGCCAGCCATATCTAAGGAATGGATACAGATAAAAATCCCTGTGGTTTCAAAAAGAAGGGAATAGAAATTGAGGTTGGTGGTGTTGAACTTGGCGGTCTTGCGGCACTGTAGCTGGTCATGCTCCCGGATTTGTACTTGGCGCGATTCGGGTGAGCTGACGCCGAACAGGCCACTGAGGGGTAACGATGCTGGGTCCTCTCATGACGCCTGAGCAATCAAGCGGCATTTTGGCGAGGTTCATCCGCGGGAAATCCGAGGTTCGCTCGATGTAAGTGCGTACAAGTCAATCGGAGCCTCTTTTGGGCTGATTTGGACTAATTTGGCCCCATCCTATGAGGCTGGGAGGTTTGGAGACAAGCTCAACCTCACAAGCCGTCCCCCGGCTGACCCGGCCTCCACAGTGACGCTTCATGGCCATCCAGCAAACGAGAGTAGTTGCCTCAGTGTTTGAGTGACATTCTCGACTTCATGCACATGGGATTACAAAGCTACAATCTAACTATTATGCAAAATAAAAGTTACATATCCAGGAAATTCGGTTCGTAATGTTCCATACTTGAGAACAAGATGGGCAGATAGGTTCGCCTTTCGATACCCCGAAGATCCACAAATGCGAACTCCACCAAGAACATGCAGCAAAGCCATCACTCTTAGCGCAACGCCACAGGATATCGAAACATGTCCACAAGTTTTCCTTGGTTGCCATGCAATCTTTTCCGCATGGGCTGATTAATATGAATTCATGCCAAAACATCGGTCACGCTTGGCCCCCTTCACCGCACTTGCCAAGACACCCTTCCAATTGGGGACTTGTACATTAATTCAGCTCTTGGTCCCCATCCTGTACAGTATTTTGCAGCAAACACATCCACCGAGAGACTCAAATCTAGTATCTCAAACATTGTTTCAGTCCCCATCTTCTTCACCTACTCTTCACAATGAAAAGTACACGTGGGTGACTGCCACAACCACTCCCCATATGAAAACACACGCCAATAAATCAAACCCAACGACGGTTAATTGCCTACTACCCCAAATTGGCATTGGCTTTCTGAGGTATACTAAAGATGCCACCCTTGACTAGATATAGCTTCGAGATGATTGGACGCAATGACTACGGCTCAAATTGTCCAGGTTTATTTATTTGTTTAAAAATCCACCTTGTTCATAGTCTCGCAAAAATAAGCACAATTTAGCAGATCAAAGGACAGGTTGTACACGATCCTATCTTACCAAGAACAGAGTAATGCAACCCGAATATCAGCTCGCATTTTAGTTCCAATTCTTCAAATCAACCCTTCATATTCCAATAGTAGCACCATACGGAGAGAGGTCACTTATCCATCAGAAAGACTAAAATGGGACGGTACCCAATAGTTGCAAGATTTAGGCAGTAAGAGCTGTTCCGCATTATCTAGTCTGTAGCAATTTGAGATGAAATGATGAATCCATATTTTTCAGTGATCACCTATAACCGCGGTTACAAGGCCTGTTATTTTTATGATAACTTCATAGAACCCAAATTTAATGTTGGTGTTAACCTCACAATTCAGTTTTCGTCTTGAAATCAGAAAGGTCGCTGTGCCACTCGTGTACTTCCGATGCACAACCAACAGATGTAATTGTGGGACGGATGAAATAGCGACCAAATCCGCAGAGATAGAAATACTAGGACTCAAGACTTAAATAGAAACAAGTGGTTTCACGGGCGGCTTCCTCCTTGCCGCATGACGCTTCGACTTTTCGTTCGCCGTTGATCTCCAATCAACGCATTAATCAGGGAACCTGCAGGACTTCCGAAAAGCTGCTCTCACCACTCATTGGCTCCGCAAAACTGCAACGCTACGTTAGCTGTTAGCTGCGCGCTTAACCGCCAACACAGGCAGAATCGGTTACACGCCCTACAAAAATGATTATTTTCAACCTGATCCCACTCGTGGGGTTTTTCCACTTTGCACACCTCACTTCCAACTAAGCCGGGCTGGATCGTAGGCCATCGTCAAGCCGAGCGGTATGGCCGACCCGTTCGGGATCATCGGCGTCATTGGACTCGCTGGTCAGGTCCTCACTAGCGTCGTCAGGTTAGGCCTTGACCTAAAGGACGCCCCAGCCGATTGTCAAGGCTTTGTGCGCCAGCTTCAGGCTCTAAAAACTGCCCTCTCAGAGACCAATACCAATTTGATTCTCAACCCAGACTTTGTCGAGGCATTTCACGGTCACCACTCGACCGTTCTCTCGCAATTGCAGTCGACATCTCAACTCACAGATACCCACCGCATGGTAACAGGATGTAGAGATGAATTGGATACTTTAATCAAGACATTGCGAAAAGGGTCCGATCACAAGTTAAGCTGGGAAAGGATAAAGGCAACTTTTCTGGCCCAGAAGATCAAGGATGCAGTAGGCAACCTCCAACGCCAGTGCCAAATTCTAAACAGCTTAGTGGCAATCGATGCTGCTGCCTTGGGTGCCAGGACATATGTTGAAGTACAGCATGTTCGGAGAGAGCAACGGGAAACGAATGCTGCCGTTAGCCAGCTCCATGATCGCCTAGATTCCAGAGAAATCCTAAAGGGACGAGATCAAATTCTGGAATGGCTATCATCCACTAACTATGCTTCACAACATCAAGACTTTATTGCCCGCCGACAACCCGGAACTGGTCAATGGTTACTGAACTCTGAGGAATATCAGGAGTGGTCAGCAAAAGAATCCAGCATCCTCTTCTGCCCTGGCATCCCTGGAGCTGGGAAAACTATCCTCACGGCAACAGTCATCGACCATCTTCTCCATAAACACCAAGGTGATCCAAACATTGGCATCGCCTACGTCTATTTCAACTTCCAACGTCAAGATTCTCAGAAGGCGGATGACGTGACATCTTCACTTTTGAAACAACTTTGCGAACAATTAGGCTTTATTCCTGACGCTTTGGATATCCTTTATAGTGATTGCAAGTCCAAAGATAAATCACGACCACCTTTTGCAAAACTCTCAGAGTGTCTCCAGTCGACTTTTGCACAGTACTCTAAAGTCTTTATTGTTCTAGATGCACTCGACGAGTGTCAGGAAATTGAACGGCGCAGATTCTTGGATGATTTGAGTATCGTCCAAAAGAATTCCTCCGCAAGCATATTTGCTACCTCCAGATATATCCCCGATATCCTAGATCACTTTACCAACGATCTGGTTCTCGAAATTCGTGCCCGGCAAGACGATGTTGAACTCTACTTGGAGAAAAATATGAACAAACTCAAGCCATTCGTTCAGCGAAACTCTAAGCTACAGCAGGAAATAAAATCTTCCATTTCAAAAGCTGTTGATGGAATGTAAGTTTTCCCCCTTCTTTCATTCCTAACATTATTCACTAATCACATCAGGTTTCTGCTGGCACAAACATATCTCGATTTAATGGGCGACATGTTTACAGTCAAGGCGATCAAGAAGGCACTAGCCAATATCCAAAAGCAAAGTCAAGGGGCCAGCGATGACCAAAAGATCAAAACTTTGCGCGCCGCTTACGATGAAGCCATGGAACGCATCAGCCGCCAACTCCCAGGCTCCAAAGATCTCGCTCTACAAGTTCTGTCCTGGCTCACATTCGCAAAACGACCAATGACTGTGCTTGAACTCCGTCACGCCCTCGCAGTAGAGATTGGGGAAGACGACTTCGACGAAGATAATATCCCCGATCTTGATGACATTGTCACTATCTGCTCTGGATTAGTGACTATTGATGAAACAAGCGCCACTATCCGGTTAGCACATTATACTGCGCAAGAATATCTACAGCAAACCAAAGATCAATGGTTCCCAGGAGCCGAAGGAGAAATTGCATTAGCCTGTGTATCCTATCTCAATTTTGCTGCATTCGAATCCGGATTGGCTACAGATTATGATCAAAGAATGAGGGAATATCCTTTGTATGAATACGCAGCGTCTAACTGGGGATATCATGCTCAAGGCTCTCTTGACTCTTATGAGGTGATTCTGGATCTCCTTGAGTGTAGTGGGAAATTGGAAGCGGCTTTCCAAGTTATCAGCAAAATTCGTCTTGATGACGAATTCTTCCGCGCTCCAGAATTGCCAGTCAATGGAACAGGGCTTCATTTACTAGCATACTTTGGCATGTTAGAAGCGTTTGATCTGCCCAAAGTCACTAACTTACTCGAATCAAAGGACGGCAACAACTCCACCCCAATCTTTTGGGCAACTGCAAATGACCAACATACAGCGGTCAAGAGATTGATTGAGAAAGGGGCTGATCCAAATTACGAAGATGAAGTCGGAAATACGCCCATTCGTGTAGCAGCGAGGGGAGGCTGCGCAGACACGGTCAATATTTTATTGACGGTTGGCAAAGTGCATCCAGACCCAGCTATTGATTCAGGGTCGAACTTTGATGCACCGCTGCATCTTGCTGCCGAAAAGGGGCATGAGGATGTTGTCAAAATTCTTCTGAGGGCCGGAGCCAACCCAGACCGCAAAGATATGGAGGGTGTGACCCCACTGATGGGAGCTACCGAGAATGGGCATGAGGGCGTGGTGAAAATTCTGCTTGCCACTGGCAAGGTCGATGTTCAATCAGTTATTGCTAATGGGCCCTCAATAAGAGCTGGACGGAGTGCGCTCTGGTTAGCAGCATTCTACGGACACACGGCAATAGCCCAAGCGCTCTTGGAACATGGGGCGACTGTCAAACTACACATTTACGATACCAGGCCCAACCCTCAGCAATCAATCGCAAGCCTTCCAAGCACCCAGAGAGGCTACATTGGAAGCGATATCACAGTTCTTCATCTCGCAGCCCAACGAGGTCACGTACAAGTCGTGAAGCTGCTGTTAGAAAAGGGCATGGGGGGCAATGAGATATTCACTAAAACTACTGTAAAACGAGAGAGAAAATATAGAAGGTATGTATACACGCGACGGAACACGTTATGGGAATCGTGCTAACCGTTTCATTAGAGTGGAAGGAACCGATTCTGTAGTGCGATACATGAAAGATTGGATGCAAATTGTGAAGAGAACCCCTCTTTCAATGGCTATTGAAACAGAACACACGGCGGTTGCAGATGCCCTAAAAGAAAATGGAGGGGTTGAAATTCACGAGGTTCAAGATGTAGATTTGTTGCCAGGCTCCTTAGAGTTTGATAGCCATGGAATCTCATATGTTGAACTGGTAGGGGAAATTAGAGTGAGGAAAAGGATAAATTACGACCCATGATCCTTTTCACCAATATCTTCAATTGGAGGTAATAGGACGAAGCATCGAGTTTATTACTGGTAGTATGATCATCCGTCACTTTCCTAGCCAGGTTTGGCGTGAGAAATACACCAACTTCCAATGCACGCAGGATTGAAAAGGAGCGCTGGGGTTCTTAAAATTATTGTTTTAAATAAACCCAGGTGTGAACGTTGGTAGAATTTTGCCAATGTTTACCCCAAAAATTTCCACCAAGAGTTTATGGTCTTTACGCGAGCACCTGAGGAAACAGGTATAGCGGGGGATGGCGACCGCTAGCAACTCGCGGGGTTTTACGTCATCCAGGGTCGGCCTGAGTTTCTCCATAGGCGGCACGTCATGGCTAAGGGATAATAAATTCCTCAGTTAACATCATCTGTCCGTTCCCGCGTTTTGATATAACATCCAGTGCACATCAGTGCACCGGCTCAATACATCGTGTCGAGTCGTGTCCGGGCGCAATCCTGCCGCTGTCACCCCCACCCTGAAATTTGTCGTCATCATTAGGCTCGACTAAGCCCGGGCCTCAACCAGCCGAGGCCTCCGTCGAGAACTTCACCCCATCAAACTTCTCTTGCTCCTTCTCCTCCCACTCCAACGTCACTTCCGCCATCGTGCCCGCCTGTGAAAATGACTAGCAAGGCCAAGGACTTCATTAAAAAAGGGTGGCACCCAGAAAAGCCAGGTGCCACTTTGAAGGGCCAAGTCGTAAGTAATTTGTCAATTCGTCGCTAGATCGAGGACTGCTGGCTAATGCGATATCCTGCCCAGTCCGGCCTCTTGCACAGAAATAAATCATCCGATGATAAATCCGACCACGTCGCCCGGCCCCTGTCCCAGCTGCGAGACCCATCGAGCTTCGCGCCACCTCCAAAGCGTACCGGCTCTGGTCTTGGGCCAGTCCCAAAACCTGCCACAACTCCCCGCAAAGTCATTGCCGCACCATCGAAATACCAAGATCCCCGCGCCGCTCCTGTTGAGGCGCCCACATACCAAAAGCAGCCGGATGACTCTTACCATCAACAGGAACAACAAGAAGAGGAAGAAGCCCCTCCGCCCCAACCGTACCGAACAAATACAACAGGTCTCGCAACAAATCACCTGCCGCCTCCGCCTGGAAGGAGATATGGCGCAGATGGAAGATCACCTCCTCCATTGCCTCCCCCATCATACCAAGCTGCTGTGGCTGGGAACGATGCTGCTCCACCCAGTCTCCCACCTCGTCTCCCTCCCAGAACCAATTCAAGCCCCAGCCCAGCCGCTGTCAGCCCATCTTCCACAGGCAACAGTCTTCTAAATCAAGGAGCCATCAATCGCCTTGGTGCTGCCGGGGTATCAGTCTCGAGCTTAGGAATAGGCCGCTCCAGCCCAGCCAACCAAACTCCTCCCCCTCCCCCTCGACCCGGTGCGGTACCATCAACCTCGCATATGGGCGAGCTTCAGAATCGTTTCTCAAAACTAGGAACGTCCTCGGCCTCCAGCACCCCTCCTCCTCCCCCTAACGAAGGCACAACTTGGGCGCAGAAGCAGGCAGCGCTGAAAACGGGCTCAGCATTTCAGAAGGATCCTTCATCTGTGTCCCTTTCCGATGCCAAAGCCGCTGCCAGCACCGCCAACAACTTCCGCCAACGACATGGAGAGCAAATTGCCGCAGGCATCAAAACTGGCAATGATATGAACCAAAAGTACGGGCTCGCAGACAAGTTCGGGAAATATACTGGAGGACAAGTTGCACAAGAGCAGACCCAAGGAGTTGTAAGCGCCTCCCCCTCACCGGCGCCAAGCCTCGCAGGGAAGAAGAAGCCGCCGCCTCCACCTCCAAAGAAGAAGAACTTGGGAAATGCAGTACCGGTTTCAAGCCCTCCTACTGAAGATGATGCTCCGCCAATTCCCGTGGCAACAAGACCACAATTTTAAGGAAGGAATATAAACATATAGTAGGACTTGGATACATTACTAGGCGCAGGTTGTAGTTTGGATTCTCAGAAAGGTGGTCCAAAGTTGCCCTTATTGCAAGGATCACTGATAAACAAACAACAGACGCCAAGGGGATTTCACTGGCATCCTATCGAAATGCTATGGGATTCGAAGTTTTTTGTATTTCCATTGATGGACGTATCACAGTAAAATGAGTGCCTTTTGACACAATCATGCCCTTCGTGTCCTCCACTTAAATTGGTGGCTCGTGAATCATTATGTCTAAGCCCAGAGAAGATTTCATTCTCCTTAGACCTTGGTCTCCTTGACACCGTGCTTCCAAATAGAGACGTAAGGAGTGATACCATCCTCGCGGTAGTTCAGGAGGATAACCCTAAAGATGGTCAATACGCATTCGGAGATGAATTAAAAGGGGTACATTGACATACATTCCATCGGGGTTCATGGACTCGCCGGTGTAAAACTCGTAGTCCTTGAAGTTCTGAACAACCTTCTTGGCGAAGGTCTGGGCACCCTTCTCGAAAGCGGTGACCTCTTCAGCAGAGGCATTGCTCTCACTGAGCTGCTTCTTGACCTCTTTCATGTATCCTGAGTTCACGTTGTCAGCCGAATGAAGAGAAGAAACATGTATTTTCAGAAACATACCCTTAAGGTAAGCGAGGTAGCTCTTCTTGTCGAAGCTAGTGCTCTGAAGACGGAAAGAGTGAACGATGTCGTTGACCTTAACAGCCTGGTCCTCAACATCCTCCTCAGCCTCCTCGGCGGAAGCGTTGGCACCAATGTCTGTTATTCGGTTGCGTTAGTATTCCACACCACAAACTATTTTATTTTATTTTCGTTCAATATAATAGCGTCAGGCGAAGAGACGCTCGAGGGGTATGTAGTGGAAGACGAACCGTAGCTGCCGCCACCCTCGGTGATCATGGAACAGTTAGCCTCGTAGATGACACCGTCAACCTCCTTGAGATCGTAAGAGTCGGAGATGAGCTCGTCACCAGTGATGATATCCTGTGATTGCGGGGTTCAGCATCAGACCAGGAGGGGCAGAAATGTTAGGCGGGGTCACAACGATTGCCAAAAACATGGCGAATCGCGGCAAAAAGTTCCATGGGGGGTTCGTACTGTGTAAATCTTCATGATGGCGGCTGGTTCAGAGGACCTGAGGAACGGCTTTGGAACTGATGGGGATAGAAAAACGGAGAGAAAGTCAGTGAACAGAGAGAAGCCAGAGGGAGAATCTTCGTCGCAACAAAAATGTAACTGAGGGGTGGCAGGCGCGGGGTGGGGATTATCAACCCAATGAGGGATAGACCGTATCAAGTGAAAATTTCGCCTGCATCCTTTTTCCTGCTCCGGGTCTGGAAGGACGTGGGTGATGTGATTGGCTATTTTCTAGGAGCTTGTGGTATCGTTGTGACCATACAGACGCGGTTCAACCCACATGCAGCCTCCTCATCGCTACCCGACTGGAGTCCACACCTTGACACCTTCTTAGCCTGTGGAAGACAAGCCAGAGTTTTCAGACGGGTCCACTAATAAAACTTCTGCATTGGGGAATTTGTTTACCTTGCTGAACCAACACAGGGATCTGTCGCCGATGGTCTATGTTGGGCGGCCATGGCTTGATCCCGTTACATCCGCACAGTTCTGTCACTCCGCTAATACTCTGGTCAGTTGGCCAGCAGGTCATCTTCTTAGTAAGAGACACGAAGATGAGTCAGCAACCACGCTCAAGATGCATTCTTTGATAGGTACTCAACGAAGCCATGCTCGTCATTCCACCCGCGTTGAAGATGAAGGATGACTTACAGAACGCATGCACAATGGGTCGCTCACCTTGCCTCTAATGGAGACAAACTCACGACTCTTGCCTGTTTAGGAAATCCAGCGTCTTTCAGGACTGTCGGTGAATCACTAACACTTTTATTTGCTACGCGGCCCGCGCGGGTGGAGGCGACCCGGCTCGCACATGGAGAAACATGGACCCTTACACGTAGGGGCGCAAGCCATCAAGCCCCCAAACAAGTATGCACACGTATGGGCAGGGTCTTGTGATATCAGGTGCACAAGGTTAAGGGCATTGGAGGCTTTATCTCCCTTCCGTCTTTCAACAATCGCGAATCGCCCCACAAAGGTGTGACGGCTCGATTAGCGAACCAGTCTATTTCATCCAAATACTGAACGCCGCTACCTATCCAGCAACTGAAGAAAAGAAAAAAGAGGGAAACACAGTAGTTTCTCGATCTGGATCTTTGAGATGGAGAAAATTTGCTCCTTTTTTTCGGCCTACCTCGCCTGAACACTGGGATAAACGTGCATTACTTCCCCTGTGTAAAGGGGTTCAATATCTCGTTGGTCGCGTGTCTCCATCTGGCCACGGACTCCCGCGGAGGCCGTACTACTCGCATTATACGCGGAAAGACATTGGTCCCTCAGTTTATCTCTCGGATGATATTGGTATAGAGCAGATGATCTCTTGTTAACTGACCAGGGAAAATCGATTTTTGCCTCTAGAGAGCCAACGATATAAGCCACGATTGCGAACATGGGCAGTTGGTGACGTCTCGATGGAACGAGCCACAAGGGGCGCAGTCAGGGGCAGGATGATGAGGATGTCCTGCATAGATACGATATACGATGCCAATGGCAAATGCGCTTATAATCACGATATACGAAAAGCCTATACTTTGAAACGGGCGAACAAATCGATCACGGCCAGGCTGAAAACATGCCATAGGGCATAGGAAGGACTCGAGTCGTGATGGCCAGGTCTGAGCTTCGAGGTCTTGTGGGCTGATGCCGTCATTGCATGATGCGACTTCGGGGCCGAGCAGGGCCCGGTCAGGGCCCGGTCATGCCGCCGTGTTCTGTGTGGCCTCGCGGTTCCCTGTAGGTGCTAAGCAACCGAAATTGACCTCTGGCTGGCACTTGAAAAGTCGCCCCAGCATCGGTGACGCGCGCTGCTGCCAAAGCCCGAAGCTGCCGATGGCATTGCACGCACTACGCTATTTTATCTCCGCTATGACTCGGACTTGGCGCCACAGCTAGGCACTTCAGGAACGCCCGGAGCCCTGCTTTTTTTTTTACCCTCGCGCTAATGACCCAAAACCATGCCAATCTAAACCGCCTCCTCCGCCCCCCAAATCTATTTATCAAAACCATCAGCCCCAACACATTTGCTCTCCTTTACCTCCAACTGCACGTTGTACCTGCATCCCCCTTTGGCGCCTCATTGCTTGGGCGTTGCTTGAACTCCACCTTTCCCTCTGTCCTTATCGACCGCCCCTCCTTCCCGCCTCGTATCGTCGCAGCCACTGACCGCGACAAACGCGCACCGTATCATGGGCAACGACACGTCCATCACCAACGCCGCCATGGCAAACCAAACCCTCTTCGAGACAGGCCTCCCCCCTCTGCCCTCATACACCCTCGAGCCCCAGGCCGACCTCGTGTCTTGGATCTCTGACTTTTGGCTCTCCCTCGTCGTCCCCGTCATCGTCTACTGGATCCTCTCCCTGACCTTCCACGCCATCGACGTCCTCGACCTCTTCCCCCAATACCGCCTCCACACCCCCGAGGAGATCACCAAACGCAACCACGCCTCTCGCTACGAGGTCGCCCGCGATGTCATCATCCAGCAGATTATCCAGATCACCACCGGTGCCGTCCTCGCCCTGACCGAGGCCCCCGAGATGGCCGGCAAGACCGACTATGATATTGCCGTCTGGGCCACCCGTGTCCGCCTCTCCCAGCGTGCTCTGCCAACCATTCTGGGAGCCCTCGGCCTCAATGCCACTGCCATCTCCAAGAACCTGGCCGATTCCTACCCAATGCTCGCAGGTGCCATTGCCGGTGGATACTACCCCTTCCTTACCACTGAGACCGCAGAGCCCGCCTTTGCCGGTTGGGAGATGACGCTGGCCAAGGCCATCTACCATGTCTTCATCCCCGCTAGTCAGTTCTTTGTCGCTACCTTCATTCTCGATACTTGGCAATATTTCCTCCACCGCTTGATGCACGTCAACAAGTGGTTGTATGGTAAGTCAGATCCGTCCAATCGCTCTGCTGCGGTCCGAGCCCCCTGCCCCTGAATACATCAGCTAACGTGAGCCACCAACTTCAGCTACCTTCCACTCTCGCCACCACCGACTCTACGTGCCCTATGCTTACGGTGCTCTGTACAACCACCCCCTCGAGGGCTTTCTCCTCGACACCGTCGGTGCCAGTATCGCCTTCAAGGCCACCTTCATGAACCTGCGCCAGGGCATCTGGTTCTGGTCCATCTCCACCGTCAAGACTGTTGACGACCACTGTGGCTATTCTTTCCCCTGGGACCCTCTCCAGCTCATCACTAGCAACAACGCCGCTTACCACGACATCCACCACCAGCACTGGGGAATCAAGACCAACTTTGCTCAGCCCTTCTTCACCTTTTGGGACGGTCTCCTCGACACCAAGTACAAGGGCAACCGCACCAACAAACCTAGCGGCCTGCGAAAGGGGGACGAGAAGGCTGTCGTTGACAGCGACAGCAACTAGAATGACCATCGACGACCATATATAATTTTAGTATTCAGACATGGGATCCACGAAATCACTCGAAAATCAAGTCCTGTAAAGGATTCCCCCCGGACCGGATATGCGATCCCTTATTTTCAATTGCGGTGGCAATCTTGTCACCGCATTTTGTTTCAGGATCGCCAGGGCATGAAAATATCGAGAATCAACGGCTTGAAGCTCTCGGTAATTACACCAACTTTCTACATCACGAATTTTAATAATGGGGACGAGTACAAAGGAACAGGTCTTTGTGCAGTGACTTTTGTCTTGACCCCCGTTTATTTTCCTCTTTCCTCATAATTATATCAATCGTTCCCCTCTTGTCCGCTGGGCTCGCTCACCCTTTCTGGTGATAGATGCCAACGGACAGAGTCTGGGGCTGGGACTGCGGTCGGAGCTGGTGTTGCGAGGACTGTTCGGGTGGACGATTCTACCCGCAACTTTTTTAATTTTCATCATTCATGTACAATATTTGTTAGGGATCCAACTTTTTGGGTTACGGCACGAACTGGACCGTATACAAGAGGACTGCTGATGGGGCAGATTGCACCTATACCCATCTATTCTTGTTGTTGTTTAATACTGGCAGGCACGGAGGAAGGGCAATGGGACTTAATATCTCGGGTATCGGTCTCTGTCAACGAACAAACCAGATGATACAATGAACAGGAGGTGAAGTGTTGGTAAGAGAAGGAAATACGTCTGTTGTGTCCCAGACTCAGACTCATAATATATGTACCACGCAACAAATTAATTGCCTGAGTAATTAGGCGTGGCTAAAGGATAATACAAACCAGGCAATGGAAATTTGTGCGCCTTAAGAACAGATCACGAGGTTTCAATTGTATTTTGTTGACACATGTACGAAGTGACGTATCCGGACTCTGAACCAAGTCGAGTTTCACCACAAATAGAACATGTGGAAGAGGCTGATTGCTTTCCTAGCCATCCAACCCTCCCGGTGGACAATGGAGAGGAGCAATCGACGAGTTGTGCCTATGCATGCGCTCACACGCCCCTAGAGGCTATTCGGCATGTGACTCAGAAGTGAATTGCATGGTAAGGGGGACCCGATGCCGGTACGGCCACTTGTATTCAATAGGTTGTATCAAAGGGCGTGTTTCTATGTCTGCTTGGTTGCACTTTCTCTTGGTTTTTATCTCAGGCAAAGCGTAATTACCTTGTATTCGAGTTCTACCTCCTCCGTATATCCGTCAAGAGTAACATGGAAAACCGCAAGCGCCCGGCATGTTTCTATTGTAAGAGTGTGAGTAAAATGCATTCTTCAGGTTCACTTCAAGCATACCAACTCCTGTTTTTACTTGCACAAGAAAACAACAATAATAATAAACCCCATCCATATCTGGAGAAGTGACCCGAACAAGCAAGAGTGAATAAACCAAGGTAAATTCGCATGGTAACAAAAAGTAAACGTTCTAGGCTTCAAGTAGTCCGCAGGAGGGTTTTCCACGAGCTGCCTGCCATTCTTTTATATGTAACCTGATCGGAATATAATGCATCAAATGAGGAAACCAAGGTTCATTGTGCCACAGACCGAACCTGCATGATACAGTAGGTGCGATTACATTCAAGTCTCTAATACCAGTAAGCAAGCAGCCAATAAATTGTGTATTTAATGTGATATCGGTAATCAAAACTGTAGAATTGTCTTTTCTGATGTGCATGCTCTGCTAATCAGAGTCGCCAGGTAGGGACATGGTATGAGCATTTCCTCGAGTTAACTACAATAATGTGATAAATTCGAACTCCGCGTGTTCGTCCATTCAATTAGAGTATGGGTGTTTCAATCCCATCAGACCTCTCTTGGGCGTTTGCAGGGTGTTTCTCTCAATACTGCTCGTCAACTGACCAACAATGAAATCCGGAAGCGATGAATACATATCCGATGTGGTATGTATCAGACGTTTCTGCAGGGGCATTCGCCCCATGTGATCCTGTATTATGGTCTCTTTTTGTGATAATTCTCACTTCTAACTGGCTCTCTAAGCTGCACGGTGTACTGAGTAAAGGTGCTCAATATTCTTGCAATAACAGTGAACACAGAGGAGAGAGATGGGAATATCAACCTTCCCCGCGCCTATTCCATATATGTTCCTAGTCTCTATCTGTACTCCCAATTTACTCTCTCGTATATACACGTCTTATTATACTGGTGGATCCCTTGCCGTTAACCAACTGGTGATGGGAGCACGGTGTTAGCACCTACTCATGACGTTGATGTGTAGGGTAGCCAGGTCGCCAAACGAGTCTGCCTCATCACTGTAACATATTAAAAATGGGCGTATATGTCGAAAATATTGCCGGTATTTGAGTGTCAGTCTTTGGGGGGTTGTATCGAATACTCTGTTAAGCTTCCGGGGAAAGTTAGGAGTGCGAAATGGCAGTTCACTTAAACGCAAATGTAGCCACTATCCATCACGGTGACCATCAAGGGTTGTTTGAGAGCTTTACAGTTTGGATAACTTGGGAACCAAATTGAATTATATTTTTTAATTCAGACTCCTTGTGTGTACAGTTAACTTGCTGGTGAATTACATGTTTTGTCTTGCTATGCTGAAAACGATCTGACGGATCATCGTTTAGTAATCATAATACCAGTTGTTTCTTTGTTTGACAAACCATGGTTGATCAAGTTAAGATATCCTCCAAACAAAACTACAAACAACCAATCTCATATCAACAGGGTATAACCGGCAACATACAGGCACTAATGCACCAAGGTTACTGGGAGATGCAATAGGGGAGATGGCAAATGATTAAACGTCACTACCCTACAGCTGGATATTGAGCATGATTCAGATCGTCGACAAACCAAATTTGGCAACAGCATCTCGTCTAACGACTCATTCATCAACGACAATAATTTCCGACATCTCGCTTATCGCACATAACCCAGGTTCTGAGGCAGCCAATCTCAATTACATTGTCAATGAGGCTGGCCACCATCCCCCCTGTGCCGACACGCGAAAGATCTAGGCTGATCATCACAGGGCCAGAGGGATGAAATAAATGACTAGTCATGCTCCCCCCGGATGTTTGGCCCACGGAACGACCGGCAGGGTGAAGAATAAAAATAAAGACTGAAGTCACAGAATGTATGTGGAGGTTGGGCCAATTGCTCGCTCGCTTCGTCTCAGGGTCAAACTTGTCTGCCTCACACTGAAGCTAAGCGGTTCCAGGTCCGTTTCCATGATGGAGATTACTTTGCTTGCTTTTTTGCATTTGCAGCAACCCATTGATTACGTGGTTTAGAGCTGAAAGCTACGTCAGGGAGGTACAGACTCATTCTCGATTTACATGCACATGTACAAGAACACACACATACACACCCGTACCCACATACACGCCCATACTTTGAATGACACCGGGTTGCCCTGCATGGGCCAATGGGCGCACATGTATAACCGGGCCATTGCCTACAATGGGCAGATGGTATTAAAACAAACCGGAAACAGACGCGAGCGCGCGAGCCAAGTTTGTTTGACCGCCATGTCGCAGTATCGGCTGAGGGCACAGCCGGCGGCGGGCGCACTGGGCTGGCGGTGGTAACGGCCTTCAGCCACGCGATTCACACGTAATTAACGGATGCAGAGACGGAGGCTAGACTTTCCGTTGCCTCATGGGGGCCATTGATTGATGCCGCAGAAGAAAGGAAGAAGAAAAAAAAAATTAAATTTAAAAATGAAGTGAGGGTGAATTTGGGCTGCTGGGTCAATCAACCCGCCTGTCCCCTACTGCAGCCATATTGAAATGGGGCGAGCCTCGCCCGACGTTGGGTTTTTTTTTTCTGGGGCACATCCTTCTGGAAGCTTTCTGTGCCGTCCCAGCCAGGCGGATGGGGATCGGCCCATAGTGTATTTTTCGGCGGGGGTTAAAGTCAAAGTCACGGGCGGGGGCGGGCTGGTCAAGGGGAATGCTGGCACTGAGTGTGAGTCGATTCGGGCCATCAAGTGACCTGATGACGAGAACAAGGGATTCGGGGGTTGAAAGAGGCGGTGATGGTGACGGCTGTGTGCGCCCATGGCAACACGACCACGCGGTTGTGCATTGCACTCGATATGCACACTTTGCACATGAATGCGTCATGCTGCGATTTCTTTCTTTTTTTCTTCTTTTTTTCTTTTTCTTTTTTTTTCTTTTTCCTGGCCAAGGCCTTGGATCGAGGCTGGCTGAGACAAGCTCTCGTATCCAATTCCATTGTTGCTCTCTATGACGTTGTACCAGGGGCTTGCACAGCTGCGCCGGCTGCTGTGGACGACACTTACGGCGACGTGGGCGAGCTAGCTGCCAACCACGACGCGCAACAGGGGGGGCCACATATCTGACTTGCATCAGATGCAAACTCTACAATCCATTGTTGACGTAGTTTGTTGTGATCGCACTGCCGTGATGACATTCGCCGAGATGCGAAAACGCTGGCCCTGGCCACGGGCGTGAATGGGGTCACGAGGTCCTGTGGTCTAGAAAATTCTCAGCTGATGAGGCAAACCCAACAACAAGGAGAAAATTTCCTCAGATTGTCGTAACAATGCCCTCATTCGAAGTAGATCCATCATCCTCCCGCGCCATAGCGGGCGGCAGATACAAGGAAGGTCCTGGTTTGCTCAGGTGGTTTTTGGCTCAAGGACCGGGTGAGTTTGCCAGCGTGCGGCGCAAGCAGGTGGCCCTAGCCAATCAGTCGAGCCCTTGCCCCTGTTGGATTACCGCAAATGGACTTGTGTGCGTCTGTAGCTGCTGTGTGGTCCGGCAGCACTCGGGGAGCAGCGGCAATAACAACCGCAGCAATAATAATAACAGCGGCGGCAGTGCGCCGTCGGTTTGCGTTCGGTGTTGGAGAGGAAGGGGAATAAATAGAAACAGGGCAACAAGGGTTTGTTTTGGGACAAAGACTTGGCGCTACTGAAAAGGCCAACGGGAGGCTTGTCCGTTTGCTTGTTGTCGCTGATGCCTCTGCGGCACGGCTCCTCCCTTCCCTTGGCTCTGTCTCAATATTTCCTTGCCTGGCTTGCTTCTGATTCTTCGGTAATTCTCACCTTTCCCTTTAGTCCGGGGTGCCGATCGCTGGGGGGCATCACTTTGGAGAGCACTGGTCCAGAGTTCCCTAGAGTTCGTTTCAGATGGTGGGATTGCCCGTTGAGTTGGCCGCTCTGACTGGCCGGCAGTGGTTCATATGGGTGGGGCATGAACTTTGAAGACCCTGAAAATTTGGTGGGAAAAAGGGCGGGTTTCGGGCTCGGGGTCTGAGGGGAACCAGGGTTATGGTCGCTCGAGACAGGCTGATTGGGCGTCTGCGCTTCAGGTTCACCACTCTGTAACTCTGGTTCCTGACACGCCATTAGACTTGAGGGATCTGCTGGCTGACACGGAGCTGATATTGCAATCTCAATGACATGGCACCACTGCTGCATTATTCCGCTCCTGCTGCAGGATAATCTGAAAGTCACCCGTGTCTCCCCATCTCATCGAAGCTATGCTGCAAGGGGGTGGCCATTCCCGTCTGCAAATTAATCCAAGCTTAGGCCTAGGCTTTGTGCAGATTAGCTGGCCCAGTAGTCACGGCCAGTTGCCAATCCCTCTCTAAGTTGCCCAATCGCAAGCCTTGAAGAGCCACTAGTGTCCGAGGCAAAGGATCCACAGGCGCGTGCTGCTACTGGGCTGGTGCTTAAGCGTCTGGAGATGTGCAGTGCAAGTGTAAGAAAGTTGGCATGTCTCGCCTTTTGGATCAGCACGCTAACTAATGTCGAATGCTTCCCTCCCGCGATCCTTCTCTCCATGTCGTGACGCATTGTGGCCCATGTTTTGAGACTTCTCATGTGCCCAGTCTCGTCTCGTCTCTCCTTGCCTTTGTCTTGTCTTGACCTGTCTTGCATCGGGCAGGGTCTAGGGTTTCGTCTTGTTGCCATGTTTCACCACGGCCGTCCCCATGGCAAACCCGTCCAGCTGGTGTGTGGGATAGATTGAATCGGCAGCGGGTGCCCATGTCGCTGTCGCCGAAGTGCAACTGCTTATTCGTCCTCAGAATAGCCTCACGTAGATTAAGGGCTCGCCGCATCATCCTTTGACACAGTAGAACGGCCGGCAGTTTGTTGGTAGAGCTGGTGCCCCAGATTAGCTGTCACAACACAGCATTTGCGTCCGTAATTAGCCCACGATCCATCTCATCTCACTGTGCAGCCGAATGCACATGCTGTGCATGCATTGCTCTCACTGTCAGGCTGCCATTTGTGCAGCCCGCTCCCCAATTGAGCAAAGGATTGAACGCCTCCTGAATCGGCTCAGCCAACCCTCGTGCGCGGATCGCGACTTCTCAGCACTCCTTGGCTCAGCCGGAACCTTGGGGCCGCGACTCATTCTTGCCCCGTTCTGTCAGCTAGAGACGGTCGCTCCTGTCATCCCCGCCGTGGCCACAGCTACAGCCATCTTTGACGTATTCAGCCCCTTCATCTCCATTATCTCCATCCCTTTGCAATCGGTTCCCTTCGCGTCGCCTTCGTTTGGACCTTGGTTTTGCGCGCGGCAAGCCGCCTACTACAATCCTCATCTCGCGCGTCTTCCGACCACCCTCCTGGATCCCGCCTCCCGGACCACCTGGAACCTCCGGAATCCCGGAACCCCTTCGAGAAGCAGAGCCGACCACAGGACCCCGACTTCTCTGCTTTTTGAGACAAGACACTCGATTCCTCAAGACAAACGACAACTGGGTCCGACCCAGTGATTCACCACGCCGTCCACGCCTCACTCTCTGAGATCACCGACACAGCTAGAGGGCAATATCGACGCCCACCAGTCTACTGTGTGTCCAAGGTCCAGGTTTGACGACCCTCCCTGCCTTTGGTGATCCGACTACAGCAGCCTCACTAGCCGCTGCACCTCCTGGATCCTGGCCTCGTTCGACTACTGCGCCAGAGAGCCGCAGTAACCGGCTCCCGCTGCCAAGTTTACCATCGCAATCTGGCCAGGCTTGCCGCTTGCTTTTTCCTACACTTAAGCGCCCGCCTCGACGCTGCGCTCCATAATTCATTCCTTGTCTGGGTTTCTGGATCTCCAATCCAGCGCATCCTCCGCCTTGGCCATTCGTCCAAGCTCTGGGCAGCAACGGGTTACGGCGCTTACAGCGAGCCATCCTCGGGCTGCCATTGGCCGCATCCCACCCTCCATATCGAATTGCCTGTAATCTGCATCTGGCATTTGCCAGGCAACACCTGCGTCTATTGGAACACGCAATGAGAGATCCCCCGTCTCATCGTGCTGCTTTAATTATCCATCCCAGAGCTATCTGTTCCAAAAAGGCATCTTCGTAGCCGCCCTCGTGGGTCGCCGCCCTGCAGCCAAGACGCACATCACAACGGGTTCCTACATATTACACGGGCGCTCTCCTCGTCGCCCATCATGGATCCCTCTACTACTCTTGTTGCTTTTCATTTGTGAGTCTGGACACTCTTTCGTTGCTTCTGCTTTGCTTTGGGAGCCTCTCGTTTCTTTCTTATCTTTTCACTTTTGCACCTTCATTGCTCTTCACCATTCGCCCTTCTTTATCTCGCTGGTCGATCTTTGCCCGCTCCCGTATTATTTTCTGGATTCCAAGTGGAGGTGACGGATCTTTAAACCATCATTTCCGTCTTGGGTCTCGGGGAGGCTCCGATTCACGCACACCGTTCATTCTTGGTTTATTCGTTCACCACATACATCCCTTGTGTGGGCTTGCTTTTTTTTCTTTTTCTTTTTCTCTTTGGCGCCCTTCCACAGAATTCTCGTGTTGCTCCATATCTTGAACATTCCTTTGGTCTCGACCCGAGTTATCGACGGGCTACACTCATAAACGACGGGGCACCGTTGGAACCCTGTCTTAGTTGTCGTGGTATGTTTCCATTTTTACAGCATTTTCCCTGAACCCCTTGCGTATCATGCATACTCTGGCACCCCCTTTCTGCGGTTGAGACAAGGGCCTAACGCACTTGATGCTTCATCGTCTTTCCTTTTGGGAGACGCAGTGCCTGACCAGCCTCCCTAGAAGTGTGGCAGTGGCACTGGTCGTCGTCATTGCACTGGGGATTGGCTGCGTTGGCACGCGCAAAGCTGAGCTGAGCTGAGCTGAGCTGAATGCACGCGAAGGGCTGGGGCACAGTGCTTTTTTCTATTCAACAATCTACGCATGCACCTGGTGCATCCCCGGTGGCTGGGCCTTAGAAGCAGAAGGAAAAAGATCACGCACTAGTGAATATTTCCTTTACGACGGCTGGACTGAGATTCTCATGGAGTGGGCACCCCGCGAAAGCAGGGCTAGCCAGCTGTCACTTGAGAAATTCCCCGGGCCTAGTGGCTTGTCTCGTCCAATTTCCTTTTCGTCCCATGTTCCTATACCGTTGCTGTGCACTGGGCGCTGACCAGCAACCCCCAGCCAGACACACCCTTCAGTCCAGTCCGTGCAGCTTATCGGGTCGTGGGACAATTTCTCCCAATCATACCCCATGCAGCGAGACGTCCGGCGTGGCCGTGGTCAGTGGAGAGGTTGCCATACCTTTCGTGACATTATTTGCGACGACGCACCTGGACCGGGCACCCCGTATAAGAGACATGGTGGTCTCAAGATGGGTCACACCTACTACTATTATGTGAGTGTTATGAATAGGGTCATTCGTCCTCTCTTCTAGACCCCGATCCTTTCCATCCATCCTGTCTTCACCCAGCCACCCACGCTCCTTCACCCACCAATAGAAACAACACTCATTTGACACGACATTCACACATGCATGCATGCACATGCACATGCATATGCACATACAGCTCATCTTCCTCTCTATCCACACGACTCACTATCGATATAATTCTTGAGCATGGTTCTAATAAAACCCCAGTACGAGGTCGATAGCTCCATTGAAACTCATAACCCTTCTCTTCCTTCAACAACGTCTTGCCCTTACATGCCGGGCCAATCCGTCAACACCATGATTATTCCTGTCGAGCAGGCTCTCCGACAGCGAAGCGCATCTCTTACTTCCATGCGTCAGACCGACTTCAAGACAATGGATCCCGACTCCAAGTTCTCCGCCCCCCGACCAGTTCTCTCGGGCCCCGAGAACCCCACTGCCCGCCTGGGCACATCTCCTATGCTCAATCACAAGCACTCGACCGGATCGCTCTCCACCACCCCTGCTTGGAAGCGATTCTTCACCCGCAAGCTAAATAGCCGTGACGGCGAGCGTGGCCGATCGCCTGCCCGCGATGCCAATACCTTTGATGGGTTTGGCAGCCGATGCACCACTCCCTCTGAGGGAACTCGCACCCGGGACATCTCTCCCGAGTCCCTTCGTCGATTCCTGTCAGATGATATTCCATCACGCCCCGGCTCAAACCTCAGCGTGAGGCCCACACTCGTGATTCCTGAAGATATTCCCGAAGACAAGGATAACGAGGTCGACAACGACAACGATGACGACGACAACTTCGCCACTTCGGCTGTCTCTGAAACTCAGACCTATGCCACTCGCCTCTCTCCTCCTCCATGCAGGCGCACTGCTTCCTGCGAATCTATGAACCTCGTCGCCAAAAACTCGAGCGCTGCTACTCTGAAGCCCCCAAAGCCGTCGAGGGCACCGGTGTATGAGACCCAGGAGGCCCCAGCATCTGCTGTCATCCCATCTCGCCCCAGGCTTGGGACTCTGACTGGACCTCGTCACCTCACAGCCCCCGGCTATTTTATGTCTCCCATTTCATCTCAGTATCCTGACGATGAGTCCCATACTTACTGCCTCGACCTGACAGATGATGAGGATGACGTTATTTCTAATAATAACAGCGATATTCTCTGTGGTCAGCCTGCAACATCGGTCAAGGTTGAGTCATATGAGTGCTATAGTCTCCCTGAGTCAGAGGGGAAGGGTCGCAAGATGGTGGAGCCTCAGTCAAGCTTTGCTAAAATCAACGACTCTCCTGCTATTGGCTCTTGCATTTCCGTCAGCGGCTCCAACCTTTTGGATACTCCCATCAACCATGGCCTTGATGATTTTGTCAGCGAGCTTGGTTGGATTGCCGAGATGATCGGCAATAAGCGCTTCTAAACATGGTCTCACTGGCTTGAGATTAATGAATAAAATACATCAGAAACCCTCTCCAATCTTCTATTATTCGAAACATTAATCAACAAACTTTCCGGCGTGGGCTCACATCCTTCCCCACCCAACACAACATTCTCTTGCATTTAAAACGGCGTTTAATTCGGTTTGATTTATTAGCGATTTTGGACCCTTTGGCTGCTATGACCTGAGCTCTGGCAATATTCAGGACATGGCATTCCTGGGCGTTTGATTTGATATTATGGAAGGGAAAAAAAAGTGGCGCAAGCATCTTTGGCACCGGGAAGCGTTTACATGATTATTCCTTTCTGGTACCGGAGGTCTCAAGGAGGCATGGACGAGGCAAAGATAATGGGAAAGGTTTAAACGGCTGTGGTGTACTGGTCATAGACATCTTGTTGGTGGGTTTGAATGGCATGGGAAGGGGCGTGACAATGTTTTGCAATGCAATCTTTGAACGAAGGGACTGAGGTGAGGGTATGATGTGGAACAGGTAGTTCTCGTCTCGGTCGTAGCAAGTTCAAACATTGGCTTACATATCGATGACTAGCAAAATGAAGCAAACATGATGCACAAAAGAATTTTAAATGTCGCCGGTGAGATGAAGTGTCTTGAATATTTTACGGGTTTAATATTAATATCTAAATCTAGTGTAAATGTCTTGGGCAATTTTTGAAACCTATTGAGGTGCCCTTGAAGTCCCATCCTGTTATTCCTTTCCCTTCCTGTCTGGCCATTCCCATAGCACAACACCACAAGGGGTATCTATCCACGTGCTTGTCTCATTTCATTTAAGCAGTGATTAAACATCTATTCATACAATCTCATCCTAGAAAGTACCGACATAATAACGATCGGCTTATCTTTACTTCATTTATGATTTGGTTGTTTCGACTGGCTTGGGCGTAGGCGCCGTTGTGGCCTTGACTGGACCGGTTGTTATCGACTGCGGGTTCAGTGCAGCTGGTACAGCAACCTGTGCCTTGTGTGAAGCTGGAGTCGGGACTGCAGCTGGGACCGCAGCTGGGACCACGGCAATGGGAGATTTGGTAGGAGTCTGGGCAGGAGTCTGGGCAGGAGTCTGAGCCGCCACAGGGGCAGCTGGGACTAGTGGAGTTGGAACCGCTCGGGATGCAGCAGTTGGGACAGAAGCCGGGACAGCGGTTGGGGTCGTGATGGGAACTGTGACTGGCATTGTAGTTGGGGGTTTGATTGACGCGGTAGCTGCGGGTGTAGTTGAAACTGTAGTTGGGTTTGCAATTGGAGCCACAATTGGAGCCACAATTGGAGCCGCAATTGGAGCCGCAACTTGAGGTGCAGGTGCAATACGAGGAGCCGGACTGGGTGTTGCAGCATTGGCTGGAATGGGATGTAGTGTTGGTGTCAGAGGTTTTGCAGATGGTTGATTCGCTGCCCGTTGTGTTGAGACTTGGGGCATTAGAACAGCAGCCTTTACCGCTGGAGGAGCCCTGGCGCTTGTCATGTTCACCTCAGGAGGTTTCATTTCTACCAGTTTGCCGTCGGTAGGCTTCCCAGTTTCGGTCTTACCCTCTGCTCCTGTCTCGACCTTGACATTTGCATCCTTCTTCGGCTCAGTTGATCGCTTCTTGTTAGGATTTAAGAAGCGTTCTGGCACACCACGAGCAGCAAGAGAGCCACTGCCAACCCAGGCGTTGAGAATTTTGCTAAAGCGATACTCATTACGACATAACCGCTGGATTTCGCGGTACGCATAAGCATTGTAATAGGGCAATCCCGTCTTAGGATCGCGATATCTAGCCACACGGTTTGTGATAACACAGACGGCTGGAGGGGCGGGCTCTAGAGGCGACTTGTTAGAATTTTGGTGGCCAGAGTGGTCTTGAGAGTCAACTTACTCGCGAGCTTGGTCATCTTTCGACCGAAAATGATTTGTGTTTGGACGTTGCGGTCCTTGATGGCATTTTCATCAAAGTTTTGGAAGACAATGGCGTTGCGAGCACCGGTGGAGGGCTGCGGAGGAGCGGGTGGTTGTGCCGATAGTTCGGGACTTATAGATGTAGCTTCAGGATTGGAGCTGAGATGAAGTTGCCTTTCCTTTGAGGGAGCCGGACTAGGGTTAGAAGTAGAAGTAGGCGTAGAGATGGCGGCGGGCTTGGGAGGGGCAGCAGCTAGAGGAATTGAAGTACTGAGTCCATTTGGCGTCGCAACACTGGAGAGTGCCGGAGGAACTGAACCCTGGGAGGTATTTGGAGGGGCGAGGACGTTGGATTTGGGAAGCATTGGCGGAGGGCCGTTGATATTGATGCCTGGTGGAGGAGCAAGCATAGGCAGCGCGAGGATACCAGATGGCTTAGGGTCGGAAGGCCGAGTAAGTCCTGGAGGAGGAGTGAGAACAGATCGTTGGGTGTCGGGAGGAGGGATAGAGGATGGTGCTGGCGCTGGTGCAGCCAGGCCACTGGCAGTCGGAGGCGGCGGGGGAGCTGGTGCCGCCAATCCACTGAGAGGAGGCGTCGGGGCAGCGAGACCACTCGGAGGCGGTTGAGGCATTGCTAATGCTTGAGGCACCCCTTGTGCCTTAGGAGCGCTGGCTATAGCCTGTACTGGAGTCTCTGTCGGCTTCACCGGGAGCTCCTCGACTTTAATGGGGGTTGTGGTTTCAGTCTCCTTGGCTGCTGGAGCTGGAGCCGGAGCCGAAGCCAGAGCTGGAGTGGGTTGAGTAGCTGGAGCTTCAGTAGACTGAGCTGGTAGCTGCGACGACACCTCGCATTGCGGTTGCAAGGGTTGATCTGTATCCGGGTTTGGTTTGGGAGCAGCTTCGCTAATGGTTGCTGCTGGAGTGTCTCCTTTGCTCCCATCATTGCCTTCTTTCTTTTCCGCTTCCTTTTCCGCTGTTTTTGCCTCGGGGATTTCACTCTGAGCTTTTTCCTTGTCATCCTCCTTCCCTTTGCCTTTCTCCTTGGCCTTCCCTTTATCTGCCCTTTCCCGCTTCTTTTTGGGTGCCTCCTCTACTACCATGTTTTTGCCCATCCACTCTCCAATGCCGCTCCAGAAAGTGATGACGGGGCCTTTAAGGGTTCTTTCATTGAGCGCCGCTAATTTTGCACGCCTTTCCTCCTCGCGTTGCTTCTCAGCCTCCTCCCAGCGGTTCAGACTCTTGCTGTTTCTCTTCTCAACAATGGCCGCTTCGCGCAGTCGCTCCTCTTGTGTCATGGGCGGTTTCTTGAGGGCCTCGAGCCGTGCAGCTTTCTTTTGCATTTGCGCGAGCTGCTTCAGCCGTCTGGCCTCACGCTCCACCATTTGCTGATGCAGTTGCTCCTTGGATAGTCGAGTCGTCTGGCGAGATGATGCGCGAGTCGGCATGTCAGCAGGGGATGGCAGCCATGAGGCGCGCTCCGACTTCTTCTTGGGGCGTGGCGCTGGTGCTGGGGCTGGCGTTGAGGGTGTCGTGGGGTCAATTCGAACTTTCTTGCGGAATTTGGCTGGAATAGCTTCCTGAGCCTTACGTTTCCGCTGAGCAGCGTGACGTTCCTTGGCTTGCTTTTCCAGCTCCTTTTCGCCCTCGAGGTCGTCTTCGGCATTGTTATTCTCTTCTTCGTCGTCGGACGAGTCCATTTGCATGTCCGAACCGTCATCGCCAGCGTCGCTGAATCCTTGGTCGTTTTCGTCTTCGGCAAAGAGCAGTTCCAGGTCTGAATCAGGCTCCTCGTTGGCGAGCATCGATTTCATTCGGTTGCCGGCCGTGGATCGGCGTTGACGTGTTGTGGCCAGCCATTCTACCTGCGTCTTGGTGTTTGCCTGGCTATCGGAATTGCTGGCGCGACCGTTGCCCGGGTCGCTGTCGCTGTCACTATCGCTCGACGAGTCTGGGGATCGGGATTTGTCCCTTTCGGAGGGTTTCGGTTCGGACTCCATCGCAAAATCATGTGTTGCTGGAAAAACACGGGCAAGAAGCTGGAAATGACATGGCCTTGTGCGCGGATGGTCGAAGTCGGATTCGTAAGGGTCTTTAATTTTTGGTGGTGACTGAAGAGTACAGTGTGGCACCAAGACGCGTTGGTTGGTTAGAGGGGAATAAATTTTTGGTCGCTGTCATCACAGCACCCACCACCATGTGATTATGACAGCTCGAAAGTTGGGCACGTCATTCAACTGTTTTCCAATATCCCCTACAAAGCCCCAGCCCTCTCCGTTTATCATTTAGTTAATGGAAATGCGAGGCAGAAAGCAGAATTTAATGTTACGTAAGTAAAATGGATGTGCCATTTTCTTAACATTTTAGATAAAGCTCTATTTGTTCTCATGGACCAGTCGTCTGATCCATTTTATTCAATTCAACGCCGTTGTCCCCATGCCAGCTGATCCCAGCCCATCACCTTCTGAATGCATTGATTGGTACTTGTATATGTATGAAAAAAAAAAAAAATGAAAAAATTCAAAGCAAATTTCCGCTCCCAGAAAAAAAACCCCAAATTAACGAAGTAGCCCTACTCTATTCAACGCCAAGCCAAGCACGCCAGTTTTACAACTCATCCATGTGAGGTGCAACTGGCATAGCAGCCCAAAGTAGCAGCTTATGCTTTCAATTTCCAGACAACAATCTTCTAGACTAGTCTTGGGGTATTCCCAACGTCCCTTACATCTCGTCTGGCAGGATTTCGTCCACCTCTACGTCCCATTGTTTGCAGAATCCAAACCAGTTTCGGTGCAAACATTTGTGCTCGGGAGGCGAGGAACTCGCGGGTGCCGTTTCCGTTGCTAGAGGTTCATCCGTAATGGACGGCATGGGTGTAACAGTGCTAGGCTCGGCACTAGTTGTTGTAGCAACATCACGACAACCCCAAAATCTGCCTGGGGTCGCGCAAGTGGTAGTTGATGTAGAGCTGGATTCGGTCGTGGTAGCATCTGTTGTTGTCTCGTCGTTACAGCCGAACCAGCCAGGGGTTTTGCACGTTGACGTTGTCGAAGTTGTTGTTGTCGTTGCTGTTGGCTCTGACGTGGTTTCATCCAAACATCCCCACCAGCCAGGCGTCCGGCAAGTGGCGGTCCGGGTACGAGTTTTGGTGGTAGCTATGCTCGTTGAGGTGGTGCTGTCGGTTCCGTGACTCTCATACATCTTCCACTGTGCACAATCTCGGCAATCTGGAGTGCGTTGACATTGTGGAACGTCATCGTATTTGAGAATGATATCGTCGATGACGGAACGGATTCGGTGAGTGCCAATACCAACGCGCCATCCCTTATCCGCAACCACATCGTAAACACATTCATACCCACTATGACATGTGGATTCCATCGCATATCCGGCAAAGGAACACGAAGCCGTAGCCCCGTTGCAAGTGCCAATGTAAACTGGATCTGCCGTGTGTCCAAAGTGATATGCACCGGTGTTTTCTCGCACTTGGGGAAACCTGGGGTCAGCACCGGGAGGAACAGGCAAGCCTAGCCTCGTGGCAGGAAGCGCGTCTGGAACAGCCTCGAAGGTGACGACGGGTAAGCCGTATGTCAACCCAAGTAGCGAGGTCACGGCTCCTCCGAGCGAGTGGCCAGTGAGCCAGACATTGGCATTGGGATAGAGTTCTGTGACATTGGAGTACAGCTCGCGGGCAGCCGTGTAATAACGATGCTCGCCCTGCAATGCTTCGGCCACACAGGTGTTGTTGCAGGTGTATGTATCGGTAGCGCAGTTGCAGACTTGATGCCATGTCCATTGGCCCTGCTGGGCGCAGCAACAACTGAAGAAGAGGTTATCGTTTTCTTTATCATTGGTAGTGGTTCCCTCGCCATCAAATACAGCCATGGAAGTGCCCTTGAGACCAATGACAATAGTTGAGTTCGTTTCATCGGCAAAGATGTGGCCGCGAAGGCCATCGCTTTCCCATCCGAAGTCGGCACTGCGGTTGAAGTGTAGTCCGACGTCCTGCCAGTCGGCATCGGTCTGGTTCGCGACGTATGCATCAGCCGTCATCCTGGCCATCGTCAAGACGGTCTCCTTGTCCGTGATATCTGGCGAGGGGACTTCGTCCATGGTCCAGGCTGAGGCACCCAGTACTGCGGCGTATCCCTGCCTGCGGGACATGGCTACTATGGGATCCACGACGGACGGCCTTCGATCGACCATTCGTTCCATTGTGGAGGCACGGCTCTTGGCCTTGAGGTTGAGAATCTCCTGTTCACCATATCCGCCCTCAGCAGCCAAGAAGATCTTTGTGTTGTCTCGGGAAATATCTTTTCTCCGGTGCAGCCCAGGGTGCTCGTAGGTGCCATGGTGGAAGATGTGCCGGAGGGAGAAGGTGTGTTCCGCGGGCGCGGGGGATTCGGGCTTCAAGGGAACGATGGGGCCGGGAGGCAGCACGATGTCGTCGCTCAAGTCGCGGGCGTTGTTGGCGGCAGTGACCGGCGATGGAGAGAGCGCGAGGAACGATAATAGTAGAGCGGCGGTTACTCGACCAGTTGAGGCGCACCGGAAGCCCGATGGCCGTTGGTGTGGCGACGTCATGACGCAGTGGACCAGAGGCTTCTACAAAGGTAGAATGAAGAAGAGGTGTGGGGTGGAAAGATGCATCGATGAAGGGGGCAAGGTCGACGATAAATGCGATGATGACGGCGGAAGCGGGAAAGGAAGGGAAGAGTCGGGTTCGGAGCACCGGAGAGGCGGAGGAAGATGGCCAACTGATGTTGTCATATCTGGCACGCGGGCGCTATCGCGGATTGTGGAGCGTCTCCGAAAGGGTTCATGGGAAAGGGTGCCGCAACGCCTGGGGACTGAAAGCGGACTAACCCATGAGATGGTGCATCGGTTGGGGAGAGGTATCCTGACTTGAGAATATATGTGGCGGGGTACATTCCTTTACGCTAGCACTAACTTCAAGCGCTAAATAGACTGCCGGCCAGGCATCGATAGCTACCTAGGTAGGTACCTAGCCTCTTCAGCATGGCGCATGTGACCCATCGAGGTGGTGGTCGACGTGACCAGAGTCTTGGGGACACACCTGGGCTCCGACTTTGCTCCGCATGTTTGATACGACAGTCAGGCACACAGGTACCGACCTCTTGCAGCAAAGCTTAACTCGGTCCCAGTAGTTTATACACCAAAGCCTTTGATGGCATGTCGGTTTCTCATAAGCAAAGGTGCCGCAAGTGCCTCCCTATCAGCAGCAACCACCTGTGTCTTGGGGGGGGGGACGCTTGATTCAATGACAATTGTACAAGAACAACTAAGTAAATACGGAAATGACTACTGACCACTAAAACCAGTCTCCTACTTTCTATATATCTATTCATAATCTTGTATTCACCTTTCGATCGATGCGTTGATGAAAGCAACATCTCGATAGTTATGCTGTACTACAGACTTATCCCACCGCTAGCCGAATTCGATTTAGCTCTGTACGAGCAGGACTCTGAGCGCTGTGCTACAGAGCCGGGTACGTACCGCTCTCCCCGGCAACTTGTTATAGTGGTTCGCGCGCAGGAGGCTGCACCCAGCGGTGGCGTGGCGCGTGTTTTTGGCGCGCCGACCCCGAAAGCTTGCAGCTTGACAAATTTCTAGTCTGGGGATCGCACCTCTTGAAGTCGCAAACGGTGAGAGACGCAAACTCCCACCACACTCCCCTTTCCCCATCACCTAAATTTCCGATCCTTTGGGAGTTTTTGTCGTTGCCATGACTGCCATGTGAGTTCTCGCCCCGATGCAGCGCACCTCAATTTCTCGTCTCCGTCCCTATTCCTCTTCTCCTTATCTTGCCGCAGGCGGCCGCATAATCTTGGCGATACCTCGCGGAACTCTAGCTGACCATCGCCTCCCGTAACAGCGAGAGCTTCGACAACATCTACCTCGACCTCTCCAAGGAGAGCGGCAAGTGCAGGTTCGCAGAGACCGGCTTTGGTTGGAAGCCTGCGTCTGGCGGCGATACCTTCACCCTCGACCACTCCAATATCGCTACCGCACAATGGAGCCGCGCCGCCAAAGGCTACGAGATCAAGATTCTCCAGCGCTCCAGCTCCAATACCATACAACTCGACGGCTTCCAGCAGGAGGACTTCGACCGCCTCGTCAAGGTCTTCAAGAACTGGTACAGCACGGCTCTCGAGAACAAGGAACACGCCCTGCGAGGATGGAACTGGGGCAAGGCTGAATTTTCCAAGTCGGAACTCACATTTTCGGTTCAGAACCGCCCAGCATTTGAGCTCGCATACTCTGAAATCGGAAACACCAACCTTGCCGGACGAAATGAGGTTGCCGTCGAGATGGCGCTGCCCCAGACCGCATCCGCCGACACAGGCGCCAACGCCCAACTCGGAGGCGCCCGTGCAAAGGGCACCAAGGCTGCGGCCGGCCGCGACCAGCTGGTTGAGATGCGTTTCTACATCCCCGGCACCACGACCCGCAAGGAGGCTGAGGGCGAGGAAGCAGGCAGCGAGAACGGCGAGGAGGAAAAGAACGCCGCCACCCTCTTCTACGAAACACTCATCGACAAGGCTGAGATTGGCGAGACGGCTGGCGATACCATTGCCACCTTCCTGGACGTCCTGCATCTCACCCCCAGAGGTCGTTTCGACATCGACATGTACGAGGCTTCATTCCGTCTCCGCGGAAAGACGTACGACTACAAGATCCAATACGAAGCCATCAAGAAATTCATGGTGCTTCCCAAGCCCGACGATATGCACTGCATGCTCTGTGTTGGCCTCGACCCTCCTCTGCGCCAGGGTCAAACCCGATACCCCTTTGTGGTTATGCAATTTAAGAAGGACGAGGAGGTCACAATTGACCTCAACCTGAATGAGGACGAGCTCAAGAGCAAGTATCAAGACAAGCTGGAGCCTCACTACGAGGAACCATTGCACCACGTCGTCACCAAGATCTTCCGCGGCTTGGCCAACAAGAAGATTTCTTCCCCCGCCAAGGACTTTATCACGTATGTATCATCAAGCCCCACAGTGCCATGGCCGCCAACTTACCCTTTTCATGCAGACACCGCAACCAGTACGGTATCAAGTGTTCAATCAAAGCCAGCGAGGGTTTCCTGTACTGCTTAGAAAAGGCCTTCATGTTCGTGCCCAAGCCGGCCACGTACATTGCCTATGAACAGACACAGTCCGTCACCTTTTCCCGTGTCAGCGGCGCCGTGTCGGCTCTCTCTACCTTTGATATTGCCGTGCTTCTCAAGAACGGTGCAGGCTCGTCTCAGTTCAGCAACATTAGTCGTGAGGATCTCAAGGCCCTTGAGAGCTTCTTCAAGCTCAAGGGTCTGCGGGTTAAGAACGAGATTGACGAGGATGCGAACATGCTGGCAGCCGCCCTCCGCCAACAGGACATGGACGACTCCGAGGATGAGGTGGTGGGCGCCAAGGCCGACCGGGGTTCCGCCGATGAGGACGAGGAGAGCGTAGACGAGGACTTCCGGACCGATAGCGAGAGTGATGTGGCTGAGGAGTACGACAGCAACCACGAGAGTTCCGGCTCAGGCAGCGGAGACGAGAGCGGCGTCGAGGACGAGGGCGAGGAAATGGACGAAGATGAAGGGGACGAGGAAGAGCGCCCCAAGAAGAAGAAGAAGACGGGCTAAATGTAATGTTTATTCGAGGGCAAGGACGAGACCGCATCCGGCAGGGATGAGAGGAGAGGCTTGGTATGACGAGAAACCGAGGTCGGGTAAAATATCTTGGTTTCAGAACAAAGAGGGACGAAATGGCGTTCAGGCTGGAAAGACGGTCAAGACAACAATCACAATCACAAATATCTATACACGCATATCATCAAGGGGAGGAGGAGGATCCATGTAGGAGTAACGAGTAGGAGAATTAGGAGTAGGGCAAACTGTCGCAGATATCGTACTTCGAATATCTTCCTTTTTTTCCCTTCCCCATCCAAGAGGAGTAGGCTTATTTTTTCTTCTTCTTCTCTTTCTTTCCAACCCTCGTCTCTTTTCCCTTTTCTCTTGTCGCTTAATGGATGAATGGAGCCTCGGGTTAATAGAATACTCCGTGATTGAGCAAGGATGTCAGTTGACAGCTGCATGGTGCATATTGGTTTCGCATGGCCGGGTCACTAAGGGGTCTTTCGGTTATATCAGACCATGGTGATATCCCAGGTTGCGTGTGTTGTTGATGTTGGCTCAGGCCCTGTAAACTCCAACGGAGATAAACAGGGGTGGGTTTGACACCGGGAGGATCCCCCCCCTTAAAAAATTATAAAATAAAATAAAATAAAAACCACTCTTCCTTTTTGTTTCTTTACGACACCCTCTTACAGTTAGTTGGCAAGTGTCGGACAAGGTTGCCTACCTCGGGAGCTAATGTACTGTCATGGCCCAAAAACAAAAGTGTCAATTCTCGCTCATCTGAGATCGATAGGCCTTAGTTAGGGCCCATCCCCCCCCCTTCCCCTCCCCTATCCGATCCAAGATCTGCAACTTGCCCTCTTCTGTTCGGTCCTTCTTGGCAAAAGGCGATCTCAAACAGTCGCAATCGGTCTGGATACTCTTCATGGCCTGCGGCGAGGACGTACGGCATCTAACGACTAGCCCAAGAAAAGGAAGTCGTTCCTCGCTTCTGCCCCGTCAACGTAGCACCACACACGGCGTCGATCATATGTAAGCACCAGCGCGCACCTGCGGGAGATGCCCGTTGTCACAGACGCGCTCACCCCTTCCTTGTGCAGGAAATCCTTGTTGTTAATAAAAATAAAAATAAAAAACAAGATGTTGAAAAAAAAATAAAGGGGGGGGGGGGGGGGAGACAATGGGCAGTGTTTTCTTCTTCTTTTCCATGCTCAACTGCCGATCTTTCTTTTTCGCTCACTTGGGGATTTTCTTCAGACCCCTGGGTTTTTTTTTTTTTTTTTTGGTCGTCGTCCAATCTTTAATTCGTGTGTAGCTGAGTCTGGGGTGGGTGGGCAGTGACGTAGTGCATAGAACCGGGGGGGTTTGAAGAGTAGGATCAACACCGCGTATAACCATTAGCTTGCCAAAAAGGACAATGGCAAATGCTCGGTGAGAGAAAGAAAAAAGAAAAAAAAAAAGAAACCTACGAGCGGCTATCCCAATCGGCCCACGTGCAGGACAAGTTGAAAGAAGTGTGAAAAATGGGTGTGCGGCCTTATAAGGCTCTGGGCGGGTTGCTACCTAGGTAAGTACGTAATAAGACTTGAACCAACAGGTACCAGATTGGCCAATGGCTCTCTTTCTCCCCGAGATTGGGGGAGGGGGAGAGTGAAAGAATGGTGGTGAACATACAATGGTAGTCACGCAGATAGTCACGTCAAAACTCGGATGGACGGGTGGTTGGGAAGTCTCCGAGAGCATAAGAGGGAAGTGGAGGGGGGGAAGGGTCATTGCCCGGCGCACTAACTGGGTTAGAAATGACCCGAATGGTCCGTCGGCGACTGTCAAAAATCGTTCATGACGTGTAGCTGGATGGGATAGGATAAGCTTCAACCCGCCTGGTCTGTGTCAGCAAACACTATGGAGATAGGACGGTCGAGTTTTCGGCAACGCTTGGATCCTCTCTCGCCGACAGCTAGCTAGCTGCCCAACGACACGGCAGACAACCACGCATGTTAATCAATTGGCCCTTTTTTTACTCGTCATGTATCAAACTCCCCGTCCTTCTTGCCTGCTGTACTGTTGGTTGTATCAGACTCCCGCGTACTCCGTGTGAGGTGCGCGATTGGACATGTGTCACCCAATCCATCGGCTCCATAGAATCCTGCCCGGGCCGTGAACACACGTTCGTCTCATGTAGCCGTCCGGCCATCCGATATATCATTCACCCCCACCCCATCATCCGACTCCATCACCGTCCAAGCACCCGATTCTTGCCTTTTGCCGCTCGTGACAATGCCCTCACGAACACAGCCAGTTCATATCGCTTGGCTTTGACAGTCACGCCCCAAATCTCAACCAATGACAAGCCAATAAGAAGAGTAAAAATAAAAATTGATCATCGCCTTCCTCCGAGCCCCCCTTGGAGATAAGCAGGCGGCTCTTATTAGCACGAGGGGCCTCTTTTTTTTTTTTCTCCCTCTAACTAATTCTCCGCCAGATTTAGTTAATCCCACATCTCGTATTTCCACTGCAATTCCCCGTCTCAATTGGCCTGAGCGCTTCATTATTAATCGATTCATTCCATATTCCTAAACCTCTTGTCCTCTGCCCGTTTGATCTCTGCTGTGCCTCGCGGCTGCAGCCCGCTGTCGGAAAACGGGCCCGCGTCCACAATTCTGGTTACTTTTGCCTCTTCTTCTTTCTTCTTGTTGCCATAGTCTCCTCGCTTGCTTTCAGACATGGGGAGGGGGGAGGGGGAAGGGGGAGGGGGGAGGCATGGCATGGACAAGGGGGTTAGGATCGAGATCCCTTCCCTCTGGACAATGTACAAAATGACAGGACACAGGCACGGCGGATAGAGGCCGTACCCAATGTTCAACCTTTTCTGTCGCCATAGCCCTGGGCAAACCCAATGATTTTCGCTTTGACACTCGGGCAACATATGTACGTGCCCCTTGCTATTCCCAATTATCTGGGGCGTGGTTTGTTGAATTGCAGCCTCGGCAAGCACTAACACTAACACGGCATGCCGTTCGATGACAGCCGTTGGTTCCAGAGTGACCTTCGCCCCGTTTCCTCTTTTGACGAGTAAGAAAACAGCGCCCAGTGATGAAAAAGAAGGCACCCGTCGTTTCTAGGTTTTTCTAAAGACACTACAGATGGTCAAAAGAAGTCGAGATATAAAAATCGACAAGTGGAAAAGTATAAATAAAAACAAAAACAAAAATATCCCCCCTTCCCCCCAAAGAAAAATTATTTTTTAATAAATAAATAAAGAATACATTAACAAGTGTGACACACTAAACCCACAAAAAAACCGTTGTTTGTGTCCCATCCCGCTCCCTCCTAGACGTAGGTCAACCCCAGCCAACCAACCAACTAGTGGGAGGTCACTCAGCTCCTGTCTAAAGGCACTGGGATACATACATGCTGGGCTTGGCTAACCCCAAAACGAACAAAAACGAGAAGGAAAAGAATACCGTGCCTAGCCACTTCCAAACATGGATGAATTAGAGGACGCAGACAGATTTGGGGGGGGGGGGGGGGGGAGGACCAACCCCCAAAAAACCCCCCCCCTTTCCCCCCCCCCCCCCCCCCCGGGGGGGTCCCCCCCCCCCCCAAAACACAGAACCAACCGGGGGGGGGGGGGGGGAGGGGAGGGGGGGCCTCCCCCGGGCAGGAAACCCGCAACGGGAGGAAGGGGAGAAAGGGGGGGGGGACATGGGTCCCCTCCCCCGCCCGCCTTT
>JAHVYB010000084.1:0-73993 GCA_020623695.1 Calonectria henricotiae | reverse complement strand
CACCCAACAACACGTCGTCTGTACCCCACCCACAGCCGCACAAAACAACAGGACACCCCCACACAACAGCCAGCGGAGGGGGTGTCGGACACAACCCGTCAAAAGGAACCGGGACAAAAACAAGGGGGGGCGGACAAACACCAAAAAAAAAACAAAAGGAAAGGAAAAAAAATACCAGGCGAGGCACCTCAAAAAAGGGGGGGGGGGGGGGGGGGCGGGAGGGGGGGGGGGGGGGGGGGGGAGGAGCCACATCCCAAAGATCCACCCACTTTTTCCCTCTCACGCACGCTCTGCTGGGATCTCCCTCCACCCCAAAAGCAGCAGCATCCTGGTGGGGGGTGGCAGAGGGGAGATGGTGCATCCTCCGTGCATGTATACTCGACATGGATGAAAGGTGATGAAGGGGAGGGAGCATGCGTCTCCTCCCTCGCTCGCTCTTCTCGATGCCAGGCCCTGTCCTTTACTCACATTGGGACGCATAACCCAGCCAAAGAAGAAGAAGGGCAGGAAAAAAAAAACAGACCCAGACGTCGGCCCCCCGGTCTCGCCAGCCACGCCCCCGCTCTCTCGGTTGGCAAATCTAGGATCAGACCACCCATTCCCAAATGTCACTGACCCCAAAAGGAGCTGGGTGTGGGCGGCTCGACATCGGGAACCAGGGCCTGCTGGCCTCTCCCGTCTGGCGTCACCCCGTTTTGACAGGTCGACTTGACGAAAGAAGCACTGTGAATGATACCGAATCGAGGGGACTCTACTAGGCTAGCATCGAGACTATCTCTACCTCTGCCTTGGCTCTGGGGAGGTTGTACCTGGAACCCCCCGACATTCTGTCATTTCCAAGAATCCGACAACCAGACCTGAGCCCTCCCTGTGGTGTCATCTGGCGTCATACGCTTTAGCTGCCTCAAACCGCTCCCTTCCCCCGAGTGTCCTTAATTCAATCCCGGTCCGAATCCGTTTTTGCTCAGCCAGGTGGCCCGCTCATCCCCCAGCCGTACAGGCCGTACCAACCGTACACAGCCAGGCATACCCAGAAAGCTGAGAAACGGCCTGGGCGCCGAACCTTGCCAAGGACCTGGGAAGAGAGTGTGTGAGAGTAAGATAACGGCTCTACCGCACTCTTCTCTCCTCCCTCGTTCTCTGTCACTTACCGCACCCCCTGCTCCAAGAGGGCTTTCACTTTCCGCTCTTTACTTTCCGCTCTCTCCTCGTCCTCGTCTCGCTCCCTGCTCCCCCTCTTTATTGCACACACACTCGCACTCACACTCACACTCACTCACTCATACTCACTCACACTCACTCACTCACTCACTCACCCACACTCTCTCTCCCTCTCTCTCTCTCTCTCTCTCTCTCTCCCTCCCCTTCTCCTTCTCTCTCCACTTCCCGGCTAGCGGGTGTGGTAGCAAAGTAAACAAGCAAGATCGAGATTTTAAGTAGTCAAAAAATCCCAGCATAATATCGCGTGAGACTAGGGGAGTCGGGTTCCCGAAGGTGAGGGGGAGCACATATGGGCATTTTATACACACTCTGTATGCGCGGTTCGGCGCTTGACATGTGAGTCTTAAGTGTTCTGAGCAAAGGCATCCAATGGCCTGGGTGAACAGGTCCTTCCGGGTGCCGATCAGCCCTCGAATAAGCCCGCATACCCAAGCTTTTTTCCACCCTCGCCTACATAACCCAGCCAGGACGGGATAGGTTCCCCAAAATGCCCCTTTGGTCCTGGGGGGCGTCTTGGGTCTTTGGCGGTAAGGGCGGGGTCTTGGGTGCGGCCCCAACTCCAGTCCATACTTTTGACTTCCTTGCCAAATACAATTGGACAGAAAGGTCCCATCCCAGCGAGGCGTCAGCTCGAATCCACTCGTGGCTTTTCCCGTTATCCAACTGCTGGGTACTATCATTTTTGTAGCAACCGTAAGGGCCGCGGCCACATTCTGTCGGTTGCCTATTGGAGGTTGTTGCCTCACGTGGGAGAGACAGAGGGTCGGTCTGGCTTGGCCCTACCAAGTTGTTCCGGTTCCAGTCTCCAGCGTGAATCCCAGCCCTAGTCCATTGTATCGAAAACAAGAGGGCAAGAGAGGAGAGAAGAAGAAAAAAAAAAAAGAGGCAACACACGACATTTGGCTATCGGGATCAAGTCCACGAAAGGCCACGGAAGGATTGTTTGTCATTAGGGGGGCTCAAGCCACTTTGCTTTAGCCTGTTGGGTCTTTGCCATTGGGCATAGCATTCAACCCCATGATCAGTCACTCGACATCGGTACCATCTTCCCCAGAGAAGACAGCAGAAGAAAGGAGGAGGAAAGAAAAAGGACAGGCAGGAGACGGAAGGAAGAATCGGATCATAACCCGCAACAGGAGGCAACCAGTCAAAAGTCTAGGCAAGCTAGTAACACCTCGGGAGGGGCGGAGGACAAAACGGCATCGAAAGGGGAGAAAGACAGAAGGGGATTGAGGGAGGCAATAGGAAAACTCTGAGTGGTAAGCCCCAAGTGTGCCGACGACCAAAAGAAAGTCAGTCACGCTACCAAAACGCAGCCCTGACATTAACGACGAACAGGTCGACGACAGCTGCATAGTCGGCAGACTGGTCTTGACGCCAAGGGGGGCAGTACCCAAGTGAACGGTAACCCATTTGCCTACCTAGTGGAAAGACATCCGATTGTGTCGGTTGACTTTGCCTCGTGGCCCCGGGAAATCTCTTCAGTGGGGTGACTTGGAGTTCGGGAGCACCAGACATCGGCAGAGCCCACCCCTTAGGCGGCACTAGGGTCCAAAAATCAGCGCCAGAGATCGCTGGATCGATGAGGCTTTGGCAGAGTGGCGTTGTAGCTTTCAAGGACAAACTGGTGACGTCGAGACGACGGAATACCGTCGTATAAGCAGCCGACGCCCCGGATTAGAGGCGTACGAAGCTGAAAGAGGCTGCCGTCGTGGGCCCAAGCCGAGCGAGTCTAGTCGAGTGGGATTCGAAAACGGACGAGAGCTGAAGTTCGAGTTGACTCTGCGTTGTCCGTCAAGCCACCGACCTGCTTTCTTTTCAGAGCTGTCACCCCAGGCCGGGACGCCTCTCCGTCGAAGGACGCAGGCCATAGTCTCGCTATCTGCGAGCTTCCAGCCGTGTCTCGCCTCCGGAAGCGTCTGGAATTTTGGCTGCTGAGGACAATACAAAAAGAATCAGACCCTCGTATTCTCAGAGTTAGGACCAAGAACAACGACAACCACCACATCGGCGTCGACGTCAGCCACGAACGCGACAATCCACACGGAGTAGACAGCCACGAACACGAGACGAGACGAAGCACCAGCTACGCCAGTTGGCTGTAAGACCGCAATCCAGACGTTGAATCTAGACTCCTCCCCCGGTTACCTCCATACACCCACGACCGAGCCAGTTACCAATCCCATCTCGTCCAAACTAGCCTGCCTTAGTTCCTTACCATGGCGGGAGAGAGCGACGGAGACGGATTGTTCTATGATTTCATCATAGACGAACCCGAGGTATGTAGCAATACATCGTCCGATAATACTTTTTACCTTGTTTTCTTTTCTCTCCCTCCCTCTTTCTCTTGGATGGTCATCATAAGGGGTCTAGCAACGCCAAAAAGCTTGTTCGGGAATGTGGAACGTTGAGCACATGGCAGTTAACCAAGTGGCTTGCTGTTTTGAGTCTGTGAGTGGTGGACCGAGATGTGAGACATGGCGGCTTGTGAGGGACATCAGCCCAGTGGCTGAAAATCTCGAATCCCAAGATTCAATAGTCGTCCTGTTGCGAGTCATTGATATTCAATCATGTCGCCATTTGTGGTCCTCGAACAACGGAGACAGCCGCTAGGAGTGCATTAAGACGGTGGTTGTTGGGTTGCTAGTTTGGTCCATTGAAGCACCGTGGCAAGCGCCAACTGCTTGATTCTGCGCGGGCGTGCGGGATGCTTGCGAATAGTCGTAGGGATGACGAATATGGGGGTCACCGTTAAGCGCCCGACGAGTGTCTTCCGTGTCTTTGGCGTTATCGATCTCGGCCTCGGAGTCTAACAGAGGCGGGTAGGCGAGGTGCGAAGATAGTTAGGCGAGGCCGGGTCGACGATGGGACGAAGCCAATGAGTGAAAGGAATGGGGGTAGGGGGAGGGAGAAAAGATGCTATCCCAAGAGAGTGAGAGATCAGCACGAGTTCGATCGAGGGGAGTGTGACGGCGGCGAAGGAGCGTGCAAGAAGAGAGAAGAGGAACCAAGCAACGCAAAAGCACCGTTCTAACATTGCGAGAGCAGATGCCCACGCCCACCCCCATGTCCATGCCGACACAGACTCCCGCGAACCTCGCAGCAGCCAGCACAGGACCACCACAGCCGCAAACCATCACGCAAACGACCACCGACTTCGACGCTGCAAACATCGCCTCCGGCCGCCCGCCCCATCTCGCCCATCTGCAACAGCCCATTTCTGCGCCGAATCGAACCAGTCCTCAGCCACAGCGGCACCTCCCGACCAGCTCAGACCCGCTGAACCCGGCCATGATCCCCGTGGCGTCTGCTGTGGCTTCAGCTGTCCCGGACCCGACCCAGCCCGTCAATTTGTCATCACGTGATCAATCACGCCCCCTCCCGCCATCACATCATGCCGCCATGCTCGACTTACACGGCCATCACCCTCAGAGCACGGCGCCCATGGCTGCCGTAACTTTCCAAACACACATCTCTCCCATCTTGAACACCTCAGGTGCCCCCATGTCTATGGATTGGAGCATGTACGGCGTTGCCCAGTCGCCAATGCCGCTTCACACATCTCCATTTGATTTTGAGCTCCCCGGAAGCGCCATGATGCCTTCCATGCCGCATCATGGCCATATGTCCCCGGGAATATCAGATCATAACTTGGGATATGGGGCCGGCGTCGTTTCTCCCTCAAGCATTCGCTCCTCTCAGAGTCATTACGGTTTTAGCGGCTCTTGGGAGGACCACATGGGCCATGACGGCAACACGCCGACTGTGTCGACGCCGGTTGGTCAGGCATCAACCAACCCTTGGACCGATCCGGAAGAGCTTCAAAGAGAACTTGATTCGGTCCATGGCTCCCGGCCAAAAAAGACTCCCCGTTCCAGGAAGAGCAAACGAGATGCACGAAACTCTACGGATAGTCGCAACGGCCCGTCCCCGGATGCTGCCAGTCCTAGCTCAACCTCTCAAAACAGCCGAGCAAGCATCAGCTCCAAGACTGCTTCCGTAGCATCCTCCTCTGTGGCCTCCTCGTCAGTTGCCTCTTCCTCGACAACCTCCAGCCGTTATAGCAAGCTCCGAAGCGCGTCCCGCACCTCCAAGAATAGCCACAGCAAACCCAACGACACTCCAGAAGACCGCCGCACCCGTGCTTCCCACAACCTTGTTGAGAAGCAGTATCGAAACCGCCTCAATGCCCAGTTCGAATCCCTCCTCAGTGTCCTGCCAGAGCAGATCCGCGCCAGCGGTGAAGGTGACGACAACTCGGACGGGGGTGGCGACTGGGGCGACCGCAGGGTGAGTAAAGGAGAGGTCCTCGAGATGGCCCGGAGGCACATCAAGTCCCTCGAACAGGAGCGCGATATGCTTGAGCGTGAGAATAGCGGCCTGCAGGGAAGCTTGGCCCAGTATAAGAAAACTGTTGGTGCTGATGAGGAGGGCGCGGGACAAGAATCCCCTCTCAATTTCAACATCAGCATGGATGATGACCAGGATGAGGATCCGAGCTGAAGTACGGGGGGTAACTCAAAGCAATAGGAAAGGGAACAAGAGAAGAAGAAGAAGAAAAGGGGGGGTGGGATGTAAGTCTGGTCAACTACTTCCCACAAAGCCCATTCGTTCCGCTTCTCGACAATTTTCAATTCTTGATTTTTTTTTATTGATTCGGTTTGTTTGTATTCAAAACCCCCTCTGTCCATTTTGAATGAAAAAGGAGGGGGAAAAGATCATCCAAAGCGGACAGGCTTTGTCCAAGCGCTTGTTCCTATTTCTGATTATCTGATTTTTGTTCTCTGCTCTTTTTTCTTTTTTTTTTTTTACCTGGGCGGAAAATTTGAGTCATTAAGTACTATCTGGCGGGGACAAGGCGGTTTTGGGGCCAGCGGTTACGGGCCGGCGGACTTTGTCCAAAGACTATTTTTGTCTTCTTTTGTTATTTGCGCCATTTTAACCCTTCCCGAATGCTTCTTGTTGTCATGTCATGCGTGTTGATGAAGCTTTTTGTCTTTTTCCTTTTTATTCTCTTTTTTTCAGTTCGTTCGTTTTCATGATTGCTTTGCTTGTGTTAGTGTGTTGTATTTACCGTGTTGGTGTGGAAGAAGCAAGGGCACAGATAGACCACCAGACGTGAAACGTCGTTTTTTGCGCTTTATGCGTTGGTTGCATTGTCAGTTCGCAGTATGTTTTGGGGGGCCTAAGCAAGACTCTAAAGGCAGACAAGGATAGACAAATGCGCAATTTCAACCCCCATTTTGCTCAACTAGCCTTTCAGAGAAATCAACCCTCGTCAACCTCATTAGTATGGACACAGGGCAGCGAATTAAATGCAGTCCCTTGAGGCCTGGCAGTGTGTATAATGTTGTCTTCACATGTAGATAAATGTAGGCACGAATGATGGGTTGGTATCCTTGTCTTTTTTGTATTGTTGTGGCAACTCCCAGCGCTATTCGCCTTGAAGCTTACTCGCCATCGAGGGCGTTCGTACCGATAGCTTCACTGCTGGTGTCTCTAGTGGTTCATAATCCATCACTCGTCATGTTTAATACCATCCGTCTAATCCAATCCAACGTCCGTCCTGGGTGTGACTCTGGACATCCTTGCCTGTCCAAGTCCATGATAAATCCCCGCCCCCCACAATCCGCTCCCGAGAGTTAATATGGAACAAAAAAAAAAGAAACCCCACACGAACCCAATGAACGATTGTATCTTTTGTAGCGCGCCAAAAAGGAAAAAGGAAATATGCTCCAGCTGCCATGCGCAGCGCCCCCAATACGCCTCTAATAACCACGGGTGTCGAGAAACGAAACGACTCAATAATAAAATAGACAAACGAAAATTATCAATGCAATGGCTTCGGAAATAACGCGAGGCCATGAATGCGCGCAAAACTCCATCCATGAGTGGAACCCTCTTTGGCTGGGGGTTTGTGATGATGGGTACAGTGTTATACAATCCAGGTAAATTCAACCTGGTTAAGGGTTTTTTGTGTTTTTTTTGTGGCTTTTTTTGGCTTCCCGAGACATAAGTGTATACCCGGACGATCAGGGGGAACCCCAGTCCTGTAATGCATCAAAAGTGTTGCGGCTAGGGTTTGTTGCAATCCTGCGGCAGAGAGGGGCGGCTGAGGGGGAGAGAAAAAAAGCACGCAAAACGCAACTATGACACGATGGCAACGCAGAACCAACAGCGCAATGCGCGTCTAGATGCGGTCGCCAGTGGTCTTCACGTATGCTCGGGGAAAGAGAGCATACTGGCCAACAGGTGGTGCCTGGACGCTCATACTGGTGGTCCTTGCCCGGGGTCGTCGAGTCTTGGCCGCATCCGCCTTCATGGACGGAACCTCATCCCGGACAACGGACTCACTGGCGTGGCTCTTGTGGTGGGGCCGGTTTGCGGCCGGGACCGAAGGGAATTGCACGAGTTCGGGAACAGTATCTTTGTCCTTGGACGCCGGCCGTGTCGACTCCTCCTGGTCGCTGTCCTCCTGCGAGTCGGCCAGGTGGGAGCTTGCCGCTTTGTCGCTGGTTGACTCGGACCAGGATCCCGTCATCTTGCTAAGCGAAGTGCTGCTGGTCAGGCGAGTCAGAGACGTCCAGGTAGAGTTCGTCGAGACATGGCGCTCCCCAGTGGAGTCGGAAACAGTCGTAGAGGTGGTCGCAGTAGTGGAAACGCTCGACCGTTGCTGCTGCATAAACGGCGATGCATTAACTGCCGCAAGATTGTCCTCATAAAAGGCATTAGACTTGTAAAATCTGCTGCGGAACTCATCGTCGGAGGCAAACTCCTGTCTGTCAGCCTCCGTAAGCATCATCTGGTGGTGGTAATCACCAGGAATGAGCAAGGATGGGGAAAGAGTAAATCCATGAGATTCTTTAAAGCTTGAGGCGCGAGAGTCTGTGCGCTCATGAGTAGGCTTCAGGTGAGGTGGTCGGTTTGACCTCTCAACACGGGGAAGCGAAAAATTGCTCAAAACTCCCGTCGCTGAAATTGGAGTGGTAACCTCGTGTCCGACAACAGGGGAAGCCTGGCTAGTAGGGCTCAGAGCCGGCACATCATGATGAGATGCGGAGAGCATACCGGGTGACATTGGGACAAGGCTGATAGACGGCACCTCGCTCAACTCATCATCAACCAAAGCTACCTGAACTGGGGGAGCCCTCTTTCGGTCACCACCCGAATCGAGTGAAGGGCGCTCCCATTGGTAATCAAAGTTGGCATCCGCTTCATGTTCGTAGCAATAGTCAATGTCGTCCTCCCAACTCTCTCTAATGGGGGATGTGGGTCCGCAGAAATCGAGCTGTCCCACCTGACTCAATCGGTTGGCGTTGACAGTTTCGAAAGGACCCAAAGTGTCTGAGGCTCCACTCATCCGGTGAGGCTCTGATACTGTGCGGAGAGCCGGGACCGACTGGATCGCTCGGAGCGACGACACGTTGCTGGCGACACTTCCTCTCGAGCGGTGGGCGAAGACTGGGTGCTCGTCCTCTTCTGGTACGTCTGGCAAAGGCCGCTCATATGCTATGGGGCCAGGAAGGGGCCATGCCGCATCGTCAGGAGTAGACAATGCGTGTGAAAAGCGACCATCCTCAACTGCGAGGGGGTCTATATCTTCAACAAGCTCGTGGGATGTCTCCAGGGTGTCATTGGGGCTAAAAGGCCGAGGTCGACAAAAGCCACCACTCGTCAGTGGACGATCAAACTCACCCACCGGGCTGCCATTCCGCGGGACAGACTGGCGACTGGACATACGTGGGGGAGGGGCTGGGCCGAGGGTGGGAGAGGCAATTGTGTCAACAGGTGATCGTGGGGGTCGAACAGGTGCACTCGTTCGAAGTTGCTCCTGCGACCGCGTGTACTTGACCGTTCGGCGAGGCCCAGCCTGATGCTGGAGACCATCTTGTTCAATTGAGTAGTTGGGAATGTGGAAGCCATGTACCTCGGATTCATCAGGAGTGACGGCCACGCCCACAGCGCCAGAAATACGCAGCGTTGAGAGCTCATCCATAAGTTCCCTGCGGTTGGGACGCTGAGTGCTGGCAACCTGTTCGCGGGGCGTATGGGTAACGTGGTGAAAGTTGAACGGCCCGGAAATCTGAAGCTTCCTTTGAGCTATCATCTCATCACGCGACTTGCGCCTGGTGAAGATAGTAGGCATGAGGGAGTCCTTGAAGTTGGCCAGTGAGTGCTCACTTGGAGCCTCGGTGGAATATAGAGAGCTGCCAGAAGAGCTGTTGGCGCTTGTCCTTCCAGACTTGCTCGACTTGGCGCGACGGTGAAAGATGTTCTTGGTCAGTCCGTGGCTACCATCAGGTAGGTCCCGAGAAGGGCTACCACTGGCAGCAGACCGGTTGGAAGAGCGGCGGGAGAGAGCTACGTTTTCCATTGAGTGGTTCCATCCGTGGCGCTCAGTCACCAAGAGCGACGAGGCACTAGAGGAAGCAACACAGTGACCGTAGGCTCTGTTCAGATGGGTAGCCCGCTTCATCTGGTCGTTCAATTGGCGGATTCTCTCTGGGGAAGGGGGACCGTCGATAGCAGGTTCAAAGAGATCGGCAAGGTTGCGAGGAGATTGGTGAGGAAGGGAGCCCATGTTGTTAGGGATGTCACCACCAACAATAAGCGGGGTCGACTTAGAAAAATCTTTCGGGTTTATACTGTGATCGGGATGCGATGGGTGCTGGTCTGGGTAGTGAGGCATAGTTGAAATCCACATGGCGCTGTCTCGGTGCCTCGGGGAGGCAGAGGGCACAGGCGAGGCGTGCCCCCTCAAGATATGTTACTGGCTTGGATCCAGAGCGTCGACATATAAATAAATATGTATGTTGTGGATGTGGTGTCTGACGAGGGCAAACAAGAGGTGTTGTGAGTTGGACAATACTATACACTTCGGTAAGGCGTAAAAGGTGACCGACCAAGATCGATGCTGTCTGCAGAAAGGGTGGGGGAGGGATCGAGGGAACCAAAGGTGAGGGAGCTATGTATAATATACGACCTAGGAACGAGAGATTGATGCAATCTTGGGTCAAGAGGGACTGGCACCCCCCAAGGTTAGACAAGTCTGGGAGCTGGGGCCAGAAATGGCTAGGGTCCAGTTCCAGGGGTGACCCTTTGACGGAACTTCGTAGTTGACCTAGCCTAGCTCGACGGACACTACCCCCGGGAATCTGGGGGGTCGTACATGGACTGTAGCAGGGGCCAACTCGTCAGACTAACAAAAAATGGATTGATCAGACGGCCCAAGGGATACTGCACCATTACCACACGCTCATGCCATCTTGTCGCCAGGGTAAGGCGAAGTGAGGTTGAGAGTGGTGCGAGTTGCGCGCCTCAATACCGAGAGACGCCGGCCGGGGACCGTATGGCGGCTGTCCCGCGTCTCGACAGCGGTGGAGCTGAGGCGCTGCGGACGGCAACACACGACAACACGTCAAAGGAACCAGAGTCGACAGGAGGAAAAAGAAAATAATGGCGTTTTTAAGGCCAAAGAAGCAACAGCGCAGGACAAGTGCCGATGGCTAGGCGTTGGATATTCGTCGATCAACCACCATGATCAACTAACGTGCTATCAGGCGCGAGATGCGACCAGGAGCAGCCAACCCCCAATCCATCGTCAGCAACAAAGCTCTCCCACTACATACAACCCTACAACGCACGATGGGAGGGTATTCGTCTCCTACCAGCATGGAGGGGCAGCAGAGTTTAGGCAAATGGCGATACTCTCAGCGTCCAAGCTCTGTCATGTGCCGCAGGCTAAAGCACACCTACCTACCAGGGCTTGACAAGAACTGACCAAAAACGACAGGAGGCCAAGGGATCAGCAAGTGGGTTTTTTTTGTTTCGAAGCTCGCCCCTCAAGTCTAGTTTGGGAGTATGGGTACGTTCGGGGCACGAGGAGTGTCCAGGAGTCGAGCATTCAGGGACATCAACAGCACCGTGCTCAGGACCTCGGGCCCTGCAGCCTTGAACCGAAGGCACAGCTCTTAGCATGGTTTTCCCCTAGCCGGTCTCCTTGCGAGGAACCGGCTCCCTGAGCATGCAGGAACGAAGTCGTAGCAAGGTCCACAGAGGGTCAACAAGGTCCAGCACGACCCACAAACGGAGAACAGCAACTAGGTCCGTACCGCCAGAGACTAACTAACTGACGTCGTCGTCGCGCGTGGGGACAGGACATGTGCGTCGTGTGGAGTTGGTCAGGGACCCGTACAGTGCAGGCTGCAGTCGTGTTGCTTGAGAGGGAAGCACAGGGCGCCGGCTCCGCCAGGCTTGGGCAGGGAAGTCGAGCAGGATTTTGTAGAAGGGGCCCTGCAAGGCACGCTCTACCAGAGGCGTACCGGCAAGCTGAAAAGTGCTGCATGCTGGTATAAGTTGCGATTGGGTCATGCTCACGCTGCAGGTGGAGAGAGTCATTGACGCGGCTGTTTGTGGCAGCGGGCAACAGTCAGAACCCACCACTACCATGAACAGGCCTGGGGGGAAAAATTAGAGACGTCTGAAAGGAAGCAAAAGCCACCATCGAGACTGGGCACGCCCCCAAGGGCCGTCGGTGAATTTAACAAGGGTATTCCTAGTTCGCCACACTCCGTCACCCGCCCGCCGCCTCGGAACCCTTCCCCCCAAAGTGAGGTGTGCTGCTAACTGAACTGTGTGTCCTGGGTACGTGTGCGCTTGCGGACATTTGATGCTTAGCCATGCTGCGCCGTACTGCGCCGTTCGGGACAAAATAAGATTATGTTGCACCGTCTCTCGCTGGTCCAAGTAAGAGTGTATGTCCGCCGTCAGCGCCGAGTGGTGAAGTCGGTGGCCTGGGAAGCTACTGGTGACTATTATACCTGAGCTCCCAGAAGTTAGCACACTTAGTTGACGCAACCGCCTGGGTGGCGCTAAAGTGGTCCCCAAAATAGGCAAGTACGTAGAGTCGTGGTGTGGTTTTAGCCTCCAGCCTGGCAAAATATGAGACAAACTTAACCAGAAGGCCAAGGCTTGGGGCCGCTCGCAATATTGATATATGGTGTCTCGTGGTGCGGTGATGGACAGCCGCCTGTTGGCCACATCACTCAGATAACGACGCCTCAACTGTTCGATTCAACGGTAGCGCCGATTTGCAGAGCGTAGAGGTTTGGGGTCGAGATTTAACTAAAACACCCATCAGATACCAGGCGGGAACGCCAGATTCTATGTCAACAAATGACCTTTCGCACAGATATCTTAGCCATCCAATAGCAGTGTGTTCGATAAACCTCTCCGGATGACCGGATGATGCACGAGTTGCGTTCAGCACCATCACGTTCAGACCAAGAGAGAATGGGCGTCGGATGTAAATACCCCGAGCAGCATCTAGGCTGTGATGGCGTGCTGATACGCTGCATACGTGGATTAGATCGGCATCATACTGCTCTGCAATTCGAGTATTCATGGCTCATCAGCTTAGCGAGCCATGTATGTTGGTTGATAGAGCGCACCAACGTCCTGTCCTGTCTCAATAAACGAACGTGAGGTAGGAAGGGATGGGCCAGGGAATCTTGACCGGGGCCTAACAGCCTGCACCACCCCAAAACCCACGAGGGAAACAAGCCAGAAGACAGGAGAAACATGACTCCTGGGACTAACGTTGTAACTGAGTGGCTAGACTAGCCCAGGCTAGCCTCTTGTGCGGCGGCCCAGCGCACAGACGGCGCGGACTCCGGTTTAGTGCTCTGTTTGGCATAGGCCGACGTTGAACATGGCAACTGAAAATGCGACTGGACATGCCACAGTCTAACTCTACGACCCGCAGTGCCAGAACGGGTGAGTGAGCCACTGCCATCGGGCACGACTCATGAGCTGTAGGATGCCAATTTCCAACAATATAATGGTTAGAGACACATGATATTAAAGGCGCGGTGGCAGCTGAGTTGCCCAGGAAAGGAAAAAGGCCGAGGCGTCTCGAGACAGGCGCGTTACTCCAGGATGAGCTTCCCTGCAATTGTGTTGCCCGAGGGGGGCTGTTGGTTCTCCAGTTTACGGCACTCACTGCGCCAATCCCCACGAGCGCCAGTCTAGCAAGCAAGACACGGCCCACGACAGGGAACAAGGCAGCGGTCAGGGGAGAAGCACCGATTCTTCGAGCAGCGATGAGGGCCGAGACTGTGGGCGAGGATCCAGGGCGAGAGGATTTTTCTGGAGAGGCAGGCTCACGAGGCAACTCCAGAAAAAGGGTGCCATTGACGACAGGACAAGGGGAAGGGTAGATGGAACTGTGCGTCCTCTGGGCCTTGCTCCACTAAAGGCACTGGGGTTGATTCCCAAGTCAGGCAGTCACTAACACCAAAATGGTACCTGTATGGCGGATGGTGGTTGGCTCCATTGCCCAAAAACAAGAGGGGCTCTAGAAGCAACGAAAGCTTCGATCAAACTTCCCAGTGTTTGCTACTCCAGAACAATGCATTGCTGCACGTTGCTATGGTTTACATCTTGCACATGTACAGATGTACTATATATTGGATGCAAACGGCGGTGATGCCAGGTGGTCCTTTTTTTTTTCTCCTTTCTCTTTTTCTTTTGGCCATAATTGATTCCCAGAAGCAATGTGCATTAACGTCTCATTGGCATCCGATACCGATACCGATGCTCAGGATCACAGTCCACTCTTCCCGAGGCCAGTTCCTTGTTTTGCTAACCGTGTCATCATCACTGTTTACTTTTTGTAGCTCCCAATTCCGCAACAAGAAAAGCAGAGGTCATGCAGAATGCTGCGTAAGACAGGAACTCGGGACAGGAAAGGACATAACAAATTACATGTCGTCTTGGCTAAACTGTCCTCCTTCCTTTTGAATAAGCGAACTAGAGACTGCGGCCGAAAAATAAGCAAAAACAAAAACAAAAAAAAAGCACGCGCCGCAAATTATCCAAGCAGAAGAAAGGAAAAAATTTGTACTCCGTACCACAAAGGACCACCTCGATTGTAGATGGTCGATCTTTACACCCACGCCGCGACAGGAAAAGAGAATCGAGACCGAAGGAGGGGCGGGAAGGGCTTAATCCAGGAACGGATGACGCCAGTGGCAGTAAACGACACTGTCCACCTCCCGAGTCAAAAATTTACCTGGCCTTTACAGTATGCGCGTAATACTCGCCTAACTGCGGACAAGACGTTTGAATTCCCTCATGGTTCGATCAATAGCATTTCCCTCCATCGGCGCTGCATGCTCCGCGCTCTATCTACAAGACTCCATTTCATTTCGGAGAGGAGGGGCATCGGTTTCGGGTATCTCTTCTTCAGCCTTTGACCAGTTTGCATCACCCCGCCAAGCGCACGGCACAACTAGGATGGGTGTATGCCCTGAGAGTGGTTGGTCAAGGCATACGTTCGCCCTTGGGTATGAGGAAACAAATTGCATATTTCCTTGCGGTCTGAAAATAGCAAACAGAGGACACAAGCCATCAGCTCCAAAGTGAGCTCTCATATTGCGAACCAATGGCCTCTCGTGTCCTCCAAGGACTCGTCATGCATGAAAACGCCTCTTGAGCCAAGACCTCGCACCGCGCACTGACGAAACAGGACTCTCGGCAACTGGACACCGGGTCGAATGTTTTGTTTGCACTCGAGTCGAGGGGTTCCTTGACTTGGAGACAATGTCAGCGGCAGAGGCAATTATTGCACAGTGGACAACATGTCACAGTGCGTCTAAACGGCTAGGCAGGGCGACAAACAATGACATTCGATCGGGACGTGCGCGCTTCGGATACGAGATCTCTAGGTACGTAGAGCGGGTGGCGGAATCACCGCCCGGACCCTTTGAGCACCGTGCCTGCCGCCTATATGGATAGTCTTTCGATGCTATTGCGCAAGGACAGCGCTCACGCCGGATACGGGGTCCTGTCAGGGCGGAAGGAGCCGCAGTCCCCATTCTCGTTGATTGCGGCCTCATCTATTCTACATAGGTAGTATTTTCTCTGCATCCTCGTCAGCACTACTTGTAGCCAATCCGCTGGCGGGATCGTTATTAACTTTTTATCACAATCCCCATTGGCAGCGCACAAACTAACGCCTCCAACCAGGGAACCCCCAGGAAGGCTCTTGACCGAGCCCACCATTCGACGCATGCTCAATACGGTGCTTTCGTAAACTCGGCTGGTCCGTTGTGGCCCGCTCTCCAGATTCGGGCCCGGCATGCACCGAAAAATCAGTTGCAGCACTGAGGCACAGCAGCCCGAAGCTCTGGACCGCACTCACAACCTAGCCCATCTCATCCTCCTCCTGGATATAATCGAGCCAATACTAACCGACAAGAGAACCGACAAGACTGGGCTCGGCTCCATGCCGAAACTCCCGCTCGTTGTTCCCAAACCAGACACCCTGGTTGCTTGACGCGGCCACTGTGCGGCAAATCCTCTCAGCATCCATCCATCCTCGCTTCCCCACAGAGCTCTCCTTCCAAGCCTCTGCATCCCTGAGCCTCTGCATCGGTCACTGCAGGTACCGTACAGGCACCATACAGATGCATCGCAGGTGCAGACACTGTAACAGGCAGTACATACATGCGCGCGCAACAAACATACTTCCTGCCCCCTCCATCCCGAGCTCGGTGCCGCGTTTTGAGGCCTTCCCCTCAGCGCGGCCAAACTGTCAGCCCACCCATTTACGGCGCAGTGATTTATGCAGCCCCTGGGCAGAGCCAAGTCGGTGTGATAGCCCTAGGTTGTGATGCGCGTGAGGCGTCGGGCCTAGCAGCGATTCCCTTCCCTGAAGGCCTGCTAGACACGGCTTGGCATCACCTCGTTTTCGTCAGTGCTTTCGTTGACAGAAGCCACCAAGCCAAACTGCGCCCACGACAGGGTAGAGGGACGCAGAAGGTGTCGTGGAGTCTGCCGTGGAGGAAAGTGGGGAAAGTGGGAGAACTTGAAATAACCCACCGACTAGCATCAAGTGAAAGTGAGGCCAAAGTCGTCCTGCCCCATTATCCCATTCGCTCCATCTCGCATCCCACGTCCCATGCCCACAATATGAGCCGGACGACGCCCCAAATTCGACACGAATCGCCAGCCAATGCTGATCTCCATGCTGGGCAACGCAAGAGGGGGGGAAAAGCCCCTGCAAACGTCCAGCCTTTCAAGTGTTACACCCATGCCCTGCTCGGCAACCCCCTAGACACTGCTCCTTCCTACCCGATAGGAATCTCAGTACCGGGGAACTGACAGGCTTTCCGTTGGAGCCATGTCCCAGCCCTAGCCAGGCTGTAAGATTTCTTGGGACACAACCTCTGTCCTCGGAGAGGCTAGGATACTTTTGTCATGCCGCTGTTACCTCAGACCCTGACATCAAATCCCACTAAGCTATCTCGAGAAGCGCCCACTTCGCGGGACAGTGGGTAAGGAGCACAAGAAACACAAAACATCTACAGCATTGTGAGATTGACAAGAAACACAGATTGTATTTTACAGAAAATTGTATGAGCCTGGTCTGAGATTTCCCAGCTTCGTCATCATCTTTATTTTAATTCAATTGACAACTAATTTATTGCTACGGTCACCGACATGGCTTGTATTCTGCAATTGTTGTGTAGAGCAAAAATAGGCTAGCTACCCTTGAGTTCTCTACAAGACATGCCAATAGTGCCTACACCAATGTGATGTCGTTTCTTCGCACCATCACCAACCCATGCATGTAAACATGCCATTTTACCTATTGCCGTGGGGTTGGTCCTGGCCTGGTTGGTTGCTCAAGCTGTTTTAATGGTGCAATTGGGTTAGCTTATGCTAGTACCGCAACATCACCCCAGGTGATGGCCTCTAGGGTGCGAATGAAGATGTGCTGTATGGCTTCAGTCGACCAACACAAACTTCAGGCCATGATCGGCAGTTCAAATCCACGAACCTCTCGCACGCATTCTCACGTTGATGGTAGTCTATTAATGCGGGCCCCGAAACACGCGATGATACCTTGCTAATAGGCCCGGTAAAAAAGGCCCTGGTGGTGTTCATCTCGTTGACGATCTCTCCAAATTAAGGGCTAAGTGACGAGCTTGGGAGGGGTCGCACCCACGCAAAGTTCACCAGGCCCCCCCAAGGAGAAGAATGTCAAATATTGCGCCTCACGCCAATTGGGAAACATGACAATTTCTATTGAGATGACGTCCAGGGGAGCCGTTGCACTTTCGGAATCTTGTCGCCCGATCCAGGTGCGATCAGACTCTGTACCCTTGCTTCCCCAAGGCGCTTTTTTCTAATTTTTGGAATGTTTGAGCCGACATATGCACAAACAAACCCAAGGCTTGACGTCTGCCGGCTGTCAAAACATCCAGGCGGTATCAGGCCAACCAGAAACCCGGACCAGAAGTGTTTCAATGGCTACCCGATTTAGCACGTTGCAGATTCCCAAAGAGGCACATTCCATCTTTGCGCTTTCAACATGTTTCGAAGCTCTGGTTCAGGCTCCATCTTCATATCCATCTCCAGCTGCATCTCCAACTTCATATCCAACTGCATCTCCATCTTCATATCCATCCAGCTCCTCTTCCTATGCAGCGTGGGCGTGTCATCATTCGTTACCTAACCACCAGCCTAAGTTGGCGTATAGAAGGAAGATCTTGATCTCATATTGAACTCATCTCGCCCAGTCGCCAGCTGACCTAGCCCACCGGGAACACCGAGAAGGGCAGGTACGTTGTTTTGCTTGTCATTCTGCGACAAAGTTAATCTCTTTTTCAAGGCAGAAAACCTTTGTCCCTGCGCCCGCTCTACGGGGCTTTTCTTCTTCTTTTAACTTCGCGGGCGGCATCTTCCTTGTTTTGCCCGCAGGTTAAAATCAAATCTTCGGCTTTGACGATCGATTTGAGACAAGGCGGCTGAGTTTGGTTCACAAGGCCCATAGCGGAGATTTTTTTGGTCCAAAGTTAGGAGGAATCAGGTTTTCACATCGTGACATGACGCAGCGCATGAGCTACCCCTTCCGTTTCACTGTCAAATGTACGTACTATGTATAATTGTCTCCCTGTCAAGAATAAACCTAGCCGGCCTATGAACCTGAAAATAGACCGAGACCGATAGAGTAATACAACGACAGCTCCAAACAAGTCCCAGCTATCCAGAAAACGGTCTCGACCTTGCCCCCTGCCTTTCCCCGCCTTTCTGTATAAAAAGAATATAAAAAACAACAATCTACCAAGAACGCCGACGCTCGAAGCCTTGACTGACTGAAATGACTCCCTTGGCGGCCAGACGAAAAAGAAGAACTACAAGAGTATAATTATTGTGCCCAGTATTAAAGCAAATGCCCCTGGTGAATGGCAAAGCAAAAACATAGTAGTAGTAGAAGATGAAGAAGAATACGTTTAGCGAGTGGATTACTACGCCGTTGACTTGCTCAGGGTTTTCGAACAGTCACATTATCTTCGGGGCGGGGATCTGTTGCAATGGCGTTCTCTCCCAAATCGGCCGTGCCATCCTCGTTGTCACTGACAAACTGATCGCCTTTGGAGGCTTTACGGTGCACCCCGAAAAAGTCTCCCAGGGTATCACTGAGACTGCGGGCCCGTCGCCTTCCCTGGGCGTCTAGACCGTTGCCAGCGGGGCTGTCCGCCTCGCCAAAGGTGTTAACAAGTGCATCCTCCGACGCATGGGCCACGGCGTTCCTTGGGAGGGCTACGGCGCTGGTTATAATAGCAGAGTCAGTGTTGGAGTTGTCGTCACCAAAGAACAGGCCGGCTCGGAGCTGCGAACGTAAACGACGCATCGACGAAGTCTTCAGTCGTGGATCTTCCGTGTTTCGTAGGAAAGCATCCTTGACGACGGCGGTGACAGTTGACGCGAGAGGTGAGGGCGAGATGAAGGTTCGCGAGCGGTTGTTGGTGCCACTTCCAGACTTTGTCGGGCTTATGCTTGGCCTGACCAAGGCGCTATCTGAGGCTGTGGGATCTCTTAGGGGCGTTGTCAAGTATGAGGGGGCTGTCACTGATCCTCCACCGTTCCCCCCACTGGGCGCTGTCAACACAGAATCAGTCGAAATTGTCCTGATTCCTCGACCAGGCGGTGTTGATGGAACCCCCACGTCTTGCCATGGGTTGTTGTGGATCGCAGCGTCCTGGCTGGGGGAGTTCTGCGAACCGTTCACCCCTAGCACCCTCATTGACGGGATCCCCCCATCGTGGTATGGCGTGAGCAGCCGCCCGGTTTCTGCATCACTGGCCTGTGATAACCGACTAGATCGGCGTGACCGTGATGCCGACTTCAAAGCTTGAATGTCATGGGAGTTTTGCTCCAGGGAAGCGGGATTACCGTCGTGGTGCGATAAGCCAATTGTTTCTTCAATGCCTTCAGCATCTGACAATACGTCATCGTCATCCCGACTTTGTTTTCGGCCACTTGTAATGAGAAAGACGCCAAAAAAGGTCAGCAGACAGCCTCCGACAAACTTGGCTGCTTGTTCGCTTGTTGTGCGTTCAAAATCACGATACAGAATTGCGCTGCCGATAATGACGCAAAGTGTGAACATTACAAACTGAATAGGAATGACCTGCGTTGAGTCGAAACGTTGCAACGCCTTGTTTACATATCGGATTTGCATGATTGCCGTCAAGAGGAGGATCAGAATAAGGACGTAAGTAACGGGCGTTGTAAAGGCTCTCCAAAGTGTTGAAGACAGCATTGAGGAGACGCCCTTTGTTGCGAGTGCAGTATATCCACCTGCTTCATGATTAGCATCAGGGCCTAATGTTTACACAACTGTATCGCATGCCCAGTGGCGCATACATACCGAACAAGCCAACAAGCCCCAAGTCAATCAGGATAGTATGTCTGCCGTACCTGGGGCTCATCCACATGAGGATGATTATGAGGAGGATGGTAACACCCAGGTAGACCTCAAAAGCTAGCGTGGTGATAGCGTCCCAAACATCATGGGGGTTAAGTTTCGTCTCCTCCTGGTTTGCGCTCAATACGACGGTTACCACACCACCAACAGCGATGACAACACCCCAGTAGTCGCGTTGCCGAAATTTCTCGTGGAACATTGCAGGTGCTATGATGCAATTCGATATCAAGGCCACAACACCGATGGGAGAGACGATGGAAGCAGGGGCGAAGCCGTAGGCGAGGAAGTTGCCCATCTCGCCGAGAGTGATAAGGACCTGGCCAAGCCACCAATATGGTGACCTCAGGTAAGACGAAGGGCCCTTTGCCTGGTCATCAGATTCGCAAGCGGTATCGTTGGACTCGTTGGAGTGTAATGAGTCTCGTAGAGGGTCTGTTTCGCGACCATCGTCGATCGTATCGTGTTCCGAGTCGGTGGTGGCGCTTCCGACACTGTGTTGATATCCATTGCTGGAGTTTCCGCCTCCAAGGGTACCATATGAACCAACTCGCTGTCCACTCTGGGCGCGTTTCAGAGCATATTTGGTCCTCCGCCTTATCCGATGACGTTCTTTATGGAGTTTGATATGCGCGTATCGCTGGACGTTGAGGGCCAGAGCAATCAACACATTTCCAACGATTGCGGTGATTATTCCGATTAATGATGACCATTCTTGTAAATTATCGTTGGGGTCACCTTTGTGATGACCACCGTCGTTGTTGTCGAGAGGTACGTTGCTCGGGAGGGGGCTCGGCCACGAGTCCGAGACGAGTGTCGACCCCGGCAACTCGACAATGGCTCGCCGCATCGTCGGGCGCCGGTGCAGGAAGAGGAGGTGAGGAGGAAGAAAAAGGTGAGCGAGGGCGAATGAGTGGTGGCCTCAAAGGGTCGGATAGTTGACAGCCAACGACCGAGATGCAAGATAGGCCTTATAGTAGCAGTAGCCGAAAAGCTATCATGGGGGCAATGAGTGACCTCTGGAGAAGCTCGGGGTGTGCAACATGACCAGAGGATAAGGAGACAAGGCAGGGGGGGAGATGCAGGACAGGCCGTTACCGAGACATAAACAACGCGGAATAAAACAGGGCAGATCCCGCAGAGCGCGGACAGAAGATATGACCAAGATGTTTCACCAACAAGGCATCTGGGACGGCAAAGTGAGGAAGCGAACGGTAGTGTGGTGGTGGTGGTTTTGGGCAAGGCACGGCTTTGCTGGCTGCCCCAGGCATGCTGACCTCACCTGGCACACAACGACGAAAGCCGCGGGAGCCACGAGCAAGTAAGCACCTGTAATTGGGTGCTGGAAATGATGGCACGGCCGCAACGGGTTCTACGGCCCCCCTGTTTTCCAGCGCCTTGAATGATCTTGGGCACCTGTTTGGTGGGTTCTGGTTGGTGCAGGGGGCAATCCTTTAGCGGGCCCCATGTTGTCATTTCGCATTCAGATTTCCCAGAATCGACGAGGCACAAGCCAATGGCGTGAAGGGAAAACGCCCGTGTAAGCCACTTTTGACCGACGCCACGATCCACACATATCCACAGACTGGGCCGCGTGCCCCCAGTCTTTCCCGCTTGCCCGCTTCGATCTAGTTCTTCAACTTTCGGGATGCCAGCTCAAATATCGCGACGACGTTGAAATTACTTTCGTCTATTCAGTCTTGGGAGGATTCACCAGAAGCCCTCTTTTTGTGGCATTGCAATCTTCTCTTCTTTTTATTCTATTCGCCACTAAACTATGGGACGGGGCGACGATAACACCAACTCTGATTCATCTTCCGCCTCCTCCCTCTTTGGACGTGTCTTCAACGCCACCGACAACGCCTCCGAAAACCAAGGCCACAAACTCCCCTCTCGGTCCAGCTTCAACTCTTCATTCTCCACTTCTGGTTCCGTCTCTGCCGCGACCAAATCCTCCTTCACTCAGCCTGGCAAGCTCAATCCTCAGACTGAACCCATTATCAAAATGAAGCGCCCCTTTGACATCGAACAGTGGTGGCCTGACCAATCTCCTTCGGCTCTTGCCTTTTCCTCCGACTACTCCCCTCTGGGCCTCAACTATTTACCCCAGCCTGTGCCCAGCGATGCGCCGCCAAGCACTGGAGCCTCCATCTTCACCTTTGAAGATGCATTTGAAGACCTTCTGGCCGTCTCCCAGGGCCAGGCACTGCCTGATATTGGCGCGCGTTACGAGCAGCGCAAGCTCCTGCGATCCATGTTCCCTGAGGGCGAGCCTGCCTTCTTTTGGCTGCGCAGGTTACAGTCTCAGGGCCTCATCAACATCCCTGAGCCGGACCAATTCCTGAGACAGGCCGCTGAGTCTAACTGGGACCAGTTTCACCGCGAACTGGACCGCAGGGCCTCAAACGTTTGGCGAGCCGTGGCTGGTGAGGACGATCGCACTTCTCGTGATGTCTACGAAGATACAGCCAACTTTCCTGAATCCTTCCGTGATAAATCCAACCAGCGCCGGAGCCCCGACTATTTTGATGACATCTTTTCTTCCATCCGCTCATCCTTTTCCGAATCCCAGTCCTCTTGGGACACATTTGTAAAGTCCTTCAATGAGAGCACATCTGACAAGTCCTCGCAAGAGAGACTCGATAAAAACCAGGAGGTAACAAATGATGAATATGTGGACCGCTTTGGCTATCTGCACAGCAAGGTTACTGTTAAGACCCTTGATGAGGATGGTAAACAGATTGGAAGCCAAACCCACTACACAGTCCGTCCCGCCGACAAAGAGGACGACGGCAAGCAAGTCGGAGAATCTAAGGACGAAGACAAGTCTGGTTTTCGTGCATCTGGCAAAGTTGAGACCAAGACAGGCTGGTTTTGGAAGTGAACCCGGTGGCGCCACCTCGAATTCTTGACTTCAAAGATGAATGATGTTTTACGAACTTGTGTTATATAGTTTTTGTAGGATATATACGGACCCCGAGGCTCTGTCCTTGATAACCAACCAGTCATTGGTTCTAGTATCGGTCAACCAGAATGAGAAAGACTTTGACAGGACTTAATACTAAGCATGTATAATCTGCACAATGATGATAATTGTACTGAACTAAACGTCATTAAAACACTCTTCAGGTATCAAAAGTATCTAACTAGTTCTTCGACCGAGACTGTGACTTCTTCTTGCGCACAAGCCTCTTCCTCGCAATTAATCTCTGTTGCATTGCCTCCTTGGCATCCTTGGGTTTCTCCACCTGCTCCGTGTGCTCCGCTCGCTCAGCTTCGCCGCCCTTGCGATGACGTCCATTGCCCTTGTCCTTGAACCCATTCTCTCGACTGCCTTTGTTCGATTGAGCATAAGGCTTACCGCTTGATGGCCTGCCTTGTGACTGCTCATCTTTTTGTGGCTGGCGAGACTTTTCCTCGTTGGTTCGTCGTCTTTGAACAACTTGTGCGTTTTCAATGGAAAACTCGACAATAAGTCTCTGCTTCTTGCCACTCTCATTCTCAAGCTGGTGACCGTTTAGGTAACGGAGACCCATGAGGGCCCAATGATGTGAAGTGTATTCGATGAAACCGTAACCACGGCTCTTTCCACCCTCTTTCTCTTGCACCTTGGTTCCCTTTGTACTTTCGAAGATGATCTTGGCCTGCCGGATGATGCCCTTGCCCTTCAGTTTTCTCTCGTACTCCTTCTCCTTAGCATCTTTGCCATCGCGAGCATTTTCCTCCTTCGAGAGTGGTTGCCGACGGCCTTCCTTGACGTCCTTGGCAAACCCAACCACGGCTTTCCTACCAAGCTCCTTCAGCTCTTTAGCACCGATATTGCGGGGGATGTTTCGAAGAGCAAGGCGAGTCAAGCTAACATGCAAACTGGGGTTTTTCTCCACAAGCTTTTTGCGCTGAGCAGCACTAGCCTGCCTCGTTTGAACCTCAGACTGCGACAAGAGACCGAAGAGAGGTGAACTCCTGTCAATGGCTCCTTCGTTGAGAAGAAAGAGCCTGCGCTTATCCTTTTGGTTACGCTTAGCCATGGAGCCTTCAGCTAGAGTAGTGGCCTGATCTTTGCTGACTGCCTGGGCCACTTGGAGGAGTCGACCGTCCAAAGTGTACTTGCCATCGGGATCGGCGCTCTCATCTTGAAGAATGGACGTCTTTGCTGCGACAACCGACTCCCTAGGACGAGGTGCACCCTTGATGCAGTTCTTGGCATCTTCAATATCATAAAAGCACACGAAGCCCGTGCCAGCAGAATTGCCCGATATCTTTTCGAACACGACTCGCGCATATCGGACCTTACCGAAGTGAGCAAAGAAATCTTTGAGTTGCTCATCAGTCGCAGTGAATGGGAGGTTCCGAACGAAAACCGTAGCCGTATTGTCCGTCGTTTTTTTGCGTGTGGCCTTCTCCGTATTTTCAGCCTCATCATCATCATCCTCTTTATCCTCATCTTCGTCCTCCATGTTCTGCATATGGTTCTTCATGAAGTTTTCCAAGTCCGCATCAAGCTCAGAGTCACGAGATTTAGCACCTCCCTCTTCATCCTCATCCTCGCTAGTACCAGAATCCGCGTCTTGCTCGACATCCTCTTCATCCCCCTTCTCCTCAGATTCGTCATTTTCCTCAGGTTTCTGTTGTTCCCATGATTCTTTATCAACAGCCCAATCGACAGCAACAGTTCTGCCATCAATTTCCTTGCCATTTATGGCATCCAGAGCACGCTCAGCGTTCTTTTTTCCTCGGATGGTAACAAAACCGAAACCCTTCAACTTGCCCTTTGATTGCGGGAGATCGGCAAATTTGACCTTACCAAAACTTCGGAAGAGATTCGAAAGTTGATCCGAGGTCTTGATGCTCCAAGGCAAGTTGCGCACGATCAGCTTGGGTGGCTTTTGGAACTCTTCCTTCTTGGGCTTACCAACAGGGGCTTCGCCAGCCCCGTCGGCAGCATTTCTATGTCTGGGTTCGGCAACATCGATTCTGATGCGTCTTCCATCCCATTCTTGTTTATCCAATTTTTCCTTAGCTTCCTTGGCGTCGTCGGCATCGGCGAATGTCACGAATCCGTAACCTCGAGATTCCTTGGTCTTTTGATCCATAACCACGACGGCATGTTTCACAGGGAAGTGTTCCGAGAAGAACCCTGTAAGACTCTCACTTGTGGCGCTCAGGGGAAGAGATCGCACAAAGAGCGATCGCCGCTCTTCCACTCTTGCTCGTTTGGTAGATTGGACAGCTCCATTGTCACGATCTTCGAAGGAAGCAGGGTCAATGTCCTCCGCGTCGGTTCGGGTCCGTTTTCGTTCGTTGCTTGATGCGTTCATAATGAAGGTTTGGTCTCGAAACTTGGTATTACTGGCGAAACAAAAGTAATAATCAATAGCTGCAGCACTTCAAATCGTGCTTGCGCCGAGAAGGTTGATCTCACTCTCGAAAAAAAAATTACAGCTAGGGTCCGATAAGACATTTTTCTTTGCCGTATCTAATCTCACGTGATGGCGGGGATTGGTTCTTATCGCATATCACTAAGCCTAAAATGGAAGACTATTTACCCTAATATGACAACAACCGACGCGTTGCCCAAACAAAGCATCACCATCACAAGCACATTTACACCTACCTTCATTCGACGCTTGGCCCTTCAGTCACTTTCTTATAGGGTAATTCTCAATACCAGGATGCCTGCTCGAACGTCGATCCGGTCGACGAGAACTTCGACCTCCCGGACCTCAGGTGCTTCTCGTGCATCTTCCGTCCCCGAGATTGTCGATACCCCCGACAATGCCTTGAGACACAAGGTCTGCAGCGTCTTTCGTGACGCCCAGAGAACTACGGCAACACACAGAAAGCTCGCTGTGAATCTTCGAAAAATTCAAGAGCCCTGCTGCTATGAACCAACCAATCCCAAGAAATCTGAGTCCAGCGACTTCGATGAAGAAGCCTTCAACAATGAATTTGTTAGATGTGTTGTCAGAATAATGCCTATAAAGAAGTCGGAGAGTGTTGGAGAAAAATCTATTCGGTTCATAGGTCTTTTTCTGCGACATGCGAGCGATAAGGATAATGAACTTCTTGGAGACATTGAGGAAGATGCGAGTGTCCTCCCTGAGACACCCACAACTAGGCTCACCTCGCAACTCCTTGGAGCTGTTCTCCCCCTCTTGACCGCCAAAGATAAATTTGTGCGATTCAGGTCAACCCAACTCATCTCACACATCATCAACTCTCTTGATGCGATAGATGACGATCTCTTCCAGAAGCTTCGGCATGGTTTGCTGAAGAGAATCCGAGACAAGGAGGCCATGGTTCGCTCTCAGGCGGTGTTGGGCCTCGGGCGCCTTGCCGGTAACCAGGGCGAGGGCGCCACCAATTCCGACGACAGCGATGACAACAATGATACGGGTTTGCTTGAGAAACTCTTAGAGGTTCTACAGAATGATCCAAGTGCCGATGTGCGGAGATCACTGCTCGTGAACCTCCCAATCCTTCCCAACACGTTGCCATTTTTACTTGAGCGCGCTCGAGACCAAGATGCTGCAACCCGAAGAGCTGTCTACTCACGTCTTCTCCCTGCCCTAGGAGATTTCAGACACCTGTCCCTTTCCATGCGAGAGAAACTTTTAAGATGGGGTCTACGGGATCGAGATGACAACGTTCGGAAAGCTGCAGGAAGACTATTCCGAGAACGGTGGATCGAGGATTGCGCAGGTGTTGCGCCTCCTGAGGACGGAAAACCTGTAGAGCCTTCGCCCCCCAACTTTGATGGTCTTTTGGAGCTTCTTGAGCGAATCGACGTGGTCAACTCGGGTGTGGAGAACGGGGTAGCTCTGGAAGCCATGAAAGGTTTTTGGGAAGGACGACCGGACTACCGTGAGGCAGTTGAGTTGGACGATAGCTTCTGGCAAACTCTTTCCGCAGAATCAGTCTTTATGGCAAGGAGCTTCAATGATTTCTGCCGTATTGAGGGTGATGGCAAGTATTTGGGACTGCTAGAGGAGAAGCTTCCTGAGGTCACCAAGATCGCCTTCTTCCTCGAACGCTATCTCCAGGTTTTAGTCGACGCACTGAAGAGGGTATCACAACAGGAAGTAGACGAGGATGAAGAGGAGGAAGACACTGTGGAGCAAGAGTTTATAGTAGAGCAAATGCTCCAGATCGCTCTCACCCTCGATTACTCAGACGAAGTTGGACGGCGGAAAATGTTTACCCTTCTTCGGCGGATGTTGTCTATTCCGGATCTTCCAGATGAGACTACGAAACTCACTGTGGAGGCACTCAGAGGTATCTGCTCCCCAGACTCGAGCGGGGAGCGAGAGTTTTGTAGTATTGTCCTTGAATCCGTTGCGGATGTCCATGATACCATTGTCGATGAACCAGCTGAAACCGAGGACAGCTTCCACTCAGCTAGGTCAGAGGTCAGCGGTCCCAGCACACCAACCAAGTCCAAGCAAAGCAACAGTCCCGAGATAAGCGAAGAGGAAGCCCGGGAAAAGGCAGTCAGGGAGATTGTTGTCAACATGAAGTGTCTCCATATTGTCCAATGCATGCTCACACACGTCGCTACCAACCTTCAGGACAATGCTGACTTGGTTTCAATGCTGAACAACCTGGTTGTTCCTGCTGTACGCAGCCATGAAGCACCCGTTCGTGAGCGAGGTTTAGTCTGCCTTGGTTTATGCGCTCTACTGGATCGATCACTTGCGGAGGAGAACCTCAGTCTCTTCATGCACTTCTTTACCAAGGGTCATTCAGCCCTGCAGGTCACGGCACTGCATATCCTGACCGATATCCTCAACGTTCACGGCGCACAGCTCTTGTCTTCAACACCTGGACTGCTAAAGATATATGTCAAGGCCGTTCGAGGCGGTGCAAAGGCACCAGAAGTTCAGGCTGCGGCGACCGTTGCTGCCTCCAAATTGCTCATCGGTCGCATTGTAAGCGATGTGGAGGCCTGCCAAGAGCTACTGAAGTCTCTCGTTGTCGCATACTTCGATCCTTCGTCAGCATCAAACCAGACAGTTCGACAAGCTCTCAACTACTTCCTGCCTGTATTCTGCTACTCACGGGCTGAGAATCAGGATCTCATGCGAGCTATCGCCCTTGATGCCATTCATGTGCTCTTCAATGTCAGAGAAGGTCTGGAAGATGATGATGCAGATGTAGAAGAAGATATGGTCAGCATGACAACTATTGGTGCTTGCTTAGTTGATTGGACCGATCCTCGAAAATGCTACAGTCCCACGCTAGGCTTGGAGAGTGAGAAGAAGATTATAAACGGTGATGTCCACTTGAACTTTGCCATGGATGTCATAGAGAAGGTCCAAGGCAACATTACCAGTGAGTTAAATTCAGTATACTATGGGACCCTCGAATCTAATTCCATTTCAGAAGAAGAGAAGAAACTCATTGCTACTCTGCTTGGAAAGCTTCACGTTTCTCCCGGTTCGTCAGAGGAAAAGCTTCGTGAGGCATATGCTGAGGTCAGCGCTGCCGTAGAAGAGGGCTTCCTCTCGGATGCGACCAGCCGCAACGCCCTTTACAAGATTCACGTTAGTCTCGGCAAGATTGTCAACTCTCTTGATGAGCAGCAGCCTCGCCGCCGCTCCAGCCGCAGCGTGTCGCTTCTTAGTGACGCTCCTCCTTATGAGGAAAAAGCAGTCGCTGAGGAGCCACGGATCAAGGAGGAAGAAGAAGAAGAGGACACAAGCCAGGGCACTATTGTGCCCAGAGAAGAGGGAAAGGGCTCAGAACTTGTTGACGAGCTCCTTTCCGATGAAGATGGTGACGTGGATATGACAGGCGTCTAAAGGAGTAGCACGTGATTGCATGAAGTTAACGAAGCTGGCTTTTGGATGCATGAGCTCATGATGATGATGATGGATTAACGGGGCGGTCTCAGCGGTGCAAACTTTGATTTGGCGGTCGAATTTGGTTGCTATTAGATTCGTTACAATAAGTTGTACAACTACAGTTTTGTCTATTATGGTCATCGGGCATGCAGGAATACAGGTCTTACTGTCTCGCCGGTCAATATAAAAATCAAATATATGTAGCGATGAGCTCTCATCCCAATTTATTAAACCGCGCAGTTTCTTTACCGAGCAGTCAGCCAGAACAACAGTCCTCCAAACCCTATGTTAATCAGAAGGTGTTGCCCAAGACTCCACGCCATACTATAAAGATACTTGGGAGAGAAGACGGTCCAAACAAAGAGATGGGTGCGCAACGCCGTACACGCCACCATGACAAAGGTGATACCAAAGGTAAAGAAAAATGTCAACAGCGCGAGATGACGGCGGAAGACGTGGCGGTGTCCCTCATTATACTTGCGCAACAGGAGAAGATTCGTAGCAGAGACCCAGAAGATAGGACCGGCCCAATTGCTGATGAGAGTAAGAAATCCGACGGCGACAATGTTGAAACCGCTTACGCCATTGTAGGCAGAGGAGAGGTCAACCGAGGAGATGGTGTTGGTGCCGCCAAAGGCAAAGAAGCTAGCGTGCTGGAGTAAGATTGAAACTGTCGAGATTTCAGGGATGGAGAGGTCAACCACTTGCAGAGCATGAAAGATGATTTCGGCAAGGAGAAAGAGCGGGATATTGGTAGCACGGGATTGAGTCATGCCAAGAATAGTGTAAAGAAGATGGAACAGGTTTGCTAGACAGACGGTGCGTTAGTTCTGTGTGTGAAAGGCATGTTGGCAAAGACGACCCACCAGATTGTACCTGGGCAGCACGGTAGCCATTCAGAGTGCGGTATACTCCAAATCCCCATAGAATAGCAATAAGTGCAAAGACGGTTCTCGCTCTCCAAAGCAGGGACTGCCCCTGGAAGATCTGGTTGAGACTCTGCGCAAACCCAACAACAATCTCCGGGGCATCTTCATTCGTAAAATCCAGCTTAAAGCTGTAGGCCGTAGCGAGCAACGCCGAGGATAGGCATGTAGCGGCACAATATGGAAGACCTTGCAGATAGGCAAGGATGCGGAATGAGAGGGTCATGTAAGCCCCGGTAATAATGACCCAAAGTAATTGGGGGTTCGTGACGAGGAAGGTCTTCACGATATCTGGCTCGCCTGCAAACTTCTGTCCCGTCTGATTCCAACCCCTTGTGACCCTGAGAGCTGTCAGAGCAAATACAGCACAAATCAAGCTTGTGATCCCAGTTGACCTAGCACGAGTTAGCGTATCTGAACGTAGTGAGGAGGTTACACCGGATAACATACTTTTGCAAGTTTCGAATTGTAAGAAATCCTAACCAGACAGTAGAGGACCAGTACCAGAAGTGTTGTTCCTCCTCCACATAGCTGCTTGCAAACATCATAATGCCATATAGAATCGTGGTGAGAACCAAGGGGGACAAAGGTCCCTGTCGGTGCAGGCCAAGTTTGAACACTGCAAGTACACTAGACAGAGCAGAAAAAATTGCAATCCCCTGGCCAATGTACATTCGAGGCATGTCATAGTTTGATGCCATGCTGCTCATGAGATCCTGTGCTCGGTGTAGCCATTGGGACATGGCATAGAGCCAGTCCTGGTCAAGTTCACTGCCATCTTTTAAGGAACGTGCTTGGTTGTGAATTTTTTTCCATTTGCAGGCCAAATCATTGATATCGGACATTTCCAATGTACAAGGATCAAATGAGCTCTCTGTATCGAATAGTTCGCTACCAAAGGCAGCAGTGACAATATTGAGTATTTGTTTGGCATTCCGAATCAGAATTTGAATCTTGTCACTAGTCTTTGGCCAGAAGGGGAGGAAGTCGGGGATAAAGGCACCCAAGTTGTTCTTCGAAACAGGGAATCCTAAAAGTGCAGCGATTGTGGGTGCTAAATCCGATTGCTCAACCTTGGAATAGTATTCAAATTCGCCCTTGGGCTGGGCAGGGGCTGGGAATGTGGGGGAGATGGTCTTCAGCTTTGGCGACATGAAAACCAAAGCGGGCGATGTCTCCCCGGGCGAGGAGGCGCCATGGTTCCCAGCATCATTCATACCATGGTCACCGCATAAAACCAGAAGTGTTGACTCGAGATGCTTTCTGGACGACATCGCCTCAAACATATCCTTAATGATGCCATCCATTTCCTGCTGCTTGGGGATCATATTAGGGCTAATACACGTTAGCAGCTAAGCGAGAAGTGTTATAGTCGGCAAACGTTACCCTCGAGGCCCTGTCTTGTGTCCAATATGATCTAGTCCAAGGTAGTGGAGAACCATCAGGGCCCAGTCATTATTCTCAAGCTCTCCGGCAATGTTCCGAGTAACGTTGTTATCAACCTCAGTAAAGTCCTCAAATTGGCGTCAGCTAGGATTGGCATCGGCGAGACAACAAGAAACGAACCGCAACAAAGAAACTAGTTGTACCATCCTCGCGGTCAAACGTGTTCGGGAAAAGTTTCAACCAGGTGTCGTCCCCATACATAAGTAACTTGCCCATGTTCTTGGCTTTGATCTGGGCAAGCCACGTATCCTGGGCGGCAAGTGTGGAAGAAGTATCTCCCTCGTCAAAGTTCAGTATGAGATCGACGAATGAAGGAATAGACCCAGTGGTCATCGACTTGATTCTCGGCATAGTCACCGTTGGGGACCGGGCGTTGGCTGTGAACGGGATGGCGCTGCCATCTCGAATGAGACTGGTGGTTAATGAGCAATTATCCCAAAAGGCCACAAATGGCCACAAGCTTCGGCCAATCTCACCTTTGCACAAAACGAAACCCCGATTCTTCTGAATATACCAGGTCACTTAGGGACAGGGGTTAGCGAGAAGCAGGCAGAAAGATGAGAATGCCAACACACCTCCTCAAAGCATCGACGACCATGAAAATCAGTCGATCAAAGGGCGCAGGTGGCGGCGGTCCATACTCAATAGGTTCGAACTCTGCCAATCCCGGGATAAAAGGCTTGTATGGGAAAAAACCTGTACCGAAGACGACAATGCAGACAGGGATTAACAGGTTAGCTACAGCCAGCAGCTGGCTGGTTAGGAGGGCGGACCCATGGTTTAGGGCGACCATCTCCAAAGGTTTTGACGCAAATGAATGACAGAGAAGACGAATGCAGATTTCAGTGGGAAGTAATTTCTAAAGAAAGCAACTACAGGGGATGCACCATCAGGATGCCACCCAAAAATACGAAAGTAAAAGTGGTGAACGTGTCGCGTCGTGGGTGAATGCGCCGCTACTGTTGGCTAGCCTCGCCTGTCCAAAGAGGTTGCAGTTGGCAGATGGGCGGTGTGATTGGGCCGTTGGAGACATGGAACCATGCGCCACACGAGGCTGTATTGCCAAGACTATTGGGCCAGCGATTTTCCCCGCTGTAGGGTATCTGGGATGAAATTCAGATTTGCTAGATGAATGAGACCCGTCCAATGAATAGTATAAATCCGAACCGTGACATTTTACCATCCCATGCATTACTTGGTGCTCTTCTTCTTTTGACGGTCACTGTACTTCTTAAAAACGATGCCTGACTTCTTCTGTTTACGCTTGTCAATGCGCTTCCTGTCAATACGGGCCCTGGATGGTTTAACAGAGTCGACCTCCATTGCTGGATAACGGACGTTAGTAATTGAATGCGCATAACAAGGACAATGCAACTAACAAGCCTCCTCGTCCACTTTCTCCTTTTCCGCCTCATCGGCATTGTCCTGGGCTATATTGGTGGGTTAGCGGACGATGTTTGCGCATGGAATTTGGTCGCTTACCATCCATTGCGATATCTGAGGACTGGGGCTTGGGCTGCTTGACAATCTCGAGCAGCTTGGACGAGAGGCGCTCAGCCCGGGCAGCCTCCGCTGGACCAAAAACGTTGGCGGCCAGGCGCTGGTTATTGGCCTTTCTTGTGCTTGAGCGAGAACTCTTAGCCATGATTGCAGTGGTTTTTTTTTCGTAGAGTTGAAAGAAGGGGACCAGAGGATTGTAGAAATTAGCGGGCAGGCTGATCAGATATCAATGAAAAAAAAAAAGTAGCACCCGACGCCACAGCTAGAGTTGTGGCGGGGATTACAAGGCTGTGTAAATGTGTGGCTTGGGGGTCCAGGCATCAAACTCCCCCAGAAACAATAAGCCACAGAAGGCTAGAGAGGACAATGCCCGTTGCTGCCGGCCATGACCGCCTTCTTTTTCTGGACGGCTGGCGTCTGGGATTCCTGGGCAAGCATGACATCAAAAGTCGAGACTCAAGACGGACGATATCCGAATTACGTTGGGCGCGACGGTGAAGTCAGTTTATGAGAGGTCTATTGTCCAAATTCCTGTTGCACGAACCCCCCCCCCCCCGGAAGTGCCTGTCGTTTCATTCATCTCCGTCCTTTCTCCACCAGCCTGCTCATCCGTGTGCGCTGCACGCGCTGCCTCTCTCTGGTGTGCCTGCCTCCTGCCTTGTATGCGGCTGCGCGGCCAGCCTCGACGTCGCACACCAGCCCACACTTGCCTTCCTGTGACCTATCGCACCTACCATTTTCACGGTTGCCTTCCGTCTTGCACCTCCCCTCTCTGAACTCGCTAGCTGCCGCCTTAGGCAGACCCGCGATATTGGAAAGCCGACCGACATTTCGAAAACGAAACGAAAGATGGCGTCGACTTCTGGCCTGGGCTCGGCTGGAGCCCTAGGCTCAGCTTCTGCAACTTCGGTGTCGCGGTCGGAAGCGACCCAGCTTGTGCGACAAGTGAACAAGCTTCTCAACCGTCAGCTCTCCTCCGTTTGTCAGGTAAACGGTGTCAAAAGCACCGGTATCAAGGCGGAGCTGCAGAATCGCATCGCTACTCGTGAGTCTTATCCGGCTCGTCACGCTCTCGCCCTTTGGCATTTGCCTTGGATATATTCCGAAACCCACCTGCCCCGAATTCTGGTCTCCTCGCCATCAGCCCCGGCGTTAAAATTAGAACGCTTACTGACCTGTTGTCCTACCCACAGTCATCGAAGAGGCTGTTCGCGCCAACGACCCGCTGCGTTTCCAGCAGATTCGACAGAGTGTGCAAAACGCCATTTCGAATGCGCCTGCGGCAAGTGCCTCGCCTGTCCGAGCATATGCTTCCCCCCACTCGCTGGTTCATGGCAATTCCCGCCCATCACCCCATCTGCCACAGACAATGCCGTTCAACAACTTTCCCATTGACGGTCACGCCGCGCGCACTACGCACCGGCCCATGCCTGCGTCCCGCTTACACATCAACTGGCAAACGAGCCCATTTTACAAGATTGAGACTCCTATTAGTGATGTGCAGGTCTGCGAAGGTAAGTCGTGCTATTTCCTGGGGTGTGATAAATCCACTCAACTAATTTAAATCAGCTATGTCCCAGCACCGTAATTCTGTCACAGTGCCACTGAAGCTCAATGACCACCCCGCTCTGCAGAAATGCGTTAATGACAAATCCTATCGAGTCATGGTCTTTTGCGCCGGAGATTGCTCTTCGGCAACACAGAACATTACATTTCCCCATCAATCTGAGTTGCGTGTCAACACTGGTGAAATAAAGGCAAACTTGCGTGGATTGAAGAACAAACCTGGGTCTACTAGACCAGTTGACATCACCGACGCTCTTCGCCTGAGACCAAATTACACCAACAATGTGGAATTCACCTATGCATTGACAAACAAGGTACGTTATCTTATCGGAACTTCCTGACTGCACATGTCATTTTACTGCCAAAGTCCAGCCCAATACTGACATTTTTTTTTATTTACTGCAGAAATTTTATCTTGTTGTTAATCTATGTAAAATCACTACAGTTGAACACTTGGTTGCTCGCATTGCCGATGGCAGAAAGTTGGCTATCGACCACGTGCTACAGGAGTGTGAGTACCTATCGAGTCTCTATGAAAAGAGCAACACCATACTGACGCCTCTTAGTCACCGAGAAAGTTCAGGATGCCGATGTAGTTGCCACCTCTCAGGTCCTTTCATTAAAGTGCCCATTGTCATACATGCGACTGAATATCCCTTGCCGTGGTCTGCAATGTTCGCACAATCAATGTTTTGATGCAACATCATATTTGCAGCTTCAGGAACAAGGGCCGCAGTGGCTCTGTCCCATTTGCAGCAAGGTGACGCCATACGATCACCTTGTGGTTGACCTGTAAGCCACACTTCCGTATCTCAAATATTCAATGCTAACTTGTTGATAGCTATGTTCAAGATATCCTTGATAATACGCCTAAAAGCACTGAGACAGTAACTATTGAGCCTGATGGACGCTGGTTTGTTAAGTCAAATGAAGATGATCGTGACAACCATGGCGATTCGCGCGGCCAACACTCTCAGTATGACGACGACGACGACGACGACGAATTGGAAATTTCAGAAGTCAATGTTATTGGCCGCCGGCTCGAAACACCCAAGAATCTCATGTCTAGTACTAGCACGCCCTTATCAGCCAGTCGTGACCCCGGTCCTCGGGCCACAACGAACAGTGCAAAGCGTCCCGCCCCTGCTGTTATCGACCTTACTCTTTCATCAGATGATGAAGATGAGCCCATCCAACGTGCCCCAAAGCGGCAGAATACCGGCCTCAATGGCTTCCATAGCCCAGATGCTTTGGATTATCCAAATGGAACGCACGGGTATCAGCCTTAGGCAGGCTCTAGCCAGTTGCGTAGGCGGTCCAAGGGACATCGCAAGTCGAAAAAGGCGTCTCCTGCGCAACCAAGCCGCACATAAGACTGCCGACAGAATACGTGGTTTTTAGGGAAGGATTGAAGCTCTCTGTCGTTTCTTTTGGTTGTTTAGTCTTTTTACTTTGGTTTAGTAAGGCGTTCTAGGAGACGGAAAAGATTCCCCTATTGCTCGATACTCGAAGTGGCTCTATTTGATTTTTCGATTTTCCCATCACGGAGTCTTGGGAGGGGGGCTAATGCCATACCCACGCGTGTGGCATACATAGTTGATTGAAGTCGGAAGGACAGAACCGTTGGAATGGATGGATAGTAAGGGAGAAAGAGTCTGCTCCCCAAAAGAGTAAATGATATAATGAAAAAGATTGAAGAGGGTACCAGAATATACTGTACAAATCACTTTTATTTTACGTTGTATCCCTCATATTGGTGTCCTAAATAAACCATGACATCCTACTAATCCCATCTAATCAGCAACCATCTCGTGTAAATGATTGCTAGTTTCTCATCCCAAGTAAAACAAAGGAAATTCTATCTTTTTTTCTTCGCCAAGCTAAGCATAAAATCATCATTCAAGAATGGGAGCCTACCCGACCATTTGGTCTTGTTCCTTTCTTTCCTTTTCTTCCCCTATTCACTTTCCTTCCCAATATTCGATCCTTAAGAAGCCACATCCGCCTTGCGCTTGAGTGGTAGAGCGGTCTCGGAACTCCACGAGTCGACGCCTTGGATAAGGCAAGCCCCACCCTGGTCGCGGCGAGCGAGGCGGCCGATCTTGAAGACCTTCTCACCAGAGGCCGCAAGGGTCTGGAAAACGGAATCGGCCCGGGAGGCATCGACGGCAACAACCATACCAATTCCGGAGTTGAAGGTGCGGCACATCTCCGTAGGGGCGACGTTGCCAGCAGACTTGAGCCACTTGAAGACAGGGGGAATCTCCCATGAACCAAATTCAATCTCGGCAGCGAGGGCCTCAGGAAGCATGCGGGGCACGTTCTCGAGGAGACCGCCACCAGTGATGTGGGCGAGACCCTTGATGTGTTGGAGGACGGGGAGGAGGCTCTTGACATAGATGCGGGTAGGAGTGAGGAGAGATTCGCCAATGGAAGAGGACTGATCCCAGGGGGCAGGGTTGGAGTAGCTGAGGCCAACGCTTTGGACAATGCGGCGGACGAGGGAGAAGCCGTTGGAGTGGACGCCAGCGGACCCCAGACCCAGAAGCACATCACCCTCAACCATGGCGTCCTTACGGGGAAGGCGTCCAACGTTGGTGACGGTTCCGACAGCGCAACCGGCAGCATCGTAGTCGTCCTTCTGGTACATACCGGGCATCTCTGCAGTTTCACCTCCAACCAGAGCACAACCTGCCTGTCGGCAACCATCAGCGACACCCTCAACAAAGGCAGCAGCGGTAGAGAGATCAAGTTTGCTGCAGCCGTAGTAATCAAGGAACATGATGGGCGTGGCGCCCTGCACAATGAGATCGTTGACATTCATGGCAACCAAATCAATTCCGACGGTGTCGTGCTTGTTCATGGACTGGGCAATCATCAACTTGGTACCGACACCATCAATGGCACCGACAACGATGGGAGCATCAGGAAAGCCGCACTTGGAGAGGTCAACCTCACCACCAAAGCCGCCAATCTCAGCATCAGCACCGGCGCGCTTTGTGCTAGCAACAGCCTTCTTGATCTTCTCAACAAAGTCGTTACCGGCCTGGATATCCACACCAGCCTGAGCATATGTCATGCTCTCCTTTTTCTCGTCGCGGAAAGCTCGGTGGGCGATGTCTCGTCGGAAAAAGGCCCCCTCAAAGTCAATCACCTTCGCGTCGAGAGCGGCGTAGGCGGCGTCGACGGCAGCGCGAAGAGAGTCGCCAACGGCGTTGACGGCAATAACACGGCCACCAGAGGTCTTCAGAGTGGTGCCGTCGAGGGTGGTACCAGCGTGGAAGATGTTGCATCTCTGAGGAGGAGTCTGGACACTCATCTCCGTACCCTTGGGATAAGAGCCAGGGTAGCCGGGGGAAGCAAGAACAACGGTGGCGCTAAACTTGTCCTCAATGGTCAACTTGCAGTTATCAAGATAGCCATTGGCACAAGCAAGCATGACCTCGGCCAAGTCGGTATCGGCGGACAAAAGAGGAAGAACGGTCTGGGTCTCGGGGTCACCAAAGCGAACGTTGTACTCGAGCACCTTCGGTCCGTCGCGGGTGATCATGAGACCAGTGAAGAGAACACCACGGAATGGCTGCTGCTCTCGGCGCATGCCGGAGACGGTGGGCTCAAGGATCTCACGATCGATGCGCTCGGTGAGCTCCTTAGTTGCGATGTTCGTAGGAGCATAGCAGCCCATTCCACCAGTGTTGGGGCCTTGGTCTCCCTCAAAGATACGTTTATGGTCTTGGGCGAGAGGGAGAGACCGGATAGCATAGCCATCACAAAAAGTGAGAACACTAAGCTCGTCACCGAGAAGGAGCTCCTCAATGACAACTTCGCTGCCAGCGTCGCCAAACTCCTTGTCCACCATGATTTGCTTGAGAGCAGCCTTGGCTTCGTCCTTGGTCTGGGGGAGAATGACACCCTTGCCAGCGGCCAGACCGGTGGCCTTGATGACGACATCGTGAGAGATGTTGTCGATGTAGGCGGCGGCATTTTCGAAGTCGGAAAAGTTCTCGTAGGCGGCGGTAGGAATGTTGTACTTCTTCATGAAGTCTTTGGAGTAAGTCTTGCTACCCTCAAGGCGGGCTGCTTCCTTGGAAGGACCAAAGACAGGGATGCCAGCTTTCTTGAAGAAACCCTCAACACCGTCAACAAGGGGAGCTTCAGGGCCGGGGACGACCAAGTTGACCTGGTTTTCCTTGGCAAACTTGACGAGGCCAGGGAAGTCGTCAGCCTTGACGGAGCCAACATTGGTGACCTTGGGGCAGGTGGCTGTGCCTCCGTTTCCGGGGATAGCATAGATTTGCTGGACTTGGGAGGATTGGCTCAGTTTCCAAGCGAGGGCGTGCTCGCGGCCGCCGTTGCCAATGAGGAGGACTTTGAGGTCGGCCATGGTGTCGTGGTCCTGTGTGCGTCTATCGATAGCGGGGTTGAAGGAAGGTCCTAGGTTCGATGAGGGGTCCTGATCCGAGAAGCCCTCGCTGGCGCAAACACTTGATGGATCCGCGAATTTCAAATGCAAAAGGGCGCAATTGGCTTAAGCTCACGCAAGATAGCCAGCTCTTGGGTGAGGGAATCAAGTTGTGTGGCTGGCGGGTCAAAAAATAAGTTGCGCGCCTGCAACTGAATTTTTTTTTACTACCTCCGCCATCGCAAATGCCCCGCGTTGGTCTGATTCTCAAGGATGCCCCCGCGTTTTGGGATAAGCGTGTGTTATCAGCACGTGCAGCAGCCACCACTGGTGCTGAGCTTGGACAGGAGGTCAACGACGGTGAGCCAACACCACAGCGCAAATCACACAACTTACCACGCAGCTTCAGCCGCCGCCACGAACCTCATACCAATAACCCCCTTATCGATGCAAACATCCCTAGAATAGAGTACGCAATTTTTCCGCAATAATGGCATTTGAACCTGTTATGCCGCCCTATAACTCGGCCGACCCGTCGGCGAACTTCCTCAGTTCCTCGTGCCTCGACTTCCTCCTCATTGAGCTCGTCCCACTTGCCTATCGCGTCACGCATGATCGTGACTCTTCCCCGACCGACTCCGCCGGAACTGTCGCAGATGCTGCCTCACCTAGCCATGTCGTGAGCTCCAACGCCCTTGGCATCGTTCCTGGCACCAGTGCGAGGAAAATGGATGATGAGGAGGACTTGGACGCCGTACATTACCGACTGGAGATGCTTGGCTACAGAGTTGGGCAAGGACTCGTGGAAAGGTTGGATATACACGAAGAATCCGGAAATTGATTTCACAATAAGATTATTGCTAACTAGTGGGTGGCTATCGCAGATTCTCCAAGGACCGGCCGCGCTTCAATGATACCCTTGATGTTATCAAATTCCTTTGTAAAGACCTCTGGTCTTTGGTCTTTGGTAAAAACATTGACAATCTCAAAACAAATCACAGAGTACATTGGCACTTTTGTTTCCATGCTCGCCGCTTAGACTGTTTGTGCTAACTTCCAAAAACCAGGGTGTCTATGTTTTGACAGACAATGTCTTCCGGCCCTTCTCGCGCATGAGCACCGAAGCTGGCGGGCAGGCAATAGTCCGAGCACAGCCGGTATTCTTCCCCCGACATCTCCGAGCCTGTGACCTTGTCAAGCTGACCCCCCTGCTTCACCCTGCAGTTCCTTTGGTTCCCATGCGGCATCGTCCGGGGTGCCCTGGCCGCTCTGGGTATCAACACTACCGTTCAAGCGGAAATCAACGAATTACCAGGGGCCGTTTTTCAAATCAAGACCATTCCCAATAAGCCCTAGACGAGGGTGTCTTTATCTGTTCCATGATACCCTCTGTTGGGCACCAGCCACGCTGCAGTAGCTTCCCAGCCTATCTATTTACACCAAAACCTAGCCAACCATAACTCGAAATGTGAAGCCATGCTCGCTCTTACCCCTCCTTACTCTTCCACCGCCAAAATATACCTGCAGTATGCCTGCATGACATTCAGGGATCCAATGGGTCAGATGCTAGGTGTGTTACCTGATGTAGTCATGATCGGGTCTCCTACAGCCTATGAGAGAAACCAACAAGCATCAGCCGCCACAAGTCTTAGACAAAAAAATTCATTTACTATGTTTAGAACCATAGCTATGGGCCCCGGGTGCATCGTGGCATCCTCAGGATATCGCTTACTCGATTGGTTGGTGGGGAATACTTTTAAAAGGGGCTATTTACTTTTGGGGAGGGTTGTGGACAAACTCGACACCCTTTGCGATGTTGCCCTTGAGGCCTTCAATACACTTCTTCAGGAGCTCCTTCTCCTTCTCGGTAATGCCCTCCAGGGGGTTAACGGCCTTCTCGGCACCATTGGGCTGTATAGAAGTTAGTCAGGCGCACACATCACACAAACAACATAGTTTAATGTTTTGAAACTTACGCCAAGCTCAATGGGAACAGAGAAGAAGTCGGAACCAGTCTCCTTAGCAATAGCATCACCTCCGGGGACACCAGGAAGGTAGACGAAGCTGGGCTCAACAAGGCCCTTCTCGCCTTTGGAGGCACGGATGAGCTTCTCAGCAAATCTGTGGAGGGAAAGAGATCAGCAACGAATACATGGAGCATGATTCTGGTTAATGTGCTTACCGGTAGCCAGCGTAGGCCATGGACAAGGTGGCGGAACCAGCACCATCCTTGGCCTTGACGACCTCATCACCACCAAACTGGACACGGTTTACGAGAGCATCGTACTCGGAGTCAGGGATAGAGACGGAGGGAGTGGCCTTGCTGAACAGGGGAACGATGGTCTCGCCAGAGTGGCCACCAATGACAGGGATGGTCAGGTTCTGGGGCTTGGACTCGCCAACGATACTGGCGACAAAGGTCTCGGCACGAACAATGTCGAGGGTAGTGACACCAAAGAGGCGCTGGGCGTTAAATACTTTCTTGGCTTTGAGGACCTCGGCGGAGATAGGGACAGTCGAGTTGACGGGATTGGAGATCACAAGAATGAAGGCCTTAGGGGCGACATCAGCGGCGACCTCAATGAGGCCCTTGACAATGCCAGCATTGATCTTGAAGAGGTCATCACGAGTCATACCAGGCTTGCCTTTGCGGAGTGGTTAAGTCAGCTAGGGAGCTATCATGGATAGACACTGAGATTGGGCACCCAGGAACGAAGTCTGGGGCACGGGAGTCCGGGGTTGGGGCGGACGTACGGGGAATGCCAGCGGGGATGACGATGATGTCGGCATCTTTGAATGCGGCCTTAGCGCCGTCATCCTTGGGGAGGTAGCCAGTAGTCTTCTGCAAAATGTGTGAGCGAATCGTTTGGTGGGACTTTCGGAGAAAGGGAGAAGAACCCCTCCCTCTGGGGTATGGGGCAACTGCTTACGGCGACGGAGGAGATGTGGGAGAGATCGGTAGCAACACCGGGGGTGTTGACAACATCGTACAGAGCGAGCTCGTCGACGTGGGGAGAGAGCTTAAGGAGCAGCGACAGAGGCTAGAAACGAGAGGATAATTATGTTAGCTTGAAGTACATACAATAGCGGGGTGAATGAGGGGACTTCTTACCTGGCCAATGCCACCAGAGGCGCCCGCGACAACTATGGAGATAGAGTCAGTCGCAACGTTCGCATTGGAACTGTCGAGAACAACAAATAGCAAGCGGGGGCATGTGTTGCAACGAGATTTGATTTCTAGCACATACCAGCCTTGACCATGGTGATAATCTGTGCGTAAGTGTGAGTTGGGAGGGTGGTGGTTGAGGGAGGTTGAGAGTTTGAATAAGAGAAGGATGCGGTTTGGGGAGAGGGGGAGATGGAGAATGGAGAAGCACGAGGGAAAATGAGACGGGGAGGGAGGAAGTTTTGTAGAGTTGGGGTGGAAGGTGGGAGATGAAAGAGGTCAAAATGTGAAGCGATGACGGGGACTGGGACTGGGGACGGACGGGGAACGGGCAGGTCGGCGCGGACCTAAAACTGAGGGTTAGAGGACAGAGGGGTAGCAGCGAGAAGAGCACACGGCAAGTGTGCTCCGTACCGCCAATGCTGATGAAAAGGCGCTACGAGACAACGGGAGGCGGAGGGCAAGAGCAGCGCAAACGGACAAGGTGAGGTAAGACAGCAAGGTGGCCATGTACCACTACCTACCTACCGTCTAGGTCGGGTAGCTAATTACTTTGCTCCTACTTGCTCTTGCGCGAGGGGGACTACATAGTGCAAATGGCTAATATTGGGTCTGGAGGCGAGGTAAGCCTCAAGAGGAAACCCGTTCCAATGTACCCTCGGGCCCGTCTACCTACCTACCTAGGTAGAGGTTCACCCTACACGTACCTTGGCGCCCGTCAGGAACTTGGTTTTGGCGCGCGGAATAAGCACCTCCATGCCCGGGAATCCTCATATTGAATGTATGAGTCCACAATTCGCGCCCCTGTGTCCACGAGTCTCGTCTCGGGGCGCGAAAGTCTGCTGTGTGTTGGTTCTGGGATCCTTCAGCCGTCTCCAACCTGCTTCTCTGTCTGTCGCAGTCCCATGGCGGACGACGCCTACCTAGGTATACATGCTCTCACAGAAAAGGTCCACTGCGCGCAGTAGGTACACTTGGCTCTAAACTAAACCTAGGTACTCAGGCCGGGAACCGGATTGAAGGGAGGGATGAATGGGTCGTGGCCTCCATACCTTACAGGCGCCAGTGAGGGTTGCAAAGCAGCTCCTGGGTTGGTATGTGCGAATGCTGAGGTGCGCCTGGCTGTGCTTCATTTCGCTGCGAAGGTGCAGATGCGACGCCGGCAGCTGCTGGGCTAGTTGGCAACAAAGCTCTAGTGGGGAGGGGGTAAGGGAAGCTTGGGGTGGTGTGTGGTGGGGGCAATGGAAGGACGGGCCTAGAAAGGAGGGGCAGGACCAGCAGCAACACAAACTGCAGCGACCGCGACAGAGGCCGCGACCAGGGTACTGTGCCTCTATCGCTTGTCCAGCGTGGCCGTGCTGCCGCCTCCGCCTTGCAAATCACTTGCACATCACGGTGAATGAGGGGCAAGGGGGCAAGAAGCAATGGAAGGCGCCGCCACCCACGCATACAGACACAGCAACAACCCATAACCCACTACAGCCCACGATCCACCTTCATCGGTCAAGGGTCTTGCAAAGTCTGTCATGGGAGGAAAAGGGGCATGTAGATGAGGCACTGGACCATATGCTCTCTGAACAATTCATTTCCAACGATAGAATTCATCGGTCTTGTTTCCGGCTCGGATTTCTTCTTCTTTTTGGTGTTGGGGGGTCATGCATAACTTAGCCCAGCCAATCACCTAGACGAGATACACCACCCGTCCACACGCCCACATGCTACGTGAGATAGACCGAGATATCGACGACAAATAAAACAATAGACCTGTCTGAAAAAAAGAAGAAAAAAAGAAACGACAAAAAAGAGGAGCAGGCGGAGGAGACAAAAACGTGCTATCTGTACTAACCCCGCGTCACCGCCATCGTGTCCGTGATCCGCTCCAGTTGTAAGAGAGCGGGTATTATACTGTCCACTAGACGCGAGAACTTGCCTCTAGAGGTAAGGAATGGGAAAAAAATGACTCTACATGAGAGAAAAAAAATTGGTGAGGCTATTACATGGATGTCCACAAGATTGAAGTTGACTGATGCCATGTCACTCTGTTTAATTGACTCTGGTTCTGGTCCCTCCCCCGTACTTCTCGTACCTAAATGCATGATCCATGCCAGAATCCCATCATCGTGGCTCCTGGTCGCCTCCCTCCCCGTGTAGCTTCTCCAGAAAGGTCTGATCTCACCTCGACTGACCGAACCCTTCGATTGCTAAATTAGGGACGTGTTCCGGGGACACCGATGTGCCCCATCTTGCCCTCCCCACCGTGGGTCAAGTCGAAAAGGCCTTGGAAATAGCATCGCAAATATCTTTGCCAGACCATTTAAGCGAAGATGGAATAAAGTCATCTCGACAGGATGAAACCGTTCCCCAGAATGATATCTGGGCAGCTTCAGACCTTGTACAATCACTCAACTCCAATACGCGTTAGCCCTGAAACCATTCCAATCAGCCCAGCGCACGTCAGGTGGGCGCCCGCGCACACAGGTCGCCGAAATTAATGGGTAGCCCCTCCCTCCCCCCACGAAGTGCCTGCTAGAGACCAAGCGGCGGCGGTTCGATCGGGGTTTACTCCGATCAGAGGGCTCACAAAAAAAAAACCTCCCGCTGGAGTGAATTTGGGTCGAAGAGCACGAGTTTCCCTAGAATGTATGACCCCTGACCTCACCACCGGTCTCGAGGCTTCTTATTTGACAACATCCCGGCGCTTGCTCCGGTCACTCGGGCGTACTTTCTTGCTGCCAAATTTGGTAATCTTAGGATTGCAGCTCAGATACAGCTAGGTGGCACTCATTGGACGGCATGTTATTCACACACACACATGTGTCATGGTATACAGAGAGTCCAAGTCTGCTTATTTAGGGTTGAATAGTCCCGTGTGCAAACAAACACATAGACTTACAAGACTCTGTTTTTTTGGTGTTTTTTTTTTGCATGTAGTCATTTCTTTACACCTGACTACAAACTCTAAGATTAGGGGGATGTGAGGGGCAACCTTGCACATACACACGCGCATGCACCTTACACATGACAACTTGTCCGTCTGTGTCTGATCAGGTAGCATATCCCCATCATTCAAATTCATGTACTGGGTACTTCCTAATGAACCCTTGGATACTTCCACCTCTTAGCCCCGGATTAATGGCACAGAATAATTCTCTGAGGCTGCTTTGTTCGGCAGTTTCAGCGGATACTAATGTCCTGGACTTCTATGTCCGCGACAGGTTCCTACGTCAACTCACGGGGTTATCTAATGACGCGTCCTCGCTTCTACACCTCGGACAAGGCACGAACTGTAGCTAAGCCTTAATTCCCCGACCCGCGGTAATGGTGCCTGGCCGCAGCCTTGCTCGCATAGCCTCCAGTTCCGAAATTTCGTCTTACCCTGGCAAATAGCAGAGCCTCTTCGGACTAGCCCGGCGCCTAGAAGCGTGTGACGTCGTGCTATTGTCATCTTCCTCGGCAACTCAATCTAAGAGGTCTCACAAGATGCTTGTTCGGCAATACACGTGTTCCGTAAACATCTGCCGGTGCCGAATTCTTACGCCGCGACTTACTTGACGGACACTTTCCGAACCCATTCTGCTCGTTAATTCTAGGATGAGTACACGTGCGCGGACGTGTGCAGGCCGGTCATTGATTGACGAGAAATCCGGCCTGCAGCCATGGGCAAATGAAATGGGGCATGCTTGATTTGGATTGCCGGCGTGATCGTGACCGGATATATTCTTTTCATTTTCAGCTCAAATACTAACACCAGCCATGACCCAGAGAACCTCGGTTGATTGCTCCTCGCTCTCTTGATATCCCTTTATCACGAGAGCTACACCAGCTGCCTTCACGGCTCAATATATCCCATGTCCACATACAATCCCCGTGCGATACTTCATCACGGTCGTCTTAGTTCTCAGCGGCGGCAGCGGCCTTCTTGGCCTTGCTGCCACGGACCTTGGGCTCGGGGTCGGCCTTGACGGGCTTCTGGGACTTGCGAATGGCGGAGGCACGCTCAACAGCGGCGGCACGGAGGTCGGCACGGTAGTTGTTCTTGGCAGTGGTGTTGGCAACAGACTGGTAGGTCCTGTTTCGAGAACATGATCAGCACTGTTACACTCGCTGCAGAATGCATATTCATTAAATAATATGTAACAATGTTTTCTAAATACTCACTTGCGGGGGTTAGAGGTGATGGTGGTCTTGGTCTGGGCCTGGGCGGGCTTGTTGGAGGCGCTGGCCTTCTTGGTGATGATAACGACACCCTTCTCAGCGGCCTGGACACCAACGGCCTATGGGTTTTTCATGTTTAGCTTGGGACAATTCGTATGAAATCGAAATTAAGCGCATCGTTGGCGTACCTTCTCGTTGACGAAGCCGGCGTACTGTCCAATTGTGTTAGTTACGATCGACCACCAAAAAGTGTTGAAAGTGCTACACATACCTTGCGGCTGGCCTTGTTGGTCAGGTTAAGGGGGTCACGGGAGAGCTGGACACCACCGTTCTTCTTGCTCTTGGCAAAGAAGGCGTTGTTGCTTCCTGCGCATGGGAAGAACCCATTCTCAGTACATTGCATCCTCTGGCGCACACGCACGCCAAAATTGGTGGCGTTTGGAGTGAAAAGTTCGGGTTGGTAACTCACGGACAACCTCCCAGATGAGGTCCGAGGAAATGTTGGGGAGAGCAGCAGCCATTGTGAAATTTGGTGTTCCCGGGGGATGTGATGTTCGCGACGCCGACGATGAGGTTTCTTGAGAGCTGCTTCAACAACCACCTCAAAGCATGGAAATTCGACCTGTGGGTTCAAAATCGAAACGCCCCCCGCTGCTCACGTGATGGCCATTTTCCACGATCACCTGAGGCCCACTATTGCGGCAGCGTGTCGTTCCATCCAGGTCTAACTGGATTGAATCATACGCAGTTAGGACTGCTAAAGAAAAAAGAATTGCAATAACTAGGGAAAAGCGGCGACCGCCCACAGTTAAGCCATGGGCGGTCGCCGCTTTAAAGGCCCTTGAGGAACGAAAAAATTTGATTGTAAAAAGAAGAGGAAAAGGTATTAATTATATTATATATATATTGATTTTTATATAATTAATGGTTTTTTTTTAATTAAAAAAAGAATATTTAATATTAAGTAATTAATCTAATAATTATATAGATAATAAATAAAATATCTAAGAAGCTAAGTAATATAAAATACTAATTATATAATATAAAATACTAATAATACCTAGTTTATATTAGTTTCTTAGTTAGGTATTTAGATTGCAAAGATTAACCTTAGTTAGGCAAAGGGACTAATATAACTTTAAAACTATTCTTATTATCTATTTCTATAAAATTATCTATTAATTCTTTTCTATTTATTAATTTAATAGTTCTAATCTACTTAACTTTATTATCTTTATTATTATCTTTATTTTTATTCTTATTATTATTATTTTTATTATTATTATTCTTATTATTTACTAATACTTTTTTTATTATTAATAATTACTTTTTACTTAATATAAAATAGTTTTTATTATTTTTAGGAAATATATATATTAAGTTAGGGATATTTAAAGTACTTAATTTAGTAAGTATAGTTAGTTATAACTTTTTGGCTAAAGTAGACCCTTTATCTAAGTTAGAATTAACTAAATTAATATTAATTAGGATAACTTAGCTATTTACTATTAATAGTATTAGTATTTTAGGTCTTTGGATTAATATTTATAATCTCTTATACTTTATAAGTAGGATAATAAATATAAATAATAGGCTTAGAATTGCAAAAGTATACTAAATTAGGGTTAGTAGTAAGCATAGTATTATAGGTTAGCTAATAGTAGATGCTGATTATAGAGTACTTTATATATATATAGGTTGGTATATCTTAATAAAAGCTATATAATTTAATATAGGGTTATTTTGAGTTAAAGGTCTTTTTTTCTTAGGAGATAGTTTTAGTAGAGACCTAAGCTATATAGATATAGTAAATAAGGATGCTAGGCTTAAATACTAATGCTAAATATCTAGGATTATAATTAAAACCAAATCCTACTTATAAGGTAATAGCTTTTTTAAGATTATATAATTTAAAGTGCTAATAATTATCCTAATATAATTTAACTTTGCTTATAATTAAAAGGGAGTTTAATTAGCTTAATTAAGTATTTCCTTTTTATAAAAGATCTAGGGTATTTTTTTAATAGGAAATATAATAAGAATATAAAAGATATATATACCTTTATAAGGGGGCTTTAATTTATTATTAGGGGTAAAGTAGAAAGAAAGATTAAGTACTTTATAGAATTATAGATCTTTTGTATTAAGCTTAGGTATATAAGGTAGCTTAAGTATATTTTCTCTAGATTCTTCTATAATTCTTATATAATTTCCTATTAGGAAAGTAATAGGAAAATTATTGCTAGATCTAAGGGTTTATAGAGTAAAATTTATAAAGATAATTAGTATATATTTCTTAAGTTATAGGATTAGAACTTATGCTTTAATTATTAGATTATATACTAATAAAATTTAATATATAAAATTATAAATCTTTTCTTTATTTAGCTTTATTTTATTTACTTAGCTAAGCTCCTAAGTAAGTATAAAGGGGTAGAAAATACTAGATATATAAAACTAAGCCTTAGTCTATTTATTAGTATAAATATCCTTAAGGTATATAGTAAGTTATATACTAAGGTTAATAGCTAGTATAGGATTATTTTTATCCTAAAGAAGATCTATATACCTAGTATTATCTTTTAATATTTATACTAGGACTAGAAAATATATCTATTTAATTCTAATAAAGTTTATACTATAGATATATTATTCCTCTCTAGGAAGTTTTATAATTAACTTAGTATAAAATAGGCATAAGATATACAATTCTATTCTATATCTAGTTTATAAGGTAAATAGCTTGCGAATTTAAATAGCCTAATCTAATTTAGGAAATTAATTAGTCTTTTAGGAGGAGGTAGCTAAGCTTGATTCTTAAGAGTAAGAATATCTAGATATAATAAAAGAAAGGTAAGAAAGAAGGTAAGTATTATAAGATAATATATATTTATACTTAGTAATTATATTATATTTAAAGTATATATAGAAATATATGTGTGTATATGTGTATATATATATGTATATATATATATATATATTAAATAAATTAGGGGATAAATTAAGATATTTATATATTTAAAAATATTATTAAGATATCTATAAATTTCTTAATAAATAGGAGTTATATAGGAAAATATCCAGGAGCAAGAAGAGGGGGATGTTAGACTACTTATAATCTCTAGTATATTATACCTAAGGGATTTCTTAAGATTTTATGCTAACTTTAAACCAGTGGCTTTAAGTTAGGGTATAACTTACTTATGCTTTAGATATAATAATTAATTATTAATTTATTGATATTATAATAGTATTAAGATATTTTAGACTAAATATTAATTTAGCTATTTAGTAGCTAAGCTAATAAGCACTAATAATAATAGATATATATATAGATTATATCTTAGTTTTAATTTATTATAAATATAAATATAGCTATAGATAAAGTATAAGTTAATAAAAGTAAGTAAATAGGATATTATATATAGCTTTAAATATACTTCCTTCTTAGCCCTATAATATAAAGGTAATAGATAATTTACTATAAGTATACTTTAGTAATAGTTAACTTTAATACTCTTGCTATAGAGGAAAGATATTTAAATAGCTAAAATATCTCTATTAGAATAGGTTAATATCTCTTATTTTAATAAGATTACCTTTTTCTAATACTTATTAAATATAAGAATACTATAAAGATTATAAATTAAAATTTATTTAGTAAGTAGAATATAAGCTTTAAATTACCTCCTAGAAATATATAGGAATTATTCTAATGCTTATAAGATTATTATACTTATTATAATTCTATATAATATTTAAAAGCTAAGATTAAGAGCTTTTCTTTACTAAATATATCCACTTCTTTAGGTTAATTAAATTAGTAAATTTAAATATTAGATAGTTCTTTATTTTTTTACGCAAATTAATAAGTTTATAAATTAAGTAATATACTCTTTATATACTTAGGATTATAGTTTTAAGGTATATAGAATTAGTTATTTAATTGCTTTAAGTAGTATTTCTAGTAATTAAGTAATTAAGCAAGAGAATCTAGTAATATATCTTCTTACTTAATTTATAAGTATTAGTAGTAAGGGAATAAATACCTATTACTTAATTATTTAGGATTATAGCTTTAAGGTATATAAAATTAGTTATTTAGTTACTTTAAGTAATATCTCTAGTAGTTAAGTAATTAAGCTAGGGAATCTAATAATATATCTTCTTACTTAATTTATAAGTAGTAGTAATAGGGAAATAAATACCTATTACTTAATTATTTAAATAAAAGAGGGGGGGAATCTTATATTATAGGAATATTATTTTTTACTAGTAAAAGTTAATATATAGAGAATTTATTAATAATAGTAAAATTAATATTACCTTTAAGCCTAGATATACCTTAGGCTAATAAATAATAAGCTAGAGAATTAGTAGGTAATACTAATAATAATATATTTAGTTATAAGTATAAGATAGCTATTACTTAGAATAGAAATATTAGTAACTAAGGTATAATACCTAGTATTATTATAGAGGAATCTTCTGCTAAATTAATTATTATAGTATAAAAGTTAATTAGTATATATAGTAATATTAATAAAGCTAAAATTATATTCTAATTATAAAGAGTATTAGGATTAGTAAACTAAGAATTATTAACTAATATTCTAATATATAATAATAATAATATAATTAATCTATTGCTAAAAATATATTAAATTATATTAATAAAGTAATAAGGTGCTAAGATATTATCTAGGAGGGGAAGAAAGTAATAAAGACCGGAGTAATATTATTTAAATTGTATTTAATTATTATAATCTTAGCTAAGCTAATACTAAGATAGTTATAATTAGATACAATCTAGGCAAATAAATTAATAAAGGTAAGATTAGTATAAAAATTAGACTTAGAATTAAGAAAGGCTATTTAAGTAAATAGATATTAATAAGCTAGTTAATTATATAATTAATAAGCTTATATAGTTAGACTAGGAGTATAAGGAGAAGGAATAGTAGTTTAATAATTTAGATTAATATAATCCTATTTCTCGGGAGATAGAGCTATTAATAGTATAAAGATTTTATTATGCTCTCTATAATTAGGCAATAATATTATTATATACCTATAAAATATACTATAAAAAGCTATTAAAAAAGGATCTTTATAAGATATTTTGGATAATATAGGAGTACTAGAAAATAACTATAGATAAGAGTTTACTATATTTATTCTATAGACTAGGTTTACTATTCTTATATAATAAGTGCTTTCTATCTAATTAGCTTATAATAGCCTACAAAGATTGCTTAAGAAGTACTAAAGTAGGTAAACTTATATTAGTAGCCTAGCTATACTAGAGGCTAAGCTATAAGCATCTATACCTAGAAGAGCTTTAAAGCCTAACTTTAATAGAGGAGAAATTAATTAGATTAAATATATATTATAGCTAGGTTGTATAGTATAATATATATAATAAGAGCTCCTTTATAAAGGGAAATAAAGGATAATAGGTAAGGTATCTAGAGTATAAAGGCAGCTATATTATAATTTTTCCTAATAATATTTAAGATATTATAACTTATATTCTTTCTTATTTGCTTATTAAGGTTTTTAAGGATATTTATATTTTATAGTACAAAGGGAAAAAGCTAATATAAAAGGATCTATTAAGACTATTTATAGTATAATACTAAAAGATTAAAAGGGCTCTTATTTGGTTAAAATAAAATAACTATCTATATAAATATATTAAGATTAATATAGTAGAGATAGAATAGTAAGGCTCTTATATTAATAATATACTAGATATTATTTATAATCTTCTAAGTTATAAGAAGCCTACTATTAAAGAGATAGTATATACTGGATATATAGTGCCCCTAGGTAATTAAGGGCTTAATAAAAATAAAGAAGATCCTGCTAATATATATAAGGTCTTAGATATACTTTATAGGGCCTAAGAATAAAGTATTAATAATAAAGTATAGGGTATAAATAATATAATTAATATAAAGGACCTAGATACTATAGAGAATAATATAGTAGAATAGGCTAGACCTAGGTTAGCGGGTAACTATTATGCTAATATAGATAGTTATAATAATACTAATAATAATAATAATAATAAGCAATATTGGGGAGAGGGAGGCAGAGGTAGAGGCAGAGGCAAAGGCGGAGGCAGAGGCGGAGGCAGAGGCGGAGGTGGTAGAGAAGGTAAAGAAGGAGAAGATAAAGGAGAAGATAAAGAAAATAAAGATAAAGAAGAGGATAATAATCTTAAGCTGGATAATACTAGTAGCTTAGATACTATTACTATATCTAGAATCTTCCTAGTTAATATAATATTAGATTTTAGTAATATTAAGAAGCTAAACTTTATATATAGTACTATAGGAAGTAATATAAAGCTATATTATAATTAAGTATAGCTTAATAGGCCTAATATTAATTATAGACTAATAGTAGATATTTAGTAGGATAATAATTTTAGTAGTTTAGGCAGGGAAACCTATATTTATATTAGCTAGAGTAATAAGTTTATTAATTAGTTTAAACTATAAGTATTTCTAAAAACCTTTTTTATATTATTTTTATATAGTTTAGGGGGGCTATAGCTTACTAATAAGAGGATTTATAATAATAAAAGAGATTATTAATAGTACTAGGAGACTATAAGTATCCTAGGGGTAGGAAGATAGTATAAAATATAATTATTTAATTTATACTTAAAGGGAAAGGTAAAAGTAAGAATATATTCTAGTAAAAGTAATTATTATTATTATTATTATTATTATTATTACTATAGTAATTATTAATATTAAAATTAATCTTTTAATAATTCTAATAATTACTTATTATCTATAGATAGTAATTAAAATATATTATCTATTATCTTATTATAGAATATAAGTCTTAATATATAGACTAAGGCAATTCTTAAGCACTATAAAGATTACTTTGCCTATTATTATTTCTTTGCTTTTCTAGTCTTTAATATATAGGTATACTTATATAACCAAGAAGTTAATATAATAAGTATAAGGTCCTAGTTATTTACTAAAGTTAAATATCTATTATATATAATAATACTAGAAAGGTTAAAGGTAATAATAGATAAGCTTAAGAAAACTAGGAGAACTAGAGATAAAGGTATATAGGAGCTAATTTACTATATCTTAATATATAGGTTTTAATAGCCTATATCTTAAGAATCTTATCTTAGTTTATAATAGAAGATTAAATTGCTTATTATTAGATATAGTTTACTTATAATTTGGTTTATTATAAACCCTAATAATATTACTAATCTTACTAAACTATAGATTATAGCTTATTATAAGTAAGATAAAGAGGTAGTAGAGTAGTTCTTAAGATTACTTAATAATACCTAAAAGTATAAGAGGCTATTTATCTTAGATCTAATAAGTTTAGTAATTTTCTTTTATTATAAGCTTTCTCTTTTTTTTAAGTATTATATTAGTATTAATAAGAAATCTATCTTTAGTTATATTAGTTAATATTTTGTGGCTATTAAGATTAACTAGTATAGCTTACTATATATTTATAGTTTACTCTAGCTATATAATAATATTAAGCTAAGTTTCCTATTTAAAATAAAGAAAAAGGATATATTAGAAGATTAGTAAGAAGATTATAAAAAGATTATTTACTATCTAAATAGTATATTCTATAAGATAAGTAGTAATAAGCATTTTTATAATTATATTTTCATCTTTCCTCTTCCTCTTCCTCTTTCTCTTCCTCTCTCTCTCCTTCTTCCTCTTTATATTTACCTATATATATAATAGATATATTTATTAAATAATTAGTATTACTAACTACTATATTATATCTTTTCTACTATAGGATCTTAATAAGCTAAGATACTATATAATTATAAAGAAGAGATTTAGTGCCTTTAATATATTAAATCTAATATTAGATTAAGATTAGCTAGCTACTATTTTTAATAATAAAGCAAATTTCTATATAGAAGCTTTATAAAGGTATAAGTATAAGTTAACCTATTTTAAGTATACTATTAAAGTAAAAAGAAATAAAGTATAAGATTAGTAAGATTTATATTAATTTAAATTTCCATGGAAACTTATAGAGTATAATTACTTTAATTAGCAAGGAGTTATTTATATTAAAAGGTCCTATTTATAGATTAATTACTAGAATAGGTTAATAGTAATAGGTTTATAGTATAATTATAACCTTTTTTTTATTACTATATAATTAAAGAGCTTAGCTTTAATATATTATTTAATAAACTATATAACAAAAGTAAAAGATTACCTATAAAAGTAGATATTAAATATAATAGATTATCTTCCTATACTTAGCTAATAGCAAGATAGTATAGCTAGAATAATAATAGATAAGCGCCTTATAGCAAAACTAAATAAAACTTAATAATTTATAATAAGGCTTACTAATTAGATATTTATAGAATAAGCTTTATTAGAGGTTAAAGTAATATTATATCTCCTTAAATATCCTTCCAATTTCTTATCCAATAAGTAGTAGGCTTTTATTAATATTAATTGATTATATTAGTATATGCTAAAATAGTAGCCCTATTTACAGGATCTTGTATAGCAGGGGAAGGACAATACTATATATAACTAAGATATATATATTAAAGGGAAGGGAAGAAAGATTATAGCCCTTAATATATATCCATATTATAGCTATACTCTTAGGGATATCTATTTATATAATTATCTTATACTTATTTAGGTTTAGTAAAAGGCTATTAAATATAGGTTAATTAATACTAATATTCTATTTACAAATAATTACCCTTTTTCTAAGAATTAGGTTTAGGTCCTAAAATAGTAAGAGGATTAAGCTATATTATATATTAATAATTATCTTTCTTTATACCTTAATTATAAGGATTAAGAAGAGATAAAGAAGAATAATTACTATTATAAATAGTAAGCACCCCTATTAAGACTTATCCTAGGTATAAGTATATCTTTTTTTTTTTTTTTTTTAGTACTAATTATTAAATATTTAATTTATATAAAGTAATAATTTAGTATCTTAGACTTTTTATACCTTAGAATAATTTTATATATTAATTATTAGAAGATATTACTTTAATCTAGGAATTAGAGAGAAGGGAAATACCTAAAAGAATATCCTTTATAATTAATAATATATAATTACTTAGAAAGTTAGTAAAGAATACTAAAAGAGATATAAGGTAATAGGCTTTAATATTAAGGAATATTAATATTACTAATAAAGATAAGTAAGGAATAAATAGAAATAATTAGATTAGCTAGAATAATGCTAATAAAGAAGATATTAAGGGTACTTTTAGAGAAGATAAGATTAGCTAGGTTAATTACTTAATTAATATCTTTTATATAATTATTAGTAAGAATTAAATTACCTTAGGATTATTAGAACTTATAATAGTAATATAAAAGCTAATAAGGTTTAAAAGTAGGATATATAATATAGCTAGTAATAATAATAATAATAATAATAATTATAATAGCTATAGTAATAATAGGATATTATCTAAAGGTAAGGAGAATAAAAGTAAGAATAATAATATTAACTATAATAAGAAGGAAGATAATAGGGATATCTTATTTAGTAGTAATATAGTATAGGTATTAAGTAGTACTAAGATTTCTAGTATTATAAACCACTAAAAAAGCTCTTTTATTTCTATAAAGTAAAGGATTTTAAGTATCTAGGAGGAGGATAATAAGGAAGGTAATAGTAATACTAAAGATTACTATATTAATATTAGGTTTATAATAACTAAGAGTATTACTTTGGTAATAAGCCTATTAGTAAGTATTAGATAAATTATAATTAAAATATTAATAGATTCTATAAAGGAGATTATATTAAGCTATACCCTTAATAAATAGTAAGTAATTATATTTTTCTTAATCTACTATTATTTATAGGAAATAGAGTAAATATAGAAGAGGGATAATAAGAAAGGTATAATAGAAGGAGAAGTAAAGAAGAAGGAGGAGGAGAAGGAGGAGGAGGAGGAGGAGGAGGGTAATAATAAAATAAAAATTTTAAATAATAATTATAAAAGTATTAATAATAATAGGCTGCAAGGGAATAGTAGCTATAAGTAGTAGTAATACTAATACTAATACTAATACTAATAGTAATACCTACTATAGTTACTTTAGTTCCTTAGTAATAAAAGGGGTATTAGAAAATTATAGGTAATTAAGGCTTTATTAAAGCTATTCTAAGTTAAGACTATTACTTAATAGCTACTTATTATAGCTATATTAAGAACTATAGTAATAAATATTAATAGGATAATTATTTATTTAGTATATAATCTAAATATCTTTAAAAGGTTATTTAGTTTATAATAGTAAAACTAACTACTAAAAAGGATTTTAAAGGGGTTAATCTAAGTACTATAGAAAGTATACTAGCTACTTATTATAAATAAGGTTAATATACTTAGAGCTTATACTCTACTTAATATTAATAATATACTTTATTATCTATATAATTATTATAATAAAAGATTTAATAGAATACCTATAGTTCTCTTCTATAGTAATTTTTATTAATTTAGGCTAATAATAGAAAAGATATTCCTACTTAGTTCTAATAAACTCTTATAGAATAGAAATTAGAGCCTAGATATAAAAGATTATAATAAGGTATATTACCTATAAAGTAAGTTTACTACTATTATTATTCTTAATAAGCAAGTTTAGGCAATAAAAAACCTAGAGCTATAGGAACTATTTTATTATATCTACTATAAATCCTAAACTAAGATAAATATTAACTTACTAAATAGCTATTACTATTATCTATATCAAAGGATAGCCTAGGAGATAGGGGTAATAATAATTATACCTTTAAACTAAAACCACTAGAATCTTAATATAAAGGTATCTTTTATTATATATAAGAGGCAAAAGAAAAGGCAGGAAAAGATTTAAAGGATAAACAATAGTATCTAACCACTACAAATCTTTCTCTCTATAAATACCTAGCCTAATAATTATATAACTAAAGTAAAGGCTCTTGCCTTATAAGGTCAAGGGGATAATAGCAAGGTTATTATCCTAGCTATCTTCCTATTTATACTTAATATACCTATAATAATAATTATAAATAAGTACTAAGGCTTAAAGCTTATTAATAGGGCTATTTTCTAAGTATAGGATATTATCCTTAATATTAAGTACTTAGGCTATTAAGTATTAAATAATATTATTATTTATTTTAGCCTCTTTACTAATATTATTCTATTCTCTAATTTAACTAAAGATTATTAATTTATTAGTATATTAAAAGATATAATATTACTAATGCTTATTATTTATAGTTTTTACCCTAAATAAGGGAAGAGGGTATAGTAATAGTATACCTTTTAAAGAAGAGGTCTCCCTTATATAGCTACCTATATATATACTAATTATAAGGTTTAGGGTTAAATATTACTAAAGGTAGCTTTAGAACTTTAGGGCTATAATACCTTAATTAGAGAGGAAGGTATAATAGAGGTATTTAGCTATAATCCCTATAGCTTATATATATAGATATTATAATATTAATTATTAAGTAATATAATTCTATTAGCGGAGATTAGGGCTAAGGATCTAATAAATACTAAAATCTTATAAGTAATAGAAAATGCAAAAGCTAAACTTAATTATCTTAGTAATAAGACTATATAGTATATAAAACTAATATAGTAATAGTAAATAGATTAATATAGTTATTATAAATATAAGGAGTAAGAAGAGTTCTTTTTTATTATTACTTTTATTTTTTATTTATTTATATTCTTATCTCTTTTTTTTATTATTTATTAAAATTAAATAGGAAAAAAAAAAAGAAGAAAAAAAGAAGTATTATAAAAATAAAGTAGTTCTTTTTCTTTTTCTTCTATTATATAATATTCACGTGCAATTCATATGATTTACAATAACATGCCTACCCAACACAACACACACACACACACACAACACACACAGGGGGGGAGGGGTAGTGAGGATGGATGCCACGGCCAATAGATCCCTTTTCGTTCCTCAAGGGCATATGCTACCTGTCAATTGATTTTGTATTCTTTTATTATTATTATTATTATTACTATTATTATCAATTATCATTATATACCTTTAAGAAAAAAATTCTCATTGTGCTTGAACTTGGAGCAATGTGGAGTTGACTCATCGAAATGGCGTGACGCAAACTCATCTGCTTCGGAATAGTTTTGTCTTTCGGTATCCGTTATGCTGGTGGGAAGCCGTTTTCTAGCTAGAGCTCTAGGACATATTCGAGGTTTTTTAGGGGTTTTTTTTTTTTTTTAGGGGGGTTTCTAAGTCTAGCGGAAGTCCAGAGTTAATTACATTGGGGCTGGTGTTTTATGATTCAATTCCATCACATTGTTGGCTCGCTGCGTGATATCACTCGCTGACACGAAAATGTCCCATTATTGAAGCGGGCCAGTTGCAAGTCGCCAATCATCATATAATTCCGGAACCACTAGTTAGTCGGTGTCTGTCATTAAAATAATATAGACTTGATAACTTCGTCGGCTTCAGGTCTCCATCCCATTTGACCTCCCTAGTCAAGATCTTCGCGTCCACTAGACGGTGGGTGCGTGGCTGTGCCTAGAAAGTAGCGTCCTTAGAGGGAGCCACGGAGCCACGAGGCCCTTGTCTCAGAAAAGAAGCGCTAACGTGACCCTCCCCCAACCAAGGCCGGGCCTGGATAGGCGAAGGCCTCAAGTCAGTCCATTCCTTCAACTCCCATCCTCCATCCTACACCAACGGGGAGGAAACATTACCCATCCACGACGTCGCATCTTGACGGTCACCTACTTTCCCCCTTAATTGATTTTTTTCTTTTTTTTGCGTCTCTTCCACGATTTCGTCCTGGCCCGGACTCGCGGCCTATTATGGGAAGCCGATAACGACCGTCTCCGCATCCACATTAACGCCGGTATCCCGCAGCCTCCGCTTCTCGATACCACCCTTTTTGCGACTGTACTTTGATCTTTCCGAGAATCACCTCGCCGATCCGCTCATTTCACATATTTTACCTTTCCGCGCATCAAAATCCTACACAAAATCTACCGATACCGACACCGATACCAGCGCCATGTATATTCTCTTCTCCATCTCCGCCTTCTGCATCGTCCTTGCGACGGTTCTTTTCTTAACCCGAGCCCGATGGCTCCCACATGTTCGTCTTCCCGGTGCCGAATACATCTACTCGCGCCTGCCGAACAGTTTCGCGGGCGATATTGAAGTTGGTCTGTCGAGTAACACCTTTGACCTCAGCGTCAACGTGGAGGATGGTGACTCGCGCGCGGGGCTAGACGACGCCGCAAAGGCTGAGATTCTCAGGATTATGAAGAAGCGTCGCTTGCCGTTCGACAAGGCTCGCAAGGTTTACATGGAAAACATCTTAAAAGCCAACGGTATCAGCGCCGATGGTCTGCCAAGAGATCCCAAATTTGTCAGCTTCTCTTGAGGATATACGACGGCAGTCTGGATTCACGCGATGATGAATATCCTCTTAGTCGCCCATGATCAGATGGCAAATCCTTAATTTCCAAGATATGCCTGGTCATGTACGATACAACACTGGATCACCAATTATAACGGCTGCCCTTGCTAATACTTTAGTCGGAAACGCTCGGGAGCATCATATCTACCACACGTTTACTACAGCTGTTGCGCTTTCTTCCTTTTCCCTTTGTGTACTTGTTTCCTTGTGTCTCCAGTCTTTGAGTGAAATCAAACGAGAGGGGACATTTCATTCAACCAATAGTTATGCATGCAGTTGCTTCTGTGGCACGGCGTTTAGGGAATCGGATGTCAATTATTATTAAACGTTGATAGGAACTAATTTCCTCGCCGGACTCTGAATTTCATTCTGTCTCGGGAGTATTCAAATATACACAAGCAATCATTGACATCTTGTCATCTCCGCCCAACGCCGCTCAAAAGTGAAAGTGGACCAATATCTACAGGTCAAAACTATATACAGGGAAACAGCTCCGGATTCCCAGATGCCCAATCAGGTTTCTTTTTTCTCGTCCATTTTACTCGTCTAGAAACCGAGACACCAGAAATCCTTGGGTCCCACCACGTTCTCGAGTTGTCATGATATGCTCAACACATGGTTGAACCTGGAATCGACTCTAGTTTAGCTAGGGCAAGCAAAGAGGATTAGATATCCACAATAGCCATTCACTGCGTCTTCTTTGAATCTTCGTTGTATGTGCGCTTGTCTTCGCCTTCAACCTCCCTGACAAGCTGGTCGACAGTTGCAATCTCCTTCTTCCAACGGGTCTGGGACATGTTTTCGTCGCGCTTAAACATCCAGGCCTCAGGTTTGCGGTAGGTACCACCAAGACGGTCAAACCCGGTGAAGAATTGGCCGTAATTAACCTCAAAGCGAGAGTGGTGAAGAGAGTGGCAAGCGGCACCGTTAACCACTGGGTTATCGGTGAGGTATTCACCATCATGGATCATGACGGACCACAAGTTGACAAAAACAAAAAGACCAACGTATGCAATCTTCTGGAGGGGGAAGATGAAGGGGAAAATGTGATAAGGCGCAGACTGGACAAAGCCGTCGAATGGGTGGAAAGCATGGCTAGCAAAGGGAGTGGGCATGATCCACTTGTGGTGAGGCTTGTGGAGGTACTTGTAGACGATGGGGAGGTGAAGCCAGCGATGAGCCCAGTAGATGCAGAAGTCGGTAAACAGAAGGAACAGAGGGAACTGGAAAAAGTTGTACCAGAGACCAGGACCATCCTCGGTGGTGTCGTACAGTTTACCCCAACCGTTGACCTCGAGTAGGAAAATGGGGGCAGTGATGATAGCCATGACAGGCATGGCCTTATTGGCCTGGACCATCTCGAGGCGAACCTGGTTCTTGAGGAAGCGAGGGTGGTTAAAGGTGCGTTTGTCAAAGATGAACTGATACGAAAGAGCGGCAACGATGAAGTAAATCGCTAGTCCAAACAGCCTATGAAGAAAATGAAAGGTCAGCTTGAGAATCTTCAAACATATTCGCGGAAATCCAAGACGCACCAGGTGATAAAATAGAGAGTTATGAATTGGCGGATGGTGTTGTCACGGTCCCAGGTGCTCGAGTAAGCCGCCGCCGAGGGTTCAAAGGAGAGAAACTTGGTCGCGGGCTTGTAGGTCCAGCTCGAGAAGGTCTGGGCATCGGTGGCATTGGGGAAGTCATAGGGCGCGGGACGTCTAGGGAGTAGATAGGCGTAGACATGGTCCACGATGAAGGTATCGGTGAGCTCAAGGACAACGTCCATGGTGGGCTAAGATGGTTGAGCTTCCGACCTAAGTGTTGATGCGGTTGCTATGCGTATCGAAAATAAAATTTGAGGAAATGCACTCCTACCGGAACTCTTAATTGCTCCAGTGCGTTGCCGATGGGGCAGGTGTATCGAACAGGCGATAGGAGACGGAAAGGATTCCTCTTTCTTTCCCTGTCAACCGAGCAAAGAAAGAATTGTGGGGGAGAAGATGAAGCAATCCACGGAAACCTCAGGTGAAATTTGGAAAAGGAAACAGAAGTTTGAAGTCAGGCCAGCAAGAAGCCAGGATCTAGGTTTGTGCTGGCACTGCGTCGTTTGTCGACAGACAGCGCGTGAGGCAGGACACGCTTGCCGCAGCTGTTGTGGCAGCAGGTGACGGCGTTTTTGCTCGATTTAGATCAGGAACAGATACCGACGCTGTGACGTCGTGAAGGAGGAGGGTACGAATGACGCAAATGGCCAATTGGGTCAATTGACAACGTGAGACAAAAAGGATGAGGTGGGAGAGCGCAATTGAGAATGTCAACCGCTGTTAGAGAAGGAGTAAATTGAAAAAGAGTAGGCACTGGATGGAGTTAACGGCCATGTATTTATTCATTTTGTATTAGCCGTGCACCTTGATTTTCCCCCAGGGCGAAGGGTCTCGCCAAGTGCCGGACACAATAACGGTCGTCTTTGGGGCAGAATGGCATGATGGCATGATGGCAGAGCCACGGATCCGATGCATCCCAGCCACCAACTCGCCCAGTGGGTATCCCAGGGCGTCAGTGGGAGAGCTATTGTGTTTTTTCTGGGAGCTACAGTACGGTTACGGTTACGGTCACGGCCCAAAACAGGGACAAACCCCACCAGACATCTTCACTTAACGCAGTGGTCTGCTTCGGAGACTCCAGCCGCCGAGCCAGTGAGCAACTTAGCCAGCCCCCTGCGCGTGGGTTCCCACACCAGGGCCCCGTGCGAGAGAGGAGGTACGTTTCCCGGGATGGATAGGAACATGAATAAAGATATGGATCGATGTTTTACAACATGGACCTAGGGGTCAGGAAATGCGGTGTGAACACTGGGCTAGCAGCCGGACCATTGAGGCCTGGGGCAATCCGAGAGCTCGTTGCAATGCAATTGTAATAATGATATTGTCTTTAGTTTGGCGGATGGAGCTAAACACACCAGCATCTCGAGACGCGATAAAATGCCACACATCAACTGCTAAGCGCACTCCCTAGTCATCTTTTGGTAAACGTTCAAAAGGGAGGCCAAGCCCAATCGTCCGTCCATTCATTCTTCTCATTCTCACATGCACACCAGAGCTTTCAGAACAACGCTACAGATTGGATCGTGCCTTCATGGTGGGCCCAGGTATGGGAATTCGCCTTCGCGTTCCACTTCAAAAGCCCGAATCTACTGGCACCCGCCCAGGATGTATCTCATCAACAATTGAAAGCTAAAACCTCCCTAGATCTCTCAGAGGCAAGCGGGCACGGTACTCCTAAACCATACGATTCTTTGAAATGTCAAGTTCATCAACGGACCAGAGACGCTTCTTCCTGTATCCAATTCACAAGGGTTGAGATGATCAACGAAGACAGAAACATGTGAACATGACGAGAGAATCGACAAGAAACATCAGCGAGGGTGGAGAGGCGTAGTTCCAATGTACTGGCGAAGAAGAATGCGAAATAGCATGTCGCCAAAAAGAAAATACGCATACGAATACGTCGCTAAGAACCCCCCGCTAGGAAAGACCCCTAACCCACGCGCAACAACGCCACCGGCACACAGGTACCTACCTTACAGACACACCGGTCACCAACCGGCACAGTCTATGCACACCTGGCTCTCCCGCTCTCCCGCTCTCTTGCGGCAAATCCAATGCCGGCATTCTCCATTTTCAACAGTAAATTCTTGGAAGAAGGCGCGGCATCATTGTGTATATATGTGATCCTAGAAAAAAAAAAAAAAATTTTGAAATTTTGAAATTTTTTTTTTGAATTTTTTTATTTTAAAATTCAGACGGTTGAGTTCAGTGAGGCCTAGCCTATGCTTCCACGATGACACAATGGCGACACTCCCCAAAACTACCTGTATCGTCAACGAGGCTTCACTTCGGTACCCCCATCACGCCAACTACCTATGGACATCTACGATCGGAAACGAAATTTGTCTGAGCTTGGTGCTGTTACTGGAGGCTTCCTTAATTACATGCAGTGTTGAGCACCAAAACAACACGGGCTTTGTGCTGGTACTTTGTTCCGCGTCCAATAGTGAACAAGTGAGCGACGAATCCCGTTGAAAAGATGCAAACTTCACGCCGAACTGGATGGCAGATTGTGTGACCTGAAAAAAATTTCCACATCTTCGACTAGGATTTGGTTTATTTCCATCGCCCCAGATTTGTCTCCCGGGAAATAGCTTCCAAGCTATTCTGTTATGTCATGAGGACCCGTCTTTTCGATGGAACCACTCACGTGAAACACTAACCAATCTGAGACGAACTGTTAGGGGACTCGAGAACCGCTTCTGAATAGCCTCATTTCGCAATATCTTCAAATGCGACCTCAGTTATCCCTAACACACCTAATTACTCAGCAAAAAAACGCCAGCCAAAAGATGCAATAGTCCTTGATTTTCCCTATTTTCCCCTCTCCCCAAATTTCTGTACTATATCTACCTGGCGTCCATCACAACCATGTCATCCACTTTGCCCGTCAAACCCTCTCGCATGCAATCATCATGCGCAAGTATCAATACCAATATGTTACTCCCTCTCTTGTGAAATGTAGTGAATGTGACAACATAACATCGTCCGCTTTTTGCCCATCACGAGGCGACTCGATACACGACAATCGCTAAGTTAGCCCAAGCATGCAACGCTACAGTGAAGATGACTACATGATCAGTCTTGCTTCGTGGACTTGGCCCGAACTTATGCATCCCACATGCTCGGCAGGCACCTGTTGTCCTGAGCCTGTATGGTGGATGATGCAAGCACTCCCTCTCGATCTCATACCCTCCAACCATTCTCTCCTAGTACAACTGCAAAAGTGTGGCAAAAACACAGCTCGATCGTGATGCAGAAGTCCCTCTGTAATGCGGCACTATCAGATTCCTAATATCTGCAGCCCTTGGCCTATCGCACAGCCCGTCTCCCCGTCCGCGCTACATCGTACGGTAAGGTGAAAAAAAAAAAATTGAAAAAAAAAAAAACCCCTACGAGAAAAAAATTGAGTATCGTCACAACCATGGGCATGCGAATGCGCCAAGGACCCAGCTTAGCGACATGGGCCCCAGCCGGTATCCAAGGGCCAGGGTGCACGGCTACCAACTTCTACTCCTGCGTCTCAATTTTGGGGAGCATCACTATGGGTGGCCCTGGATGGGAAGAGAGAGTTTCTGTGCACAAAATGATGGCAAGTAAAGTTTGTTTCTCGGTAAAGTGGTATCGAGCATAGGTAGCTAACGTGTTTCCGAGTTCCCCCTGACCCCGAACGCTTTCTTGGTTAGTGTGGGCTCTTTTGGAGAGATTGTGGGCTAAATAAAGGCAAGGGCAACCTGACGCTGTGACGGGTTCTCACAGATTGATGCGGCGCCTCCTCGCTTCGGGGCTAACGCAAGGGCAGATCTGAAGGCCTTCTAGCCTCAAGCCCCGGCGTCTACCGGGGTAGGCGCCAGCCAGGTTGTGGATGGTAGGGCTGGCTGCGTTGTCAGCAGATGGTTGCTGTCCCATTTCATACGTACGGCAAAGATTGAGAGAATTGCGCCAAACCCGTCAGCGCAGACAGAAGGACCGACGTGTCTTTGGTAGAAACCAGAAGTGTCTGTGCGGTACCATCGGTGCGAGGTTGCCGATCGAGATGGAGAAACACTCCATTTTCTCTCTACCCCAAACAGCCATGATGTCCCTCTTCCCTGAGGTTGTATGCAGATCAAACACGCCAATTACAGCATAGGTATTCGATCATATGTAGGGCCTTCGAGAAACCCTCGATGGCAAAGAAAAGTTCCAGGTCATCTCATTGCCCACAACATAGGACGCGGTTTTGCCAACATGTGTCACTTGTAACCACAGAGGGCTTGTGGCTTTGGTCTTCCCGCGCGAGGCCAGAATGGGAGAGTCAATGGTATAAAAAAAATTAATAAAAAAAATTAAAAAGATACGAGCTCCAGCATATCACAACGCTCGCCACTCCTAGAAAACCTAGAGGGCTGTAAGTAAGTTGCAGGTATCTATCCATACCTAGGTACCTACGCGGGAGGGTGCCATTTCTGGACAGCAGAGGACTTGCTGGACATGATGTGGACAGCAATCTAAACCGATTTTAAGCCACTCAAAACTATTTCCTCGCATCTTATATAATTTTTGACTGCTGTCCATATCATGTCCAGCGGCCCGCCGCTGTCCAGAAAAGGGTCTCTCCTACGTACCTAGATACATAGGTACCTATGTAGTTTGTACGTACCGGACCAAAGAGCATGCTTACACGACGCCCTGCAGCTAATAACTGCAGATAGGCCACATCTACCATCCCACCCACACAGAACCCAACAGCCACTCAGCACAGGATCGACAAGAATGTCTTGCACAAGACTCAGGTCAGTCATGGTCAAGCTGGTATTGGGTGTCTGGCCAGAGGCTGGGTGTTTGTTCTGATGCCTGATGAAGCTTACGCCAAGCTTGGGCCGCCGGGCATCCGAGCCTGTGCCCTCGATTCTTCATCCGCGCCAGCGCCAAAGCTTAGCCCGGCTCAGCTCTGCGTTTATTCTGATGCTCTCGTTACCACTGCTACCTCATGGAAGGGCGTCACTGAAACCAGGGCCAAACAAAACAGCGCACTCCCCTGTCTCTCCCTCTCTCACCTAGAAACTTTTTTGTCGCTCCCCCACCACACCCTTCCGTTCCGCGGCACCATTTCGCACCATCGGGGTCTACAGGTAGGAGGCATTCACATCGAGGCGCCTGTCGCTAAATGTATTGATACAGTCATGTTCAGTGTGTCACTTCTCTCATCTCTGGACACACACGGCTCAAGACGGGCGACAACAAGTTCCAGCTGCTACACCCTCTCAGAGCATTCGTCTGCCCGCCGCAAAACAAAAATAGCCAATCCACCCAAAGAACGATCATATCCAAACTTAATGCTAGGATATCCACTCTTGCTAGCATCCATCCCATATCCATCCAAAGGAAACGAAAGGCTTGGGTATGTACTGCATCTCATCGGTGTCCCATTCTGTCATTCGTTCATCCGCCCAAAACACACACACACACACACACAAAACCAGTCGTTTCGAGAGACGGGAGGGGCGTGTGTCTGGTGGACGATCCAAACTGAAGGAGGAAAAAACAAAACAACAAGGGCCGCGCCGGACGGAGCGCCAATATTAAAGGGCGTGAGCAAAATATTTGAGTCCAGCAGAAAAAGGAAACAGCAAGGACACACACCGGGGCTTCAGCCACATGGAGACAGCGTCACGGCTGACCCGCAATCTGTGGCCAACCTCCATTGAATGTGTGCTCGATGATGGAGAGCCAAAGCTATCACTCACTACTGGGCGGCCCTGCGCGATACCTGTGCGACAACTTAGGGCGATGGGACCCACAGGCAATGGCGTCCGATGCGCACAGACCATTGTGGGTCAGGGTGTGTGGCGTTCACTCCCATTTTCTCTCCTCGGCCTGTTGCAGGTATCTCGTGGCCCTGCCGATACTTACATTACCACAAAGGTACTTGTCTTCCCATGTCGGCTACCGTCTGCATGCTGCCCCACAGGGTTGTGGAGTGGGGCCCTGGGGGTTTCGTTCTGGGGGTGCCCAAGCTGGGAGTTACACGCTCCCCTACTTTTTGCGAACCACCCACTGAAGCATGCTGGCAGCCCGCCCAACAACCACCTTCGCCTCCATCGCCCCAATGAACCTGTAAATGGCCCGCTGCATGGGACCTCACCTGCACCCGCCCAGCTCGGCCGGGGCATATGTACCTCTAGCCTTGCTCCAAGTATCCCGCGGATGTTCGGATACACGTCGCTCCCAAATATCGCTCTCCCAAAGGACTCCCTCAGCGGAGCTCTGCGTGACCAGCAGGCCGGCTCACTTCCCATGGCTCGGAGCCCTGGCCTGGGGCTCTTGTGGGCATTCGGGAGCCTCCATCGAGATGGTGGATTGGGGTACAAACGAGCCTCATTGGCTCATGTGCTCTAGCCCGCTATAGAAACGGGAATCCGCCTTCCCGTCGGCGATACACTGCATGTATGGATTGATGTATGCATTCGTTCAATGTTCATATCCACCTGCTCGTGTGGGGGATAGATGCCTTGCCTGCCCGCCTTGCCTTACTCGGAGGCTCTGGCCCACCTTGTATTCTCATTATATCCTCTGCCACGGGTGAGGGAGATACAGCAGAAACAGAAGCAAAAGAGCCCACAATCTGTCTGACTACGGGTACATGTTTCGGGGGTGTCCCATTAACAAGGGTGTGTCCTGTGGGGTGTCCTGGCTGGCCAAACCCTTGCCTGGCTGGCTGTAGCAACCTCCACTGTACCTACCCATGGAGGCGCTGGAGAGCACATGGAGCGCTCGCACTAGTTGGCTGCTTCCTGGACTTCGCCTGGCTGGCACACCTCCATCGCTCCTTCTCCGTTTTTTGCCTTTTTTCCACCTTTCCCCCTTCCACAACACCCATCGCGAGTCTACGCCGCCATCGCGAGAAAAAAAAATCATCCGAGGGTAACAGATCTACATCCGCCCATCGCTTTATCTTCTACGATCTCGTCGAGGGCTATTCGAACCCCCTAATATCCCCGCCACGCCGCGCCTTGTCTTCGCGTCCTTTCCTTTTACTCATCTACCCCGGTCCGTCGTCTATCGGCGCGCGCCATCACGCCTCGTCTCGCCGTGTGTAAAAACTCAACCTTCAACATCGACGACCACTTCCCTCGTCTCTCCGCCCCCCGAATCAAAACCGCCTTCCCGCTCCCACTCTCGCCCTCGCGGCTAGCGTCCAGGACTTGTTGTCGCTGAGTCCCGTCGAGCGCAATGTCCATGTATCCGCATCGCGGCATGGGGGCTGTCCCCCCAGGCAACTCTGCCCGCCTTAATGAGCTGCTTGAACAAATCAGGGCCGAATTCGAGACGCAGCTGCGCCAGACCGAAGGGTTTGAGCATCAGAGTACGTCTTCCCATTGCTGTTTCCGAGCCCAGGCTTTCTTTACATCAGAACGGCCGCGCCTCCGCAGACGAGCCGCGATCTACATCATAGCCGCGGAACTTCAAGCTAACAAAATTCAGTCTCTGCTCAGGTCAGCGAGATGCAGCTCGTCCGAGAAAAGGTCTACGCCATGGAGCAGACTCACATGACTCTCAAACAAAAGTAAGCTGTGACTTTTTCTCCTTTCCCATAAACGCGTCCACTGTTGGAATTTTGCTGACTAGCTTGGCCAAAAAGGTATGAGGAGGAGATCAGTATGCTCCGCCATCAACTCGAGGCTGCGCGAAAAGGTGCTCCTCAACCAGGCATCCCTGGGCCCCCTCAACACGCCGGACCTTCTCAGCAACCTCCCTCCATCACACCCGGTAATGGTCTTTTCAGCGGCATCATGGCTGGCGGTAGCCAGGGTGGTCTTGCGCCGCCTCAGCAACAACAACAGGGTCAACAACAAGGCCAGCAGCAGCCCCCAACTGCGCAACAGGCGCAGCCTCAGCAGCAGGGCCAGCATGCTCCTCCTCAGGAGCAGCAGATGGGCCCTCAGCATCAAATGGCGCAGGGTCCTCCAGGCCTACCCGTCCCTCCTCCTCACCCCAACAGCCAACAGCCTCCCTACTCCCAGGGCTACCCTCAAGGCCCCGTATCCAACGGCATGGGCCCTCAGGCGCCGCAAAGCACCGCTTCTCCTGGCCCAGGTCGACGAGGAATCGGCCGACCTCCCAATGCCGTCGGCCCCGCGACTCCCCAGATCAACACCCCCGTGCCCTATCCCGGCAACGCCCAATCGCCCCAGGTCAGCCATCCCACTCCTGACCATGCTCGTATGGGTGGTCCTCGCGCTCCTCCCGTCGGCAACGCTCTCGGCGATCTTGAAGTCGATTCCGTGGCTCCCCACAACAAGAAGACTGGTAACGATTGGTATGCCATCTTCAACCCCCAAGTCCAGCGCGTCCTTGACGTCGACCTGGTTCACTCTCTGAGTCACGAAAGCGTCGTGTGTTGTGTGCGATTCAGCCACGATGGCAAATACGTTGCTACTGGTTGCAACAGGTCTGCGCAGATCTTTGATGTGCAGACTGGTGAAAAGGTCTGCGTTCTGGAGGACCACAATGCCGCGGACATGAGCGCGGATCTGTACATCCGCAGCGTTTGTTTCAGTCCTGATGGCCGCTACTTGGCCACCGGAGCTGAGGACAAGCTTATCCGAGTAAGTTTCTAAGTGCTTTTCTGGGTGTCATGTGCATTGGTGCTAATTTCATTTATAGGTCTGGGATATCCAGAGCCGAACGATTCGCAACCACTTCTCGGGCCACGAACAGGATATCTACTCCCTCGATTTTGCTCGTGACGGACGAACTATCGCCTCGGGCAGTGGTGATAGAACCGTCCGTCTCTGGGATATCGAGCAGGGTACCAACACCCTCACCCTCACGATCGAGGATGGCGTTACCACCGTTGCTATTTCCCCCGATACCCAGTACGTCGCAGCCGGCTCCCTCGACAAGAGCGTCCGCGTGTGGGACATCCACTCTGGGTTCTTGGTGGAGCGTCTGGAGGGACCCGATGGTCACAAGGATTCCGTCTACTCGGTCGCTTTCTCCCCCAATGGCAAGGACCTTGTTTCCGGTAGTTTGGACCGAACCATCAAGATGTGGGAGCTCAGCACTCCTCGCAACGGCCCCAACCCTGGCCCTAAGGGTGGCAAGTGTGTCAAGACTTTTGAGGGCCACCGCGACTTCGTTTTGTCTGTTGCTCTCACTCCTGATGCCAACTGGGTGCTGTCTGGATCCAAGGATCGTGGTGTACAGTTCTGGGACCCTCGCACTGGCACTACTCAGCTCATGCTCCAGGGCCACAAGAATTCTGTTATCTCGGTGGCTCCCAGCCCTCAGGGCGGCTACTTCGCCACTGGTTCGGGCGATATGAAGGCCCGCATCTGGTCCTACCGTCCTTACTAGATGGGCTGGCTATTCCGTCCGACTATCTTGTCTTGTCTCTGACTTTGTTATTTGGTCTTATGCTTATGGTTTCTGGCGTCAAATTTTCAAAAGCAAGCAGAGGCGAAAGCTCAAAGGAAGGTGTGAACGAAACATACCATATCTTGTGTGGGAGAGGGGAGGTTCACTAGGAACGAATAACCGGATCACTGGGGAGTATGTGAATGGATGTGAAAGCTTGATTGTGCCGGGAAGCGGGAGTGGCGACGACCTTTTTTGTTTCTTGGGACAAGGACATGCCGATACTCTCGACCCGGTTGAAAGAGGAAATCCACGGGGTGGCGCTACGGGAAGGAAATGAGAAGCAAACCTCTTTGTACTTTGACGTGTGGGAGGGTGGCCATGTAAGGAATACTCGCTGGTTCATTATTTTGTGTTGTGACTTGTGTTTATAATGAATGATCATTACTTTTTTTTTTTTGAAATCATACTTTATTATGTCGTAAAATGGTTCATTATGTTTAATGTGTATCATATCCTTTGCGCCAAATCATACCACATGCCAAGTCGAACACAATCCCAGTGGAAGATGACCGACCTAAAGCCCGCTAAAGATGCTAGACAGTGCATCATTGTCCTTCTTCTTCTTCTTCTTTTTACTGTCCTTGGATGATATATCCTTTAAAGGGTTCTTGGATATTCCCTCCACGGCGTCTTTTGAAGGCCCGGCAGACTTCTTTTTCTTGACCACCTTGTACGCAAACTCCTGGGCTTCCAAGGTGTTGGATTCCCGACTTTTTGTTGTCAGAATGGTCATATCACCGCGGGAAATAGTCACACCCATATCAACATCCGCGGCAGCCGTCGGATCTGGGTTCAGTGTTGAGGGTAGATCTATGAGTCTGGCAGAAGGGGGATCGGATTTGGAGGCCGGGTGATCGGAGGGTTTGAGATCGGATATAATACGGCTGATGCGCGCGAGGATGGCGAGGAGCATGAGGCCCAGGGGTGCGTGCTGGTTATCAGCAGCGAGCTGGGTAAAAGCACTGGTTGGGAAATGTCAGAACCGATCTATGCTGGAATTCTGAGTTCAACATACATGTACGCGCGTGGAACGATATGCTTAGCCATCCACTTAGCGTGAGCAATGGCCGAGGACGCATCATCGGGATGTCGCGAGCGACAGAGCAGAGCAGACTCAAAGGAGCGGATTGCGCGGCGGAGGAGGCCAAAAGAGCGCCACCAGTGAGAAGACGAATGCTGATTACGGTGGCGATGAGCAACGGCCTGGGTTATTGGCGATATCTGGGTGAGGGAGCTGTGAGCCTGCAAGAGGGCTTCTTGCGGTGGTGATAGAGGCTCGAGTTGATGTTTGTGGAGGAGTTTGGCCTTGGCTCGAGGCTTCATCGTTGACTGAAGTTGTGGCATTGCGAGCGAAGTTGTGGCATTGCGAGCGAAGCAGAGCTTAGGTGAGGGGTCGGCATCAGATGATTATAGATTCTGCGGTTCAATTGGCCCGGGATTATTACCTGGGGCGAGCGTTGAGGTTCGTGAGGGTGTTGCAGTTGGAGGTGGATGATGTGTGGTGACGTGCAATAACGTCAACTTTTTTGTGTCGAGATCCAGCGGGCACGATAAGATAAGGCAGCTGATAATTCGGATACTACTCACTGGAGTAAAAACACAAGATTAAACAGGCTGAGTAATAGTCACTGTAAAAATGAAATTACCCGTAGGCGTGAGGTGGGGTATATACACCTTTACACCTTGTCCTAAGATAGGCCTAGAAAACCTATATTAGCTTAGAAAAAATATAATATTTAAAGGATCTTAATTTTAGTTATAAAATAAATAATTTTTTAATATTTAGAATTTAGATTTTATAATATAATTATTATTAAAGGTATAAAGCTATAAATAGCTTATTATATTTTTATTATATTATAATTTTATAGTAATTTATAGATTTTAATAAAATATTAGCTTAGATTTCTTAGACCTTTCTTTTTTCTTTAGTTTTTTTATTTTTAAAATCTTTAATTTTTTATATATTATTTTATATTATTAAGCTAATTTATATTTAATTAAAAAGTTAATTATTCTATTAGTTAGGGTAAAAAGAGACTAATACTATAGTTATTTAAATACTAATTATATCTACTCTTAGAATTACCTAGTTAAGCCTTCTATTTATTAAGGTATAAAAGTAATTTATATTCTTCTAAGGAGAGAAATAGCTTAATAAGGTAATAATACTAAGGAGTATATTAAATCTTTAGACTTTTAAATTTTATAATATAATTATTTTTATATTTATAATTATCTTAGAACTCATTGTATTTTTATTATATTATAATCCTATAGTAATTTATAGATTCTAGTAAAGTACTAGTTTAGATTCCCTAGACCTCCCTTCCTTTATTAGTTCCTTTTTTTTATATTTATTTTATTCTAAATTTAATTATTTATATTAAATTATTAAGCTATTTATTATTACTATTTATATTCTTTATAAATCTCTTTTAAGAGTTATTTAGGCTAAGTCTTTTTTTTATAAATAACTAATAGTTTAATATTAGCTTTAGTATATCTTATTATTAAATAATAAATTTAATATTATTATTATTAAAACCTTTTCTCTTAAGTAGCTTATACTTTTAAAAAATAAGCTTATTTTTATTTTTAAAATATATAATATTTTAATATTATAAATAATAGATTTTCTTATTAAGATAGTATTTATTTATTATAATAAATTAGATATTAGTAGCCTAGATCTTTTAATATATATATTTATATATAGAATTAGATTTAAAAAAGGTATTACCTTTATAGATAAGATAATATTAAAATAATATTTTAATTAATATTATTTATAAGTATATTTATAAGTATATTTATAGGTATATTAAAATATACTAATTCTAGCTATTAGCTATCTTTTTATTATATTTTATTTTTATTAGAGAAAGTTTTATAGTTTTTATTTTATATTACCTTTAGGCTTCTAAGGTAATTATAAGTATAAGAGTAATTATATTATAGGATTTAAAAGTTTAAAGGTTTAATATACTCCTTAGTATTATTATCTTATTAAGCTATTTCTCTTTTTAGGGGGATATAAATTACTTTTATACCTTAATAATTATCTTAGAAGCTTAAAGATAATATAAAATAAAAACTATAAAGCTTTTTTTAATAGAAAAAAAATATAATAAAAAGATAGCTTTTTTAATAATTAGAATTAATATATTTTAATATACCTATAAATATACCTATAAATAATATTAATTAAAATATTTATATTTTAATACTATTTTATTTATAAAGATAATACCTTTTTTAAATCTAACTTTATATATAAATATATATATTAAAAGTCTTATTATATTTTTATTATATTATAATTCTATAGTAATTTATAGATTCTAGTAAGATATTAGTTTAGATTTCTATCTCCCTTTCTTTATTAGTTCCTTTTTTTTATATTTATTTTATTTTAAATTTAATTATCTATATTAAATTATTAAGCTATTTATTATTATTATTTATTAAGATATAAAAGTAATTTATATCCCTTTAA
>JAHVYB010000083.1:138134-201579 GCA_020623695.1 Calonectria henricotiae | reverse complement strand
AATTGTAACTAAAATAATTGTGATATAAAGCTCTTATTGCTCCTTGTAAAATCTAACTAAATGCTAAATAAGAAAGCATCCTATTTATATATATATAGGTTAAGTTGAGCAATTAGATAAGGGTTTTAAAAAAAAAAAAAAAAAAAAAAAAAAAAAACCCTTTATTATTTACCTTAAATTATTCTAAAAAAATATAATTTATTAAATTTAAGTTCTATATACTTAAAAAGAATAGTCTTAATATTAATAATAAAGGATTTATCTAAGAAAAGTATAAGAAATATAATATTATTATAAAGAAATTAGATAGAATAGTATTTAAGGAGATAACTAAAGCAAAGAAAGCTTTTCTTAGAGAAATTATTAGCCTATAATGCGTGGTAAATATCTATCTAAGGATAAATCTATTTAAGTACCTATGGTAGATATAATAAGTGGCTGGAAAGGATAATAGGTACTATAACCTATTTTAAAAACTATAATAAAAATAGGTCTAAGAGTAAGTATAAAGGTTACTAAAAAGTTATAGAAAATTGATAGTCTAGGCTAGATTTTAAATATCTAGGAAATTAAAAGTGTTTTTATTTATAATTATTAAATCTGGTTTATAATTAATAAAATCGGTTTATAAATATATAATATATATATCTATTTATAGAGTTAAATTTAAAAGGGGTATTACCTTTATAAATAAGGTAATATTAAAATAATATTTTAATTAATATTATTTATAAGTATATTTATAAGTATATTTATAAATATATTAAAATATACTAATTTTAGCTATTAACTATCTTTTTATTATATTTTATTTCTATTAAAAAAAGCTTTATAGTATTTATTTTATATTACTTTTAGGCTTCTAAGGTAATTATAAGTATAAAGGTAATTATATTATAGGATTTAAAAGTCTAAAGGTTTAATATACTCCTTAGTATTATTATCTTATTAAGCTATCCCTCTTCCTAGGGGGATATAAATTACTTTTATACCTTAATAATATATAGATTTATATTATTATAAGAAAATTATTATTAAATTACTTAAATAGGAAATTAACCTACTTTTACTAATATAAATAAGAATTACTAACTAAAATATTTTAAATATAAAGCCTTAAGATAATTTTATATATATTATTAATTAAAAATATAAAGGAAAATTACTATAAAAAGAACATTACTTTTCTATACTAATATATATAAAAAGTAAAGAAATTATATTTATAGGGGTTAAATTGTTTTATAGTATAATTGTTATAGATATGTTTTACTGTATAGGTAGTAAGCTATTAAACTTTTCTCTACTTACTACATATAGGTAGTTTAGTTAAGCCTTATATCCTAGGCTAGCGCAGTGGTTTGCATGCTGACATTACATGTGGCGTGATTACGTGTCCATCTGACCAGTTTGTGATCGCGGAAGTGCTACTCCGCCCACAGGAATTTCATGCAACGTTACATTTACCATTATTGGGCTCCAAATTACAACCCTAGAACCCTTTAACCACTGTTGCTGTTAGCCTAACGCTTCACTACAATAACAGGACCCCAGTTATGCGTGGTCGTACAGTTCAGCTGCCTGTATCACGTTGTTACATGAGCACAAGAGCGACGGTGGTAATAATTGAGGCTCTTCCGTTATGTATTTGCCCCACCAGGTGATGTGACAGCTTAGAATGGCACAATTTGCGGCTAGAAAGACATGGTCAACAGAAAGGAAACCAATTTGGCTTATCATTGGTTTTCACTTTCTTCATTGATGTATTTGCACTACAAGGCTCAATTACGCTCACCTGAGGATATGAAAAGGGTCGGATCAGAGTTTGATCGAAGAGGTTACAAGATACCACTGATGCCCACGCTATACCTAACCGTGGTAACCGCAAAGCTACGAGCCTTATACCAGCATGCCCTATTTGCCCCTCTATGTCTCTAGTAGCCTCTCGGAGGGCTTTGCTATGCTTGAATATGCTCAGAATAGGAGTTGGTTGGCTGGGCATAGTTTAGCACAATTCAGACCAAGAAAGTAGGACAAACTAATAGCTAAAGCCACATCGAACCATCATGCATATAACTCATCTTATCTAACAATGACGATACATACGACCATAGCTCTTAGAAAATACGGGATCCCGTCTGCTCTCCCATAGTCAAGCTGAGAAGCGGTGAATTAGTACTCGGGTCGGTGACGACCGGGGAATCCTCGCTGTTGTATGTAATTTTTTTGGCATTTAATTAAACTCAACTGGGCCTCGATTGTTTGCCTATGCCACTCCAGACAAGTCTCTTTCCACAACGACAAAAAGGTAGGAAAAGTGGTGTGTGAAACGGCAACGTGAAAAAAAGTGGACCACTCCCTCCGTTCTGCGACCAAGTAGTAACATGATTCTTTTGCCATACAGACAGACAGTCGACCCAGGGAAATACTTGACGACATGAAAAGTCAAAAATATATATTATATAATCTTGTATGTATGGCTTGAGTGTTGAATTATCAACATGACTGCCGAAATTTGACCTTGTTTTATAAATGGGGAGTAGCATTTAGTATCATAAACAGGGTTAGGGTTAAGGCAAGGGTTGAAAGGAACTCCTGGTGAAATGCCGACCTCCATGCAATGAAATCTCCATCTAAAGGTAATTTATAGAGACTGTATCTCGTTTCTAACCTGTATGTGCCTTTTCTATTTGTAAGCCTTTGTCTGAAATGGCTTCAATAACCCCTATCTGATTTTGGCCCCGGCCCCAATTCATGATAGCCACGACGGCCATTCATAAAAGACCGCGTTTTCTTTGGACGGTTCCTTGATCGCAAAAGACTAACCCCAATAAGTAAGAACGAGAATAATTCGAGACACGCAATTAAGATTCTCATGAACCAAGTGGCGCTCTAATTGATTTTCGTCAGCTTTATTTCAGACTTGTCGGCGGGAACTTGGAACGCTATTGACCATGGCATCACACACCCGTCCAAGGCCAATCTTGTTCTCATCAAAGTCTATTTCGACATGTTCGTGGCTGCAGCTCCAACCAATATGATCATTCTCCCCACTATGTAATTTGAAAATGACCAAGGTCGCTAAAAAGATTCCAAGAAGGATCAAATTCAGGCCAATGATGGGGGTACGACTAGTGAAATACTTCTATTGGCTTCTCGGCTGGTATGGTCAGTCAATATAAAACTCGATTGGCATCTGGCCGAGGTCGGTTAATGACGCACCCTAGATAGACACCACCAAATAGAAGAGATCATCCCAAACCCGGAAGCGATAGCTGCCGCTCCCAACAGAAAATAAGACGGCATCAAGGCATCCTTGTGGCCAGTTGGCCAGGCATTTATGACCCATCCGGAACTCACAATGACCTTGAAGTGCTTCGTTGAGCTATAAAGGGCAATGAATCTTACCAGAAGGCTGACAATGACCACCGAGACTACAATCGAGAAGAAGCGACACAGAACCAAGATCGAGACAATTCCACTACCGGATTGCGCATTTGTGGTCGGCTTCGAGGTTTGCCGGTACAGCAGTGACGGCTCGGATGTCTGATTGGCAGAGTAGGAAGGGGGTATCATCTCAGGCCAACACCAAAGTGCCTGAGAGGTTCAAGTCCTACATCGCTATTGTCGAGAAATGCGTCTGAATGAATGAAGCCTATTGCTAGTCAACCCTGTAATCATGCTGCTTACTGGAACGGACGGCAGTGGCGCCAGGGCCTCGACTAAGTTGGCTAGACAGATCTCGGTGGTAACTAGTTTAGCTCGGCGAAAATGATGACATGAGGCGAGAGGTTGGAGCTTGTTATGTAAGCGTCAACCCTTAAGTCGCCGAATCATGGTGTTGCGAAATGGCTTCCTGGCCGCAAGTCTTTTGTCTTTTCTCCGAGTCTCTAGGCTGTTGGCTTGGTCGTGATCAACAGTGGTGTCGAGCTAAATATAGATCGCCGAAGATGATGCAGGGGTCGCGCTGAAAGCACAGGAATCCTCGGCCACAGACGTCGTGCGTCGTCTGCCATCAGAGCAAGGTCCGGTGTGACACAAAGAAGCCCTGCGACAATTGCATTAGGCGCGGCCAGGCCGCCGAATGCAGGTACAAGGATGAGTCCGAAGAGAATACCGACATGCTGGAACCAGCCCCGAATGATGCCGCCCTCCTCGAAATACTCAGTCGGTCTTTGCGCACCAGAATTAAGATAGCCGTACTCGCCAATACTGAAGAGCGGCTGCGGTCTGAAGACGTCATGCAGCTGAGCCGCGAGCTGGCCCAGGAAATGAGCCCAGTTTCCGACGGCAGTGACATTCCCGAGCGCCAACAAAGCTTCACGTACAAGTACGTGGCGTTTATATATCACAAATTCTTGGTACCTCAACACCGACCCTTTACAACCTTACGTGACCCATCATTCTATCTCTCACGGGACATCTCTAGGCATCGAGCACAGTGCCGCTACCGCGACGTGTGCGCAGCCTTCCGCGACGGTGCAAATCGAGACCCTTTTCAGACTTTGGTCTCTGGTAATGGCACAATATTTCGGATTGAGGCCATCTAGTCGGCGTTGTGGTTGTCCTTCAAGCTCTATCGCAACGACTACTACTACTCGTACATGCCCAAAATGTCTGGCTCTTCCAGCCAGCGGAGAGCCGTCATTGAGGAAATTCTCCGCGAGGGTGTCTTGTTTGCCGAAAAGGCACCTTGGACACATGAACTAGCTGGAGCTGCGTTCCTAGTGCCCCCCCTGGTCCTACAGCACACCGCCGCGCGGAGGACATGGCCGCCCGGGTCCCAGGGATATTATGACGCAATGAGTAACGCAGGCAAAGCCTTGGCTGATAGATTTACTGATACAATAGCCATAGCACTGGATAATTAAAGCATATGAAAATAATATTCACTATGGAGTTTTGCGTTTTAGAATTTGATTATTTTCGAGAATACAATTCCTTCATTGTCATCGGTCTTCTATTTGCTGTTGTTACTGCTCTTGCCCCTGTTGCTGACAGAACTGTTTGGTCTTTACTGTTCAATGTATTGTAGACAGGGTGATCCATCTCGATTTCAGAGATGTCTCAAATTCGTACGATATGACTAGTCGGATAGTTAGGACCACGGTTCAGCTTGGGCATCCATCAACCATGGTCCAACTATGAAATAAAACATAAAATATGCATTGATATTTACTATTGCCAAACCCCTGATAAACATGCAGTTTCATGTACGGTCCTATGTCAATGAGGACTTCGTCGGCTGGCCATTAACCTGCTCCCTAGACTGGCCAATTTGGCACTCGTCGAATGTAACCATTTTTGAGGTAACGTATTAGATAGATGTATAGTTCGATGAGCCAGGTTACTGGATTTTTATTTTAGAGGACATGTACAACAACGGGGCATACGGTTACTATCATCCATATCAGATGACAGATACTGATAGTCATAATGCATATAATTAGGAGTGACCTGATATTGACTAAAGTCATATGCAGTGTGATGAGGGATATAAAGCGTTGTGGTGAAGCATTGGGGAACTGTTGAGCGCCATGCAGATCATGTTGGCCATTTCGAGTTTTGGGGCGCTGAGGACCAATGAACACTAACAAATCGCCCGCCTGATTGGCTGGAAGGTAAATAATATGGATTGAGCGCTTATTCTGAATAGTGATAGGTGTTCACGCAGCTCTTGTCCATGTTTGGGCGTGACAGCTTGACTTGGCACTGAAATCATTGGTCTGGGCGTGAGGGGTAATACGCTAGGGTTAGACTTGGCCGACTTGTGGCAGTTTATTTTTAATAAAAAAATTATAAAAAAAGTGAAAGGGAAAAGGAAAAAGAAAATCATCATTATTATTATTGTTGATAGACTTCCAAGCATTGGTTCGTACACATTACCCTACCCACTGGAAATATGGAATGGCCTTCTTTTGGAATTTTCTACAAACAGACCCGTGCATGTCATTATGCAATTGACAGAGAAAGGTGGCAGCACTGATTAACTGCAATGACGATCCACCTGAAAACCTCCTCATCTGGAGAAGGACTCCACTGCACTGTACCAAGGGAGTGCCCTGTTCATATGAAACTCAACCAAATATTGCATGCAGACACGACAATGACACTCACAAGACTTGTTTTATATCCTCATACATCATCCGAAGCTTAATTCATCTGGTCAGTCTCACATAGTCAAGGCCCAGTACTATTCTTTTTCATGGCGTTTCCCGGTCGTTAGCCGCCTACCCCTGCGCTCTTTGGCGCTAAATGTTTTCGGCTGCTGGACAATGAACCTACGCGGCAATGTTACGGCAGCCCCGGCTGCGGAACCGCACCGGCCTTCACCATTCCCAACCAATCTATGAGACGGTTCCGCGCGCTATGCCGTCTAAGTTTGAGCGGCCGTTTCAGTGCGCGGGAGGGCTGCATTTTAAAAGCTCACTGCAATTTAGTCGTCATGTTCCGGACCTGAGCCCGAACTATTAAAGCGTGCATCCACCACCCGCGGACGGAGCGACCTTGTCTTGGACATCATTGATTGAAACATAGATTTCTCCTCTTCTTCCCACATCAATACCGCCACCATGTCCTTCAGCGCCGAGGTTGTGTCCCAACTACGGAAGACTGTTGATGCCGCTTGCGCGAACCCGACATCCGACATCCCTGGAACCACCGTTGTTGTCGTTGACAAGAATGGCAACGAGCTTTTCAGTCACGCTTCTGGCAAGCGAGGCATTGCTTCGCCAGAGCCGATGACGCTCGATAATATCTACTGGATCGCTTCATGCACCAAGATGCTGACCGGACTCGCCTGCATGCAGCTTGTGGAGCAGGGTGTTCTCAAGCTAGACGATGGAGAGGAACTAGAAGGAATCCTGCCAGAGTTGAAAGACTTGAAGGTGCTCCGCCCAGACAAGACATGGGAGGACAAGAAGAAAAGGATCACGCTGCGCATGCTATTAACTCACACTGCCGGATTCGGCTACACATTCTTTAACGAACGGTTACGGGATTGGGCTTTCCCAGCAGGGGGTGACGAATTCTCTGGAAGGGTTGAAGATGTTAAATTCCCCCTTTTGTTTCAGCCCGGCGAGGGCTGGGAATATGGAGTAAGTAACAAATGCTATAGTCTACGAGGAAGATGACGCTAACAATGAAATAGGTTGGCATTGACTGGGCTGGGATCGCATTGGAAAGGACTACTGGCCTAACATTAAACGCCTATCTACAAAAGAATGTGTTTCAGCCGCTGGGTATCAAGGAGATGTCCATGCTCCCGGATGAGAGCATGCGATCAAAGCTCGCGTTAATGCACAGCAGAGACTCGGATGGCACATTGAGACCGAGAAATCATCTCCTTCGGCAGCCATTAGTCGTGGACCCAACCAATGCGTCAGAAACGGACAAGGTCTTCAACAGCGGCGGCGCGGGCATGTTTGCAAAGCCACAAGAATACTGCAGTAAGTTGATTGGTACCTGAAACCGAGTGCATTTGCTAAACCCGTGCAGAGATTCTTGCTGTTCTTCTCAACAATGGAACATGCCCTCGCACCGGCGCCAAGCTTGTCAGCAAGGAAACCGTGGATGAAATGTTTCGCAATCAGATCCCGGAATTCCCCAACCACGGCCGCCAGGGGTATCCTGCGGCCAAGCCCGACCTGACGAATCCCGTGCCTGACATTTACCCCGTCCCTGGAAACCCGCCGCAAGGCTGGGGCCTCACCTTCATGCTGAGCAACGGCGGAATAACTGGGCGCTCGAAAACCACCGGGCACTGGGCGGGATTGTCCAACTTGTGGTGGTGGTGTGACCGGGAGAGCGGTGTTGCAGGCATGGTCTGCACCCAAATCTTGCCATTCGCAGATGCAAAGGTGGTGGGAATGTGGATAGATGTCGAGTCTCAGGTGTACAAAGCCCTTGCTGAGGGAAAATAAATGGGTTATACTAGTGAGGCTCATACAAGCTGCATGGCCTTGGCAAATAATACAGGGAACAAAGGCACAACACTATGCAGCCCTGTTTTATATTGGTGAATGAAGTGATGCCCTACTTTTCAACTCGTGTCTCCTTGTATTACGCTGCGTAAAGATTCTTGGCATGGACAATTCATTCCAAAGTTTGTCCCAAGACGAGTAACAGGATTGATGCTATACAGCATAATGTATCAATATGATTTTATGTCAGGAAGGATATTGAGTATTCTTTCGGCATCGACACTGGTCTCAACTCGACATCGAAACGTTTCGCAATAGTAAGTTTATTGGGTCTTTCCAAATACATATTTATATATCCAACGGATCTTTTTCGTAGTCAATCAATGTGATGTACGTAGTCAATTGATGTGATGTTCGTTCACCGTTCCGCCCCGCGGTACGCCGTACTCAATCCCACCAATGCAAGCCCACTCGTAATAAAATATAACCTAGTACATATTGATCTAGTCAAGACTATGGCTCGCATCTCTCATTTCCTATAAATAACATCACTTTCTACAGACAAGAGTTAAGAAAATATGCAAACTTTCCAAGAATGATAGGGTCATAATGCGTGATTTTTCTTCTTTTTTTTAGATCACTCTCTACATGACAAAGGCAAGCGCCAGAGGCACTAAGAGGAGGATTAGCAGCTTGGGACTGTTGAAGGAAGCAGTGTCCTTGGCGTCTTGGCTATCGCTATTGCCACTGTTCTCGTCGGTGTTGTTGCTGCTGCTATTGTTGCTGCTATCGCTGTTGCTATCGTTGCTGCTACCCGAGCTTGAGCTGCCTGTGGCCTTCGCGTCCGCACTCGCTACGGTAACTACGTGTTGCCTGTCCTTGAATGTCCAGGTAAACACGTCGCCGCTCACGGGCTCCGTGATTTGCCCGGCAATGTTGGAGGTCGTCTTGGTGCCGTTTGCCGGGTACTCTCCATAAGCGTAAACCTTGGCTGACTTGTCACCTCCCGGTGGCGTGTAGCCGAGTTTGCTCACGCAGGGGAAGGCATTCATGTGGCTTTTACATTCGCTCCACTCTTGTTCATTCTGTATGAGGCCGTAGTAAATTTCATTGAGACCCAGAATTCCGGGATCCGTATCAGGGCAGATGTCGTAGAAGCTGCAGAGTACGTCAGTAGGTTTGCCGCACAATGGCCTGGATGCGAAGACTGACCTAGATAGGATGATGTTCTGTGAGCAGCAAATGCATGCTCGACTAAGAACTTGCAATTCATCATTCGACGAAAGTCCCTTCAAAACCTCTTTTCCATTGGCACCGCAATCTTCAGTCTCGGACACTGTCCCATACGTTGACTTGAGGAGCTTAGCCACATTGCAGGAGCAGGAACCGGGCGCATCATCGGGTGGGGGAAAGAAGGGGACATTTTCAAATGATGCATTGAGGCAATAAGTTCCGATGTCACCAGCAGTCTCCTGATACTCGCAGCTGTAAACCTGTCCACGATTTTAGTCCCGAACCGGCAACCTGAGCATCAGCATCATCATCAAATACCTTGTTCCAGCAATGAGTCACTGCGCAGTTGATCTCGTCCTCTACTCGAATGCAGGAGCAGACGTTGTTGCAGTCGATGTTTTGGTTTTCGCAATTGTCATTGACGCAGCTGGCCCACGTCGACTTGGCCTCATCGTAGCACTTTTCCATGCCAGATGGATCGGCGCACTGCTTTGAGTCAAAATAGCCAACCGTAGCTGCCAGCGCCGGCATGGAAGCCAGCCCGGTGGTTAGAACGCCTGCGAACTGAAGGTATCTCATGGTGACCTAGTCATACCCTGAAGAGCGACCTGAAAAGCAAGTTCAATAGCAAGTGTGACAGGGCGTGAATCGCGAGGACCATGGCCTGCTTTATCCCGCCATTGACAACAAAGCACATGGCAACTTGGTCTAAATGCCAAGCCAAAACCCGGGCGGGAGCTGAAAACAATTGTGGACCAAGGCCCATCTGAGCCTCTGCAAAAAGCCCTGGAGATGGTGAAATCCTACATTGTGAGTGGATCGTGCCACCTCCCAAAACATGGTCTGATTCCCAGTTGATGGGCGGAGGTGGGAATTGCTCGGATATGTCCCGGGGGCCTTGCCGAAATTATACACTCCCGAGTACCTAGAATGCGAGCAAGGCGACGTCATAATTACTATATCCAGGTTCTTGTTTCCGCAATTGACATTCCTTGTCGGGCGCCAATCTTTAACCTAACCACACCACTCCGCCTGACAGGTCGTCCGCGGGAACAGGAGACTGATTGATATTGTCTTTCATTAAACAGCTCACATGGCTTAGGTTGTTGCCCATAGGGATGAGCATCAGAAACAAACCCGGGTATGCGTTAACTAGGTATGCTGATGGACTCAGCCACTGCGACCAAGCAAATCTAGAACTAGTTCATGTTCGTTTTTCCATGTGCCAACGGCCACTCCCCGGCTCGCTCGCACAAAGAACCCGAAACCCCGTCAAGCAGCTAAAACATTCTCCACAGGCTCCACTCAAGCAAAAGCCGTCTAGTTTGCCCCCTGGTTGGAGTTGATTGAAAATGTATTGATCAGATCATTCTCTCCCCAAAGGCTGCATGTGATACTCCCTATGAATCATGTCTGGGGTGAGCAGGACTTGGACAACAACGCGTGTTGTGCGTGTTGGCTTCGTCATAATCACGGGCACATACCACATGGCCCGAGTGAGGTACAAATTGGTGTCCATTTGGGTGGTGAGTAACGAACTTGGCGGTTTCTACTTTTTTCTTTTCCCTTTTTTTTCACTTTTACTTCTTCTTATACGAATATTCATGACTATCTATTATCATTAGTAAACCTTTATCAAGTTTTTGAATTTCGCTCGTGATTATCTTCCGCCATCTACATCACCGCAACCATTGACTCAGTTGATTATAGGGTAGCGCCAGCAATGAATGAAAGCATATGAGTGGCTGACTTGATTTTTTATTTACTCCTGTTCTGATTACTATAGAATCACCTAGAACAGTCTCTGGCTCCTTATCCAGTTTGATGTAATGAAGAGTGCGGCCACATCCTTTGTTCCTTAAGATATGGCAATCCACAAATGAGAAGAAAATCAACACCCAGCCATGAACAGTCTGCAGCAAATTATAAAACACTCGATTCAATGCTGCAGAGTGTCATTTCTCCACATCACCAAAATATGCTCGAACAAACAAATTGCCAGAACCGGCTACTGTTCCAATGAAGAGTGTCTCGAAAAGAGAAGTTGAATTGTATCTACAAATCTATGTTCCATGAACATTCGTGAGAAATACAAAACAAGCGTCCCCAGGTCAAAGAGGGTGAATAATGCTGGCTTGGTGGCGGTGAACAATGTCAAACCATCTAGGTGACCCACGATCATACAAACGTGTTGTCAACGTAAACTTAATTGTATACCAATGCGAAATCCTATAAAATGCTGATTACAGCTTTATCAAAGTCCCTTACATACATCCTAGGAGCAAATTACTACCCGGAATCCATGATAAATATCTCAACTAAGACAAACTACTACAATTAGTTAGCTCAAAAACGAGCCACCTCGAAGAAAACTCAAAATTCTATCCGCGATAAAAGGTTTCTGGACTTCATTATAATGACCTCTAACGGAAGATGGGCCGATGTACGTTTCCTGGTTATTATTGGCAATGGAAGTAAGTTCTCAAACCCACGGGCTCTAAAGGTATATGCTGGATTGCCTACACTCCCTGAAACTTTTCGCGTTCAACGAAGTGCTCTGGCGCCGTACTACACGACAATAAACATCACGGTTTGTTCTATGAGCATGGGTGATTACTACCAACTCGTCGAACATACAAATGGGTACCTGATACCGGTGTTGCTTGACGGAGACAACAGAAGCGCTTGGTTTGTGCTAAACTGATCTATTGATTGGTAAATGAGCCGCTTGTAGGAGGCCTGCAATTCTTGACTTCACTCAATGAATACATTTGATGTGATAGGTTCAAGCAGGTGGCTGTGGAACCTGCCATAACGAAGATGAAGGGGCGCTGGGACTATATGTTCCGTTTGTGTTTAGTAGAGAATTTCAAATAGTGAATGGGGAATATCTTTTCGGCATTTTTCATATTTTTTGAATCGATCAGGGTTTACGCTGATGACGTGATTCAACCCAACTGCAATTTAGTGGGATGTGCATGTGGCACTAAATGTTCGAAAGACTTTTTAGTCTTAAAATTTAGTCAATGTCCAATTTTAATATCTTTGATATGACTTGGCCAAGTGTCCCTCGCGACAGACGTCAGTCTTTGTTTATTTGACCATTTTCTCTCAAGCAGCTGCGCTTGTGACCCCTTTCATGAGTTAGTACTTGTCAAAGGCAAAAATAACGGAATCACACTATCCAACAGCGGAGTGTCCATTCCCTTTTGACAATGGTGTAACCGGTAGTTTGACATTATGAACGACGCATGCTACCACAAAGCTTCCTCGGCCGAGGGATTTGGCATCGTTCACCGCAAAATCGCGCGCTTTCAACCCTTCCGGCGAACAATAGCTTCAATGAAGAGATCGAATATATTGTGAGATATATTAAAACAAGTTACCGTCTTGAAATCATGTTTATCAAAGAGTGAGGGGTTTTTGGCAACTTGGTCCATTCCGCCCCCTCCCCAAACACAGCACATCCATTAAGTTTCTGCTACTATGCGTACGTATACTTAAACCTACCAACAACCTTGGCACAAAGTTTCGTAATAATCTCTCCTTTTGTGGGAGCCTGGGCGGCCAAGAGCGTGCCGAATAGACTTTTATGAAATTTTCACGACGCTGTTCAATCCTAATCCGGAATGTCAAGTTCCGGATCAAACAACTGCTAAACATGTTGCCTGGGACATAATATTCAATGCTATAGCTCGAAAAGAAAGTTTCAATCACAATGGTCTACATGTACTATTGGAGGACCTACGATCTAGTGGTATAATTGAAAACAGCTCCGTCGTACCTGCCGAGGAACAATTTCTATCGTTCTTGACAAGACACCTGGCATATTTTCTAGATCACAGGTTTTACAGAACTTGTCACGTGAGAGAATAGCGAGGAAATCCAAGACGAAGAACACCAGTCTACGGATCTAAGGCAATAACTTGAATGCCAGCTGGGGACTTGCCTGCTTACTTGTTTATGCACCGTCGATGGCTCATAAATACCACTATATGCCAAGGCATTCTTTCAATTTAGTGGAGTATTATTAGGTCTTATACCTAGGCTAAAGAGCAATGGTGTCTTTACGCATCTTGTTTCCTTTCTCTCGTTCTGTTCGCTTCACTTCGTTTCCTTTTCGTAGTTTGTTGGTGACCACGGTAATAGCGAGACAAATTTTTCACGCGGCATAATACTGCGTGCCCGAGTTATTGCTTTGCTGGTATATTCAATCAGGCCCGAGTAAGAAGAAGCAGACTCTGATCCTGGGTTTGACACCCCCTTATTGTTGGTCGATAAGATTTTGCTCTTGCTGCGGTTGGTTCTGGTCCGTGGTTGATTGCTTGGGCCCACCCCAGCGAATGCTCACTTCGAAGGCAAGGTGGCCGGGACCAAGGGAGGAGCCAAAGTTCTTTGGCCAAGAAATGGATGACCAAATGACATATCTGTGACGGTAGATGTTGACAATAATGGCAATGAATAGACCAGCCAAGACGACTCTGTTGGCGTTTATATTAGCGCTGGTTACCTATATGGGAGTGTATTTTCGGTGCCGCGAACAAAGGCAGGAAAAAGAGTAAAAAAACTTACCCATGTAATCCTGCGATAAGAATCAGGACTTGCGCAATAATCTCGGTTTTGGCAGCCCATGCGTGACACTGTTGCATGGTATCGGGATCCATCAATGGACTGTTGGGATCGGGGGTGGGCTCCTCGGGGTAGCCGGGGTACCGAAGAGTTGGTTTACAGTAGTCTTCTGTCGAATAGTTTCGTTCCCTGACCACATTTGACACAGAAATGATGAATGTAAGTAAGAGTGCCAACGTTATAAAGAAGTTAATAAAGGTTGGCAGGGGCTTTCGAGCGCGGGCGAGGTGAATAACGTTGGCAATATGAGCAACGATGGATATGGTGGTCTAGGAGAAAGATATCAACATGGAAATTATGTATGGCCAATAGGAAGGTGGCTTACCCCCCAGAACATGGCTTCGCGGAAGCCGGACATGTCCCAGTCGTGAAATTCGAACTCGGATTTTCCATAAATTGCGAGGAGCGCATGTGTGATGTTTAGGCCCAATGTGGCGGCGGCGAGAATGAGGGCCGTGGAAAATCCAATGAAGAAAACAATAGAGCTCACTGGGACTGGTGGCTTGGATACAGCATCATCTTCAAACAGATCGTCATGATCGGTCGTGGCAGGGTCCAAGAGAGGAGCGGCCTCCTCTCCACGGTGGGACTCGAGATCTTGGGAGTCCATCCTGATGCTTTTTTCTTTTCTTTCACTATAACTATATCCTGACTCTGAAGAAGATGAAAATGAGGGGAATGGATAAAGTTGGACAAGTGTGATTTATGTATGGTATTTGGAGAAGCTCCAAACGCTTACGACGACGAATGATTTTGTAACGTGTTAGCAGGCCCGTGCATAGGCTGGACTCTGCTGCGCCACGGGGCTTTGATGGAGCTAAAGATCCAAAAGGGGGATACGATGTTTTTGGGGCGGCGCGAGGAGACGGAGCAGGGATGTATGGCAACCAGGCCAATGAAATGCATTGATCTAAGTTTCAACTTGCGCTACCTCAGCAGCGCGCTATGCCTAAACGGCTCGTCCACTATGGCAGGGCAACCGCCTTTGTTTCCCACACAAATGTCCTTATTGGGGAATGGCCAATGTTGTTGGCTTCATCCTTGAAATCGAGGCCTTTCCAGTCTCAGGACTCGGGTAAGCGGCCTGTTAGTGTTTTGGAAAATAGTTCCTTTTTTTTTTTTGCGCGAGATGAGCCCTTCACGACCAGATTGTCTGTATCAATTTGTCTAGTTCCTAGGTCTACGCATGGTGACCTTCTAGGACCTCCAAGACGGCTTGATGGTCCCTCTTCATAGCCACAGAGAGCGGCGTCTGGCCAAAGACATCTTTCTCAACATTGACCGTGGCGCCGTTCTGAAGGAGCTGCTGTACAACCGCCAAATGCCCTTCGCGCGCAGCAATCAGCAACGGCGTCTGGCCCTGCGCATCTTTTTGATCAACCTGCGCTCCGTTGGCGAGGAGCAGTTCAACAATTACTTCGTGGCCTTCTTCTGCAGCATAAAATAGCGCTGCTCTTCCACGAAAGTCCGTGTGGCGAATATCTGCTGCTCGTTGAAGCAATAGCATTGAAATTTCTTGCCAGCCATTCTCGGCGGCGTATGATAATATTGCCTTGTCCGCATCATCATTCAAACGAATCTCCGCCCCGCGCTGGAGGAGTAACCGCACAGTTGTACAGTGTCCGTTTTGGACGGCAAGTAACAGTGGCGTATAACCCCAATCATCCGTCAAGTTGACCTTTGTTCCAATAGTAAGGAGAAGCAGAATGATGGATTCATGGCCATTCTCGGCTGCGTAGAACATTGGTGTCCTTCCTCGATAATCCACGCGATCACTTTCAGCACCATTTTCGAGTAGCAACCTCACAATGGCTTCGTGACCACCCTCTGCAGCGTATGATAGTATTGTTTTACCCACGCTCTGCTCTGGGTTGATTTCGGCCCCATACTGAACCAGTAATTTTGAAGTTGCATAATCGCCGGCACGAACTGTGGATAATAGAAGCACCTGTCCTTTTCGATTTGTTGCCCCTGTCTTGGCACCGCGCTTGAGAAGAAGTCCCACAATGGCCATGAACTTATACTCCACTGCTAATGATAATGGTGCGCAGCCGTCAAAGGCCTTGGCATTTATATCAGCTCCCTTCTCAAGAAGCAACAATGCTGCCTTTTCTTGGTTTTCCATGACAGCGTAGAATAAAGGCGTCCGGCCTGTGCTATCCTTTTCATCAACGGCATGCCCTTGAGGAATTAGCACCTCCAACACTCTAGTGAGACCAAAAAGTGCTGCAAAGTGCAAACCAGAAATCATCACATTGTAGCTGGACCATGACAGTGAGGACTCTTCGACACTCATCTGTAGCTGTGCTGATTTTTCAACGAAAACCGCACCCCCTTGACGGATGGCGTTTAACCTGTTAGTTGGCTTGATAAACATCACAACATCCATGGCGACTTGAACACATTGCTGGGATTGGAGAAGGGTGATGAGTTCTTGACTGACTTCATTCGCGACGGAAGCATGATGCCCCACATATCGTGAAGCATATTCCAATGCCGGATTTTGCCGCATTAGGCCCGCAACTTCCCAGACAGTGGTTGTTTTGAAGATGTCAAAGGTTAGATAGGTGGAGCACACTTTTGTAATGTCAGATTCAGCGGTTGGAAACCAATCATGGTGTGTCCGGTTAAAGTAATCCTGTGCGGTATAATGCACAAGTCTGATAACGTCACTTGCTTTGTCCACAGTGACCAGCCCTGCACAAACAGAAATCATGTCCTCGGTAAGCGGTAGATTCTCCGTGTCAAGTCTAAATTTACCAATTTCCACCGCGAGAAGATGCTGAAGCTCCAACGATGTTAACGGTCTTCTTGCGTAGATGATCCACGACAAAACTCGCAAAGCAAGGCCTCTTTGGTCATCTAGCTGACCAGTCACTCGATGCATAATGTCGTTGTATAAATGGTCATAGACCTCTGTGCCGGTTTTGGATGGTAAACTTTGAAGATTGTGGAGGCTAGTTCGGATAGCCTTAGTGGACGGCTTCCCAATCAACGACTCTAGATTGAGTCGGGCAAGAAGAAACCTCGAGGCCAATCAGCACATAATCCAATAATTTCAGGTGAGTGAAGAAGGGCTTGTACATTCCAAGTGCCGTTCCAATGATTGCCTTCTTGATCGACTCCTTGAGTTCTTGACTGTCTTGGACAAAACTTGGCAACCGATACATTTGTTCGTCCAAATACTTTTCCACGTCTTCGTTCTTTGCCAGTATTTCAAGCTGATGAACGTCTTTGAATCGGTTCGTTATATCCGGAAGAGGCCTTGAAGTTGCGAATATATTTGTGTTGCTGTTCTTCTGTAGCCGCGAGAGTTCGTCCAAGAATTGAAACCGACAACCATTTGAGACCTGCAACTCATCAATGGCGTCAACTATGATGAATGATTTCGAGTACGTTCGAGCCATGGCAAGGAGAGCTTTGGATAAGTCGCTGCGTGATGGCCTCGTCTTCATCCGTAGGTGCCAATTGGCAAGCCTTTTCACGATATCTAATGAAGGCCCATGCCTCGCAAGTTGCTTTACGAGATTGGCCAGTAGGTCTTCCAACTTTTGTTGATCTCTTCTCCGGAAGCCACCATAAATGTACGCAATCCCTATGTTATTATCCTCACCAAAGCTGCTCTGCAGTTCGTTTATTACGAGTGCAGTGAGGATTGTTTTTCCTGTCCCCGGATTGCCTCTGCAAAATAGCGTTTCTCTTTTTGATGTCAGCCAAGCTTGGTACTTTGCAGATCTGAACAGCCATTGGCCAGTTCCCTCCTGGTGGAGCTCAAGCAGATCACTCTGCTGATGGCCATAATTGATAGGCGTAAGCCAGCCAAGTATTTCATCTTCTCGCTGCCTCTCCAGCATGGACCTTACAGATTCAACACCAGCCTCGGTTCTGGATACGCTCGCGAGAACTACAACCCGTTAGTAACGGTACCAACCTCTAGTAGCAAGCCTTGCATTATCTAGTAACTGACCCTGGTCCAAAACGTCTTTAATGGCACGCTCTCCGGCTACATCACTAGACTGGACAAACCCCAAGATTTCCTTCGCACAAGCTGCAGCTATAGCAGCCGCATATTCTTGCCAAGCCTTATCCTTTCTAGAGTCTGCGTAGTCGCAGATGCCTCGGATGACAATGCAGGGGAATGTGTTGATGAGCCCCGCTGCCTCCATTTCAACGCACAAGACATTTCCCCCGAGACTTTCGTTCAAATCGTCACGAAACTTTTCATCCTTGATTACTTGGTTTCCAGACGCAATTAATCCGTAATGAACATTGATCTCGTTTGGCGAATCCATTCGTGAAGACGGAGCCAACGAGTCTATCAGTCTCTCGGACCAAGAATATTTTGAAGCTAGCTTCGGCCAAGAATTTTTCATGTCGTCCATGAATTTGGCAATCTTTGAGTTTTCCATTTCATGCTTTGTTTCCAGTTTTGTGAGCGCCGTGAGCAGCGCCTCTGGGGGGTTATTGAGTGCACCTGTCCTCTTAAACCCAGTTCCCTTCTCAGCCTTCCCAGTGTCCCATTGGACTACTCCAGGGTACTGGCCGATTGGCGTGCCTATTACAACATCTCCGAGTCGGACATGGGAAGAAGGGATTCCGCCACCAATGCCCACCATAAGGCCGACTTTTAGCGATGGAAAGGTATTGACCATTCGGACTGCTACGCTTGCTGCCGAAGTTGTGCCAATCTTTCCCTTTGGAAGGCAAACAATGACTATATTATGCTCACCTATGGAACCAAGGGTGTATGCATTGGTATCAGTCGAGGGTTTAGGAAGGTCAGGGTTTCGTTTGTCTAGCATGGCGGTGGCGGCAGTTTGCTCCTTGGGGAGCGCGCATACCCAACCGATGGTGTAGTCTGCGTGTGTAATCCTTCGCGGGCGAGCATTTTCGTCCCTTCTCTTTCTCTTAGCCCCAAACATCTCTTCTTTACCATATTTGAGCTCAAAGCGGCTCTTGATCATTTTGAGGGAATTTTGGGCTGTGGATTTGGCAGGATAGATTGACTACTGCAGCCGTTCAAGAACACCAACCATCGATACGTAAAATGACACGGCCTTGAGGAAACAACAACATGAGTCGCTTGGAGGAGTCCAAGAATGGAGTTTTGGCGATGTGCGAGGAAAATAAGTTGGATGTTCAATAATGGGTAGAGACTTGCCCCGCCATGAACTGATTTGCCCTCAGACCCGACTCCCTGTTATTGGCCAGATGAGCTGATCTCGGACCAGTAAGTCAGCATAGAACGCTGGTATACACCACAGCGAATGGGTTTAAAAATACCTATTCATTCGTTAGATCATACAAATTTATAAAGTTGTACCCAGGGAATCGAGGAATTAATCAGGCGTGGAAAGGCGAAAGTCACAATCTCGACTAGAAAGCCGCGCCTGCTGCACATCCAGTTGTTGACGAGAATGATTGTGAGTGCCACCGCAAATGACGGCGGACACTGCATCGAAACGCAAGGGCCACCATCTAAAGCTGTTAAAGGTGACGCGGGCGGCTTTTGATGGGGACAACTGGCATGAGGCTACACCAACTCTGTAGTTCGTCGCGTTGGAATATCCGGTTGTATACCAAATGCCAACCAGGCAGCTTTTGGAGCCTGCCTGCCAACTGACCTGTCATTATTTCATCGCCCTTCCCGTAGTGAAAGCAGTCAGCCTCGGGCTGTGCTGGACGCCAGGGATAACGCATGCTAAGCGCTCTGCTTGTTGTGAGGGCGCCAAAACTGGCCCCAGCTGAAGATGATTGGCCGTCAGCAAAAGAACCCCGTCTATCCCTTGTCGTGCCTCACACTGCGTTGCACCTTTGCTAGCCACATATGCAAAGTACCTGTGTCTGATTGGCTCCGTCCTACCATTCCGATGCGGGAGGAAACCAGTCGACAACCCCGTCAAGTTGGACTTGCGCAGTCCTTTCGTCCCCTCCTCCTGCATCGGTGCTTCTCTGCCATCTCGACATCCAATTCGCCATGGAGTCCAACCAAATACTCCCGCCCGGCCCATTGCCAATCAATGCCCCGCGACCTGAAGACCTCGACAATCGTCGCGATGTCATCACCAGATTGTACTGGGATGAGGGCCGTGACCTAAGCAACGTCATGAGCATCATGGAAGCCCAACACCAGTTCAAGGCTACGTAAGGGCTGACTGCTTGCCAACCACAAGTATTCGCGCTTATGAGAAGACAGCATGAAGCAATACAAGACTGCATTCAAGCGATGGGGCTTACAGAAGCATATGTCGGGCAAGGACATGCGACATATGGTGCGAATCCGTAAGAGGAGGCTCGAGGAAGACGAAAAGGCAACTCATTTCTCCATCAAGAAGCGAACAATACCAAACGAGAAAATTGATCGGTGGATTCAAAGGTCAGGCTTTGAGCATCGCGCAGCAATGTCCGGGAATGCTGTCATGAGCGAGACTCCGCCGAATATTGACTACAGAACACCTTCGGAGCACAACAGCATTGCCGATACGACAAATATATCCCGGACTCCAAAAGTGGCCAGGCCTATTTCAGTTACGAATTTGAGTACGGAGCTGGTTGACATAGCGGCTCCCAATTTGAGCGAGCCCAGGAATCACAAATTAACATTTGATGGCAATCTGGACAGTTACTCAGATCCAAAGTTGGATTCGGGGCATTGGTTCACTAAACACGGACCCCAAAAAACGACATTCGTGGGCATGGACACAGTCTTTACACAAAAGAATCATATGCCGCCGCCTCCGTCTGGATTCATGCTTTCATCAGCAACGCAAACAACCACAAGCACATCCCAAAGGCTGCTGGAATCACCAATGCCTATGAATAGATTATGCACAGAAGAGTTATCTCGGAACCTTTCAGCTGTGCAAGCAATCGATGTCGATATGACACCATTCAATGACTTTTTACTTTCCAATGATACCATACAAGTTTGTGGAATAGAGCCACTGCAGAACACAATCGGTGATTCGGGTCCAGGAATACCGGACCCTGTCATGTCTTCGATACACATGTCCATGCACGCCAACCAGATAGAAGAGATAGGACACGCAGATACGGATTCAAATGCAAGCAGCCCGGCAGACGCAGCATTGGTTACTCAAGAAAAAGATTCACACCGCGACACGCCGGCTTTTCTTTCGCAGCAAAGCTTCATGACATCCGACCAAGAGACGTTGGGAAAACAACTACGAGCCGCCGCAGGTAGAGGATACGAGTCTCTTGTCCAACAAATACTGAGAAGCTCCTACGTAGATGTTGATTCTTGCTCAGACTCCGGACGGACAGCGCTACATAATGCTGCATCTGCTGGGCATGTCAAGATACTCCGCGATTTACTACAAGCTGGGGCGGACGCTTCGCTACGCGTGAAGGCGAAAAACGGCAAACCATCCGGCTTGACGGCGCTGGAGGTGGCCATCAATGGGAATCAACTGGCTTCCTTGGAAGTACTTCTTTCGTCTTTCTGTTTCAATACAGATATAGCAGACTCCTGCCAAGAAGAAGTATTACGCGACGCAATCAAGCATGCCATGCAGAAACGAAAGCTTGAATGCTTGGCGAGGCTGGTACGATTTTTTGGTTGGGATTGGAACGATTCTGTGCATTACGCGATACGAAAGGGCTATTTCTACGCACTACGCATCTTTGTTGACCATCAAGTGAACATTGACCTTGCTGACGATGATGGAGACTATCCCTTGCACGCCGCGGTTCGAGTATATGAAAAGCATTTCCCCGCATCAGCGGGCTGCTCGCCTCAACTCGAAATGATCAAGTTTCTGCTTCCCAAAGTTTCGGGAAAGCAAAGAGATGCACTGGGCCGCGCGCCCATTCATCTCGCGGCGTCCCGCGGATATGACGAGGTTATCCGGCTGCTCTTGATAAACAAGGTCGACCCTAACATGCGATCAGAAAATAACCAAACAGCACTTTTATACTTGTATCCTGCAATCAAAATACCAGATCAGAGCATTCAGCGAGTCGTGAACTGTGTGCTAGCGTTGAGTCAAGCTGGTGCGGACCCGAGTATAGGTGATGAAAATGGAAACACGCTGTTGCACTACGTCCCAGAACTCGGGAGGCATTTCTTCAGGATCGGCGCCAATTTGAATATGCAAAATGCGTCCGGGGAAACGCCTCTTTTCCTCGCAGCCAAATACACATGCTCTCGGGGAATCAGGGCGCTGCTTGGCAGCGGAGCCGACGCAGATATCAAAAACAACAGTGGCATGACTCCCCTGTCGGAGGCTGTGAAAGTCAACAACTTGCATGTTACACAGCTTCTTGTTGACGGAAAGGCTGATCCAAATGTCGAGGATGATGGTGGCCAAACACCAATCTTCAAAGCTGTAAAGTGTCGCAACTTGCGTATTCTCCAAACACTACTCAATGCAAAAGCCAATCCAAATGTGTTTGACAAATCAGGAGCAACACCCCTCCTCATTGGCGTACAATATGGAAACTATCAGGAGGTCAAGGCTCTGATTGAAAACGGCGCGAGCGCAAATACCAAGGATAAAGCCAAACGGACACCTCTCTTTGACGCTGTGGAGTTTGGTTGGCCAGATATTATAACATTGTTGCTAAACAATGGCGTTGACCCAAACGTGCAGAGCAACACTGGAGCGACACCTCTATTTCGAGCTGTGCGCCTCAAAAAGGACATGGAAGTCAAGGCACTGCTTGATGGTGGCGCAGATCCAGACATCAGAGATAAGAGTGGACGAACACCCCTCTTCGAGGCGGCGCTCATTAGCCATGAACCGATTGTGCAACTCTTACTAGATGGCAAGGCAGATTTAAATCTACAGGATGAGAAAGGCGAGACGGCGTTACATGCGGCGATTAGATCGGAAGACGATTCAGCAATTATACCGCGACTGTTTGCGGCGGGTGCTAGAGATGATTTAGAGAATTCAAAAGGTGAAACGGCGAGAGCTCTCAAGGACAAATATGACGTTTGGAACAAGGGGCTGGTAGAAAGTCTTGGGAAAGGCGAGGCTGGCGTTGGTTAGATTGGGCTGATATGAGGAAGTTGTTTTTTCTTCTTCTTTTTGGGGGAGCTCATGCAAAGTTTAATAAGACTCGATTAATTAATGCCACTGAACATTCACTCTTACCTTGAGATGATTAAAAGTAACCATGTTTGAAAGTATCCTTCAACAGAAAGAGCGCAAGGTACTATTCTGTTGAATTGTTGCTTTCTTTTTTACTTGACAGTAGTTTCAGGTCGCAATCGTGTGACATTGTGTCTCTGGCATATATCTTTTTCTTGACATTGGGGAGATTGAGAATATGAAGTAGGGAGCATCGTCATATTATTTTAGCGGACTCGAACCGAAAGCCACCCACTAGTTAGAACGGCCACAAATCTCAGGGAGCATTTGGTCAAACTTCTCGCGATTGGCGATGGGAGGATGTAGTAGCCGCCCGTCGACTCGAGCAAAGGCTTTCGAAATGCTTCTCTGTGGAAAATTGCAGACAGATTAAAATCCCAGATGAAACGGCAACATTACCTCTACAATTATTGCGTAATAGCTGCCAAGACCTGACCAATTGAGTTTCGCAGCGTGTGCATCTAGAGATGGCATCGTCCAAAGTTTAAAAAAGTTTCCGAGAATCTTGGCTTCAAGACAAGCTTTGACGTGCTGATTTTCTAGTCTCGATCAGGACACTATTACAGACAGCGTGCTTGGCACAGAGCATCTAGTTTACTTGATGTTATTTTGAGTAGTTTCGAAAACATTCATTTGTGTTGCGGCGTCATGTTTGGTGGTAAACCTACATCAGCCCTCTCCTCTCGTCTTGGGAATGAAAAAAAAAATTTAAACAAAATAAAAACCGCGCATGGTTAGCGAACTCCATTGAGTGCCGTCTTGTCACGCCCAAAATAGTTACAGGCTGGATAACACGCCGCTTGTCTGTGAATGACGCCCACGGGCGGATGCGTGGTGGCGTGCTCGACTTCGGTTTCCAGTTGGGTATGGTTTTATTACCCAATTCGAGAGTCGGCCGTACGGGAGTTTGACATTGCGTGAAACAAGCAGAAGGGTGAGGAGCACACATTCAGGCAAGGGACGGGCCTTGAGTGAAACACTCCAGTGAGCGAGTCCAGTCACTTGGTTGGCTGGTTTGTTTGAGCGCATCGTCCAGTCTGACCGCGAACTGGGCTCGCAAGAGACAAGGCACGCGAGGGATTTGGTGAACACCTTTGCATTCTTTCGTGAGTTATTTTCTCTTCTTTCTTTTTTTTTTTTGTTTTTTTTTGTTTTCTTTTTGGCAATCACCGGATCCTTCGGGTCCCGAGCTCTCCACAAGGTGTTAGGGTCCTGCTCGTATAGGGAGAACCTTTTATTATTGGATTCATGCGACTCGCCAATGTCGATCCCATTCAGACATGTCCATCTAAGATTTTCCCCCCTTCTGCATTGTCAGGTCAGACGTGGCTCGTCGTCAACCCAGCCTTAAATACGACGCACCATCCTCACCTTAATTGTGAGATGATTTGCACAGGCCATACCGCACAAGTCATGCCCCGATCGGCTTACTTGCCACGCGCGAGCACCAATTTATCTGGATACTACCACCCTCGGGGTGCAATACAGCACGATGGCCAATGAGAGACATTCAAATACGGTGGATGAGGCCAGGCGCTGATGATTGAATAAAGAAAGTCGGTGTCGCGTGATGTCGCGCGCTGGACCTGTCGGTGCACAAGGTTACGAGGGGGGGGAGTGGGCGGAATGTGGAGTCAGAGCGGACCGTCTCCTTCTGCTCTCCGACAAGGCTGAAAGGCCCGAAGTTGCCTCATTGCCGGCAGCCGGCCGACTGACCCGCGGCGTCTATTCTTAGTCCCATAAAGAAGATGGTTTTTGTGGATGTAATCAGCCACCAGTGTTGCAGTGACGAGGGGGTGATGCATTCAACTAGACGTTGGAGGAGAACTTTTTTGTTAGTGGCGTGCTCTGTGTGTGCGCATCAGGGCCAACCCGGCTGTCGCTCATCATAATATCTGGCCGGAGAGAGAGAGATAGACAACACACACACACACACACACAACAGAAGAAAAACACTCGACGGGAAATTGAAGGGCGTGACCAATTTCCGTATCGAGCCAAGGAAAAGCTAAGCCTCGGGAAAGGCGGATAAATGGCCCCTGATGCAGGGCCCAGTCCGGGGCAACAGGGGAGTTCGCTAACTGCTTGCACTCTAGCCACAGCAGGGCCAGCTCCTGTGCCCTACCCAAACCCAGCACTCGGGGCCCATTGGAACCAGCACGCCGGTTAAAGGCTGATACGAGCAAGAGTGATACGAGATCGTCTACACCCAGATGAACACCCCGTGGCTGAGCAGCCCACAGCAAGGCCAGGGGTGGGCCTCGCCGGGCTTCGGTGGGTAAATCAGAGGCCTGGTTTCGTAACAAGATGGCTTCTCACTCGCCAGCGCACATTAGCCACCACTTGGAGTGTGCCGAATTCCGTGACACGAGCCAGTCACCAGCCCCCGCCCTGCGTCCTTTCCAAGTTTTCAAGACAAAAGGTTGGTCCTCGGGGCTAATGTGAGGGAGCAAAGGAGTCTGTCAGTTTAGTCGAGGTAGCATAGGAACAAGAAAAAGAAAAAGAAAATCAATGGCCGGAGCGGAGAGAACAAGAATCACAAGCCTGGCTCCAGTCTGCCCATGCTCATCCCCCCATACCCCCCCTTGGTACGGCGCTCATCCTCCTGCTGTTTCAAGAGCTGGGGCTGAGCCTGAGCAAGTCTGATTGACCCAAAAGTCCTGTCTAGCGCTAAATGAGTCGCTCGTCTGTCTCCAGAATTGGAAAAAAGGCCGACAACTTGATGTACATACTTGCTGACTTGCCGTCTTTATTTCTTTATTTCTTTCTGTCTTTCGGGTTGCCTACTGAACTCTGTGTCCTCTTCCATCACAAACATATTTCTTTTCAACCTCTTTTTTCTAGGCTTGGCAATGAACCGTTTTGTAATCACTTGTTCTGTTTAGTCACCGGTGCCGGCAAAGAAACGTCGTCCCCTTTTCTCGTTTCCGGCACCATCATTACACATCACCAACCTGCCGTTCCTTGCCGATTCATTCATCCTCCAAGTTTCTCAGAAGACGCCTAATTTCCCAAACGGGGGAGACACTCCTATTCAGCAAGCAGCTGGTCCAGTCCTTTCTCTCGTTCCCTTCTTGTGTCTTATTCATCTACAATCATGTTTCAATATTCCACTCTTATTCACCTGGCACAGCGGCGTTATGTGCCAGATGTAATCCTCCGCTTCGTCAACCGAGCCTTCATCTTCACAATCGCTGCTCTAGTTGTCCTCGCCGCCAAGTTTGACCACATCCACAGTCACTTATCGGCCATCCCCACAGCTCAGTTGTGGCGATGGGGCTACTCGTTCTTTGCCCAGGATCTGGCCGTTCTCATTCTAGTCCGCCTTCTTCTGGATCACTGGGTTTCCAGATTACCGAGTCAGCCACGATGGCTGCCGATTCTGCTACGTTTTGCCATCACTGGCCCTGCTGGGGCCATACTGTTGTACAACATCGCCCTCAGTCTCGTCGCCATCAACTTCTACATCGTCACCGGATCCGAGATTCACTGGCGAAACATTGACGTTGCTGCCGATGCCTCTTCATGGGGTCTTATTCTATCCGGAACCGTCTCCTTCGTCATCCTGATTTGCCTTTCACTGCTCTTCGGCTGGTTGCTTCAAACCCCCTGCTACGGCCTATTCGGCTACGCTGCTGACATTGTCAACTGGCCCTTTGCCTGGGTCTGGCGCAAGCTCCGCAGTATGGTCCTTTCGCGAACCCGCTATGCACAGATTCCACAGGCCGACCTCGAGGATGTCGAAAAGTCCTTCAGCGACGAGTCAAGCTCCGATGGTTCCGAGAGCCACCGTAGTCTTCGTAGCTTGGAGAACAGCGCTTCGACATCACCTTCTCTACCCTTTCGACTCATGCAGCGCCTCCTCCAGAGCTTTGGCGTCAACATTCAGGCGTCAAAACTCAAGTCCATTCTCAATCGCTTGACATACTTGGTTGTCGGCATCGCCCTCCTCATTATGGTTTGTATGACCATCGCCAGGCCAGACGAAGGCTCGTTGACCTTCCTCTCTTGGACCACCGTCATCCTACCCTTTATCGATTTCTCTTCCTTCACATCGTGCCTTGACAAGATCCAGCCTTATTATAATGTCGGCATTCAACGCAACTGGGATGACCAATCAGCCCTGACCGACCCTATCCCCTTCTCGTGGCTCCCGAAGAACGATTCTCTAGAGGGCTTCTCGGATTGGTACACTGGCAAGGACCATTACAGCGCCGCAGCTGATCCGTTGAAGATCTCAAACCTCGAAGAGCCGTTGCTGGCTCCACTCAAGGAAAAGCTGCAAAACGTTTCAATCAGACACGTCATGCTAGTCCTTCTCGAAAGCACAAGAAACGACATCTTCCCCATCAAGAAGGGCGGTCTTATTTGGGATCGTCTTCAACAGTCATGGCCCGACCACAAACTCCCCCTGGATGCTCAAGTGAGGCTCGCCAACCTGACACCAACCGCCAATTACCTTACTGGAGACTACAACGATGGCTTCCATCACGGCAATTCGTCAATGAAGAAGCGCGGTGGCCTTCACTTTACTAATGCTCATACCGCCGGAACATTCACCCTGAAGAGCATGGTCGGTACACTCTGCGGCATAGGCCCATTGCTCACCGACTTCAACCAGGACTGGGAGAACCACATTTATCAACCCTGTCTCCCTCACATCTTCGAGGCCATGAACCAGCTAGACCTGTCTAACGAGAATGCCTCGGACCCGTATGCTGCCTCCAAGTGGCAATCTTACTTCTACCAGACCGCAACGCTCCAGTACGACAAATTCGACAAGCTGATGTCCTCGATCGGATTCCCCGACAACAACACCATCGACAAGGATTACCTCAGGTCTGACAAGGCCAAGCACGGACCCGTCACGCTCAAGGATGTCAACTACTTTGGCTTTGAGGAGGATCCACTCGAGGATTATATCCGCGACGCCTTCGTCTCGGCCAAGGAGAACGACGAGAGGGTCTTCTTGACACACATTACGAGCACGAGCCACCACGCTTTCAAGATGCCGGAGCGCGAAACGTATATTCCCATGGCCAATGGCTTAGAAGACCTTTCGCATTACGTCAATGCCGAAGGTTACGTCGACAAATGGCTGCGCAAGATATTGAATGTGCTGGACGAGCAAAAGGTCGCCAATGATACCCTGGTAATCTTCGTCGGAGACCACGGTCTTTCTATGCCCGAGAACGATATTACATCCGCCTATTACAACCCCAGCATCGGTGTGGACCATGTTCCCCTGGTTCTTTCTCACCCCCAGCTGCCGGCTTTCGATGTCAATGAGGCGGTGCACTCTTCCCAAATCCTGCCAACGATCCTTGACATTCTTCTCGAGACTGGCTCCGTCAACAACGCGAGCCACAAGGCCTTGACTGATCTGGTGGCCAACTACGAAGGACAGTCTCTCATCCGACCGCTCCAGATGCTCAACCAAACGAGCAACCAGCCCAACTGGCAGTTCACCGTGGTCAACCCTGGCCGAGCCGAGCTTACCGTCCGCGATCCCCGACACCCCGACAGGCACCTCGTGGTTCCCATCATCGACAATGTCGAGTGGCGTTTCAGCAACATCATTTCCGATCCCCGGGAGCAGGATTCCATCCAAGGGTTTGACTTTGCTTCGTTTTTGCGTCGCGTGGAGAAAAAGTACGACGCCGACGTGACCAAGTGGATCGAAGAGGCTGCATTTGCGAGCCGCTGGTGGGTAGAAGAGAATCACAAGCGGTGGCGTTTCGGACTTTATGCCGATTATTCATAAACGGAGCTGTTTATTAGATTCCTTTTGTATATCTATTGCATTGCTTGGCGTTTCTGTTTTTCAGAGCCTGGAGTTTGCATTAGGGGAGAATGCATATAGGAAAGGTTTTCTATAACGTGTACTAGCCCATATTAACACTATTCCTTTTTATTTGACTCATCTTAATAACCCAAGATTTACTACTTGACCTAAAGTATGAGCCAATTTAAAAATAGAAATCCTAGCCTACCTTCATGTTGATCCTGGTTTGGACGACACGCTGCTGTCAGTTATTAACTGATTGGTGCCTGAGGCTTCTTCATTGACATGACCCAGTAGAAATGCAGAACGCTCTAGTTTTCTCCATGTCATGCAATTAGCAATTAATTATCCTTACACAATATCTACATGACCTCCTCCTTTATCCCTTCCCGTCGGTTCACACAAAAAAAGCCTTTCCCACCAACTGCAAAAAGAGATGGATCCAGAAGACACCATGGTTCGTTTGCCCCGTACTGGAATCGAACCAGTGATCTTATCATGTTATTCCGTTTAGGGTTACTAGTGATACGCTTTACCACTGAGCCAACGGGGCTTGGAGTGGGCCATGATAATTTCAGGTTTAATCGGTAGGGCGCTTCCCAGTTTCCATCTTGTTACGTTTCCATGAGGGGAACAAGTCTCCAAAGTTCATCAGCGCAATATAGAAATAGTAGAAGACTATGAGATTCCTTCTGGTTGGAAACAAACAATAAATTAGCCGGATGGACATTCTAAAGCCCGCCTCTTCACAACTAGTGATGACGCGCGATCCATGTTGTTGGTTCATTACAAAAGCTACATCACTCTACCCACAAGCCGATAACTACCAACAAACACCGTCACATGCCCCATGGTTATATGTTTCCTATGTCAATTTCACCAATAACCTTTTCTAGCAACGGAGAAATTTAATGCACTCTTGTTTTACATCAAGATTGCTCACATAAGATGTGTCCAATAAATAGGTGGGATGAGCTTAGCTGTGAGGCTGAATGAGGGCTCTATATGTGGCACAGTTGATTTCAAAAGACCTTCGGCCCTCTTTTATATCTCTTCCCCCTCTTCTGTTGACATTTCTTGACCCAGATGAGCCACCCTTAAGCGTATTGACCAAATAAGTCGATGTAACGAGAGGCCTCTCAATTGGTGTATTTCTGGCTCTGAGATGTTTGCCTCATCATAACGACCCTCAAATATGCAAGTACGGGCAGGGGTAGCTTCGTTGCCATAATAAAATGGCATGTCATATGCAATTCTTGAGAGAGTGTGTGCAAAATTTCCCTGCAACGTTTCGCAGTTGGAGGCCTGATTCAATTTGCGTTTGATGTTATGAGATGCAGAGGTTGGTGGCTGTTGATCAAAAGATGAGAGAAGAGCAGACCCCGCTGTAAAGTGCCGGAGAGCCTCTGGATAGTGTCCTCGCAGAATCTCGATTCAAGTGAAGATCATACAACAAACAGGGACAAATTTGATATTCGACTGAGAACTGGTAGATATAAAAGAGTGAATATAACGTATGGCTAGGTTGTACTGCTGAACGACAACACCGTCAAGACTGCAGCTGTAGGCTTGGATTCCCATATCGAGACTTGAATTGTCGATGCGCACCACTAAGGGCACATAAAGCATGCTTGACTGGCTCCACAAAGCCGTATAGAGGGAGGATGCAAGTGTGCCAAAATTCAGTGGTTTTGAATTTTTCCATGAGCTCTGGAATTGTGTATATTCGTACATGATGAATCCAGTCACCTTGATGCGGGTGTGTCCAAGCTGACGAACATGCTATGGGAAGATCAGCTCGGCTTTATGATGCGAGATATCTTTATGGAGCGAATTACCATTTAATACACCTAATTCTGATTCTGGGGTCTCTTGGACACTTCCGACTTTTCGCATTCTACACCATTACCACGTTGGTCCAGCCACAGTGTGTTGGACCAGTGGGGTTTGGCGTGATTGTCGCGATCGCATTTTGGTACTACGATAAACTCGGGTAAACAATTGCTCCATCAAATCTTGACCTAACACGGTCTAGAATGTTTCGGTTATATTGGTGCGGCGAGAGCAAGGATGTTGGTCCCAAATATAACTCATACTTTATCCATGGGCGAGGCCCATTTTGGGTGTCTGTGAACTACCCTAGAGCGTAGCATCATCCTGTCCAGTCAACTGCGGTCTTTTGTCAGACATGCATGCGTATAACATGTACTAGACGTTCTAATTTTAGTAAACTATAGAGCAGTGAATCATTTTTCACTATTGCTTTAAATGATTTACTATTGGCTAGTATGATATTTGAGTCTCACTTGTGGTTTGACAGGTTGTACGCCACCAGCTTCAACTACAAGGATCAGCCACACATATTCATAGACATTACATAAAGTTCATTGTAAAAAGACGCACTATTAACCAGTGCGCTGAGAACAATGACACCTGACTATGATTTCTTCTTCTTGATTGTGCCAATGATGCGGCTAAATGTCAAGATGGCACCCCCGTCAACCCAGTCACTCACCTAACGTTGGGCAACTAACATTAAAAATCTTATCTGCAAGTGTAGACGAGTGCAACGCTGCAAAATGCTTGGGCACGTGGGGTTGGGTTCTAAGTATGGGTCGCGGGTAGAGCGCCGGCTAATGAGGAGCTGTGAAATCGAATCACATAGCTCTCGACTCCCAGTTAGCGCGCACAACGGCTTGCGAGCTGAGTTGAAGAGGCTTGATAAGCACTCTCGCTAGCCACCAAAATGGGTTAGGGTGCTGCATAACGAGAAGCTGAGAAAAAGAGGTCTGCCAAAATTCCAGCCGCTAAGACAAGCCCAGATCTTGCTAAGGCTTGAGCTTTTCCACGCAATGTAAATATAAAATGGCTCTTTGTCCTGGGAAATTGGTCCTGGTTTTGGGTATCAAGTCAAGTACCTATTATTTGTGTCACTTCAATTTTGGTCCTCTGGAACTGAGGATCCAACCGCTCAAGTTTTCAAAGACTTGGTTCTATCACTTCACCAACTGGTTGAAAACCCAACTCGATCACAATGCAGTCCCGGGGAATTCTTTACTCAATTCTTACTCTTGTCCTCTGCATGACGTCGGCACTGGTAGCCGCGACTGGCTGCAGCGGCTGTGGCGGAGGCAAGACTTGCGGCTCTATTACAAACAAAGCCGGCGCTACTCTCCGCTACACAACGAACCCCAGCCCTTCTTTTAATTCCAACATCAAGGACTCCATGTACGGCAAATGCCGTTTCTGGAACTGGTATGCTTCCAACAGTATCATCAGCATTGTTCCTCATGATCAGACAGTCTACTGCACACAAAAGACTCTGGCCAGCGGAAGCGGTAAGAAGGGAGGATGCGCGCAAAAGATTGACGTCGACGGTTTCACTTTCCCCAACAACAAGTATTGGATCCAGGTTCCCTTCTCCAACATCCCGAAGCCGGTTCAGAAGGGTGTCTGGACCAAGTACCCAGACTTCATCGATATTACATGCCGTCGGGTTCCAGTTGTGGGAACCATCCTGTGCACATATGTATAGGTCATGATTTTATTGGGAGAATGAGTGATTTGGAACGATTGATGAGTCAATTATGACAAGGGAGCACGGAGGGGGCTTATGAGTTAATGCCTTTGTTTGCTTGGAACTAACGAATGATCAAAATTATGGGAGGGCGCTGCCTTTACGCACATGCCTGAATACTGGACTGTTTTTATGCATACGATGATAAATACATGGGTGCTTCTGTTTTGAGCCCCCTGTGACGTTATGTAACACATGTAACCGGTGGCGTTATAACTCTATAATGACATCCCGCTCATTATATGATGACGCAAAAAGTGAGCCCGGAGACAAGGGCTCTTTCAAAGATAGCGGCCGCGATCATGTGTTCCAACCAACAAATATGAACAAGGCAAATGGCGAGGATGATCCAGAGAACGTTACGTCAATGTTGGGCTCCGAAAGCTCTCACAGCTTAATATCAATGGGCCCGTGACCTTTCAGCTAGTCGTGGCTATTTTGAGTGTATCATTGGGGTTAGGCTATTGTTACTTTGGAGACGAGACTTTTTAAAAGCAATTGTTCCTTCTTTTTTCTTCTAAACCCCAAAATTAAAAATTGATATATGCTGCAATGCACATAAAGACATGAATTGAAAAATTGTCCTATGAAGAAACACTAAAGATGCTTTGCTTCATCCCACACGGTGGTGATGCTTGCTGCCTAGTTATACAAGATACCACTGACGCCCACGCTGTGCCTGACCGTGCTAACAGCAAAGCTGCGAGCCTCACCAGCCTACACCACCCACCCCCCAACGCCTCCGGCAGCCCTCTGGGAGCCCTCCCGGGGGGGCCTCGCTACGCTCGAAGATGCCTTTCCTTTGATTTTAATAAAGGGAGTAGAAATCCCCCCCTCGGTGGGCGGGCGCCCCTCCGGGAAGGCCTCCGGCGGTAGACTTCGGCAAACCCTCCGGCCGTACACAGCCAGATTACGACAGCAAGACCTCGTTCGCAGAGAGTACCTGGGGAAAGGCTGTCGGACCAGTTGGTCATGGAACCTGACGTAGGAGGAACAAAGATTTCAAGCGGACGCCCAATCCTGTCGGGACATCTATTCAAAGTCAAAATGAGGTCCGAAGATGCGCCCAAGTTTCACCGAATGATGGAACTCCATTTCGCATTGACAAAGATTGCCACCATATCAGGAGCAGCTGATGCCGTGGAAATGTTGCCAGACCTGTAATTTTTCGGGAGTGAAGACGATCCTTTTGAAGCATTGAGGTGGGGAAACGAATCCTGGGAGACCGGCGAACCCGCTCAGCCCACTGAGCTTCCATTGCGCTAGAAGCCGCGCCCCCCGTCTCACTGAGCAACCCTTGCAAGACATGCCATTTCGTCAGCCATCGGCGCCCCTAAATGCACCATTGTCGCCTAATCCGGGTCATAAATCACAAAGTGAGCAGCTTAGCAAGATCTAGGTCCAGATAAACGAGCTAGGAAGCGGTACCCAAGCTGCCCATCGGCACCTCGCTACCAATATCGCGCAGTGGGTCCAGAGTTGGAGGAAGGCCGTGAAGAGTCTCGATTTGAGTGACTAGTTTGAAGTTTCGTCGCGTTTTGCTGCAAATGCTTGATGAGGAAGTCTCTTTTTTTTGGGGCATTTGTCCGGAGCTCGAAAATGGATAGGTAATTGGTTACATGAGAGGTTGGAAAGTTGCCTTGCTTGTTCTATGATTTCCAGTGTGCAGTTCTAATGAGGTACCAAAAAAAATTCTGAATTGACATCCTTTGTATAATACGCACCGCCTAAATATATTTGGCCAGAGGTTTTGTTGGCTTCCAAAGGAAACGGGATGCTCTCAGAATGCTCTTGGAGCGAGAGTTTAAGGGCCCTAATACGGTATTGTTGCCATCAGCATTCACATCTCCTGAACTACTACCTGTGAGGTAAAAGCTGGAGGGACTGGCAGTAATGCTGATGAGTTGGTTGTAGTCGTAAGCTTGGAGGCACTTCTCAGACTTATGAATTGATTTGCAGCCACATCACATCACATACGACCATAGCTCTTAGAAAGTACGGGATCCCGTCCGCTCTCCCATAGTCAAGCTGAGAAGCGGTGAATTAGTACTCGGGTCGGTGACGACCGGGGAATCCTCGCTGTTGTATGTAAAATTTTCTTTTTGGAAAATGGCTCCGTTAATTTTTAGACCACTTGACTCATCCAATTCCAAGATTGTTTAATAGAATTGGTCGGCCAGGGTAGTTGGGTTGGAACAAGAAGAGGTTGTATTGAATAGCCACGTTAAGCAAATCAGCCCCTACCACCATTTCTGCCCCGTTTAAATCGTCACACGCAGTTCCTGTGCCATACCTCCCGACAACACAGTTTCCTTGCCCTGGATTTCATGCGGCAGCTCATACGTCTCATACTTTTTCAAATACCAGCTCTTTGCATTCGACTCTTTATCATTGCTGTCCTTGAACTCGGTCGAATCTGACGCCCTCAAAAAATATGAAACGGAGTAGCGATCTTCCTGCTGGATACCACCCAGTGGAAGCACGCGATGCAGGGCCGAGCGGAAACGTTTGTTGGATAGGAACCTCAGCGTGTCGGCGACATTGATGATGGCATGGCCCGGCCGGGGCTCGACGTACTCCCAGGCGCCTGTCACAGGCGAAACAACCTGGAGACCCCATTGCGGTGCAAATAGGAGGGTTAGAGTGCCAATATCCGTGTGCATATTCTGTCCCACCTCGTTCAGGTTCTGGGTGCCGGGTGGATAGTGCAGGAAATAGAGTGTGCTCTTGGAGCGAGCGTCGTCGCGGTGGTAAGTGTCCAGGCGGGCGCTTCCTTTGAGATCCAAACCGTCTGAAAGACAGTCCAGGAGGAGCTGTAAGATGAAGTGGCAGGAAGCATTCAATTGGTCGAATAGAGGCAAGTTGTCCTGGACAACTGAGGGAAGCGCCCAGCGACCGAGTAGTTCGTTTCTCCCAATCTTGGTTTTCTTTTAGAAATACTGACCAAGGCCAAATGACGAGTTTGGTTGATACATACCTTCAAAGCTTCGAAGCCATCTTTCAACGACTCAACTGCTCCGGATTGGTTACCGGTGGCCTTGAACCTGGTTTCAAGATAGTTGGTTGAGTCATCAGTTGAAGAATAAAAAAGTCGAAAAGAATATACTAACCCATGTGCCAACGATAATGTCGGGGTTTTTAGTTTTTCCTCAACTGGCTGGGCAAACCAGCGTTTGGTGATTTCGCCCACCCGGTTCAAGTCCTTCCACAGTTTCCCAGAGCCCGAGCCCTGAAGATCCAGATAGAAGAAGCCGTCCCTTTCACAGGCCTTGACAAGAGTTTCCAACTCCTGCTCGTCTCGATCGAAAAGATTGTCAAATTTTACTGTATAGAGATTAGCAGTATTGACATGATCATACGGGTTCGATGGTGTTCCGGACGTCATGGTGAAGGAGATGGAATAAATCAAGAGTACAGAGACAAATGAAAAGCGCGTGCAAGAAGGTGCAGCGCTCAATTACTACTCTGGGTGGGCTTTTAAATATTATGAGTGTTTGAGTGAGGTATGTACATTCTGGCGCCCCCTAAGTCACATCTAACAGTACACAGAGGACGTTATTATTCGGATACAAACTCCCATATCTCTTGGAGTACCCGAATGCTTGTTTGTGGATCACGGGGGTCAAGGGATAAGCCCAATACAATTGCAATAGGTTCGGGATGCGAAATAAAAGCCATTAAATGAACTGAAAATAGTGGCACCAACAATCCAACTTGGTACAAATCTATACTTTGCCCATATAACAGTTGGAGTAACGAATTGTTTAGGCCAATGTTTATAACTCAGGTACCCATTAGGTTCCCTGCGCGCTGTGGGGTGGCTTAGGCCTAGCACGAGCAATTGGACAGTTTAAGACACATGTTACACTGGTTACACCATTACTTGGTAGGATCCCCACACAGCATCACGCCAAACTGCCATATACATAGGATGAATTTTCCCCGAGGCGCTTTTGAGACAATTGACACGGGCCGAAAAGAAAAGCGGGACTCCCCTCGGCCTCCGAAACGAATTGGCAGAACTCAGCTAGCCACCCGCAAGGAGTAGCCAGAGGTTTGCAACTGATGCCACTACCTGTACCAATGAAGACACAGTACCGAGCTCCTTAATTCCCTGGTAAGCCCTAGCAGTTAGTAATGAGTTTGTTTGAGAGCTGATGTTAGGCCACTGAGATGATGGCATGGTATTAATTTACAAATAAACTATGCACAAAAGAATTATGAGACATTATTAGAATTCTGAAACATTTATAATAATATAATAACTACATTAAATTGCTCCATCAATTTGGTTTGATGAAAGGAGCAATTCTTAAACAATGGTAAATTCAAATAACCATTTCGATTATCATTAAAATTAAGTAAATATCAACGAATCCCATTTCTTTTTACAGCTATTAGGAACAACAAGTTAATAACTAAGAGCTGAAGCTATATTTATGGGCACATGAGACTGAGACATTAATGTATTGTTTCCCACCACTTTTCTGTATACCAGCTGCAATGTCTTTAAGTGACGCATTGAGTTCTGCATATTGAGCCCTAGTATGCCATTAACTTGCACAATCCTTACCTCACCAAAGGTCGCAGATTCGGAAGAACCATGCCCCTGTGGCACCAATATGGCCCTGGAGCCGAGGTAATTTCTGACCGCGGCAACCTGTCGTATGCGGCTGTTCTGCATGCCCCCAGTGGATATCGCAGCCCGTGGCGATGGCCGATGGGACAACATATTCAAGCTTGTGCATCTTGTTTTCGCCAAGGCCAAGACCGGAGCAGTATTCCTGCCGCTTTCTTGGCCCAGATTCTGGCTTTGGCGGAAGTGGTAGAGTCGATATGCCACGTAGGGCTAGGCAGGAGCTGGAGGGCAGAAGGTCGGTTGAAGTGGAGAGTAGTGCGCTCAAATGAGTGGAAGGGCTCTGTCTGGTAAAACTACCCTACTGTTAATTTGGAAGTTGTTGGTTGTAGGAGTGTGGGCAATTGGCAATTAGATTGATGTTTAGTTCTCGGAGAGGGTGCTCGACAAGATAAATAAATGCATTGCTGGTCGCTAGTGTTTTGATCCGAAATAACAATGACGATGGCCACCAAGTATTGATAAATTTTGACGCAAAGTTACTACCACTAAATGCCGGGTTATCTGCTAATACCACTACTAACTTTGCAAAGTTCTTGTGCCATGCGGTATAAACATACCCGCAGCGGAAATTATGAATGGAATTCATAACGGCTGCGCTTAATATCAGTTACACCCGGTGCAATGAACAGTGGTCACATCCGAGACATTTGCGGAGTACTATATCTGCAGCCAGTGAGTCCACAAGTAACCTTCTGCTGTCTCATAAATACCATCAGGTGTGTCCCCTTTCACTTTTCTTCTTTCGCTGTGCTACAGTTGTTCTGTCCAAGGCCCATGTTCAGCTAAGCCACTTTGGCGCCATATAGTTGCATACTGAGGTATCCCTTCTCTCCGAAAACAGTGGACGGTATCATATGCCCTCATTAGTGCGGCGCTCGGCTTCCGGTGCTCGGCTGCCGGGATAGTTTGCTGCTAGGCTGGCTCTGCCACTACTGGTAAAAATGGCTACGTGCCATATCATTGACCTCCAATGTAATTTTATAATTAATAAAAGTAACGCACAATACACCACCTCAGTCTTGTTCTCTGCTGTCTCCCTTTCTCGCCATTGGCCATATCCCTTTTACCAAACTGGCGCGCCGCACTTTGTTATTATGCCAGCTACAACCGCAGACCCCAATTCAGGCCCGGAGGAAGCCAATCTCCATGTATTGAGCTTTTCTGCTTTGCTGAATGGGGAAAAATCTCAGTTAGAAAACCTGTTGTCAGCCTGTGAGAATCATGGTTTTTTCTACCTAGATCTCCGTGATTGGGAGTCTGGGAAAATGCTGCAAAAGCTAGAGGCAGTATGGAGAATCATGAAGCCGTGGTTCGACCAGCCGCTAGAGGAGAAGTTGAAGACTGAAACTATATCTGATGCTCATGGGTAGACTGTCATCCCTTTTTGGTGGCATCGCAGGCAATGCTGACTTTTCCAAGGTTTAAGCCACCGGGTGTGCAGTCGGGAGTTAACGAAAACTCGCGGGATGGGTTCGAGGCTTTAAGGGTAACTAACATCCCCGTTGGTAATCCTTCGTATTTACAAGCTAACAGAAATCCAGATCAGTCGGGTTGGTCTTCTCAACCGCTCGAATCTTCCAGGTGTGGTGCAAGAGAACATTGATCTCTTTGAAACCTTTCAGAGTTCGGCTCATTACGTGTTGAAGGCCCTGCTGGGAAGCCTATCAGATGCCGCAGGGCTCGAGCAAAACAATCGTTTCGAGAGCTACCATCCGGATGAGTTACCTTCAAAGAGTACTCTGTTCTTTCTACACCATCCCATCAGCGAGGCGCTCGAGGACAAGACAGGTCGGGGCCACAACGCCCACACGGACGTCGGCTCTTTTACGCTTCTTTTCACCGAGCAGCCAGGTTTGCAGGTGTTATCACCCAAGACGAACAAATGGGAATATGTGGTTGCAAAACAGGGCCATGCAATTATAAATGTTGCTGATACACTCCGCTTTATCTCTAAGCGGCGCTTTAAATCTGCCATGCACCGAGTGCTCCCCCCGGGTGGCAAGATGTCCCAGGATAGATACTCGGCAGCCTACTTTCTTCGGGCTAGTGATAGTGCGACTTTTGAGGGAATTGATGGTGAAGAGGTGACAGCAGGGCAGTGGTTTCTCAGCAAGTACAGCAGCTTTAATAAAACCTTGGAGGAGCAGCGGGCGGATTCGGTTGCAACCGGCGGCATGGACAAGGACCTTGGTGTGTTGATTTAGGAAATATCATTGAAACAACAGGGGGTATTTGTCGGGTCTCTATGGCGGATTCAAGTCAAGAAGTTTTCCACTAAAACACTGGCGATCACGCAAAACAGCCAAGTTCCCCACCGAATATTAGTATTCACATGGCTGTTTTCATTTCCCCCCTTCAACCATTGAATAGAATAGTAGTGGCCAAAATTATCCCAAAGGGCTGCAGTGGGGGGAGATAAAAAAGACATCCTAAATTTGTCAAATCCTATGTCATCTCCCAAGGAGCTCCCTGGCTATTTCTCTTACAGCCTCACCGCATCAGCCGTCGCCATGCCCCGCCCTCCTACATTAGTAAAAACCTTGTACAAGACACTGTCGAATGACGCGTCTTGTTTGCTTCCTTTGCCTTGTTTCTAAGTCAGACGGGGGTCCGGAATGGGGGATCGACACCTTGTGGCCGAGACACTGTGCAACACAAGGTATTGGTACGAGGTACAATGATGAAAATAAGTGATGGTATGAATCAACTACCGTACTGAATGAGAGCCAATCCAGCCACTAGTATCGCAACATAATACAGGGCGCCACGTATTGAGGAAATATTTTGGCCACGGTGTAACCCCAGCACTCGCACGAGTGGCCGTATCGACTCACAGGAGTCAGGATCCCTGACGGGTTATTGGGCCTATCAAATGATGAACGTATAGGGCATAGAAACTGACGTAGATACTGTGGGTGGCTGACGTATGGAGAGGCGTATTCATATACATATCTCGACACGGATCCCCTCTTGCTCTCTCATTCTCTCATACACTCATCTCATTCTCTCCTCATTTTCATTCCTGGCCTCCTCGCTGCTGGCTTTTACGTCGCTATATCCATTGCATCGTTTGTACATTTTATATTTTCTCCTGCATCTTGGCACAATGTACGACCGATATCCCTGCTCTGGCGCTACAGGTGCCAAAATCAATTTTCCCAATGGGGACGCTGACGAAGAGTCTCCCCTGCTCGTCCACGACCAGACGAGGCCAACCCTCCCTAGACACTCCCCCAGCACCGAGACCGTGATTAACACCGAGGAGCTGTCCAATAGATACCTCATCGTCGTGTTTGGCAGCGTCTTCATCGGTGTCTTCCTGGCTGCTCTCGACACCACCATCGTCGCTACCCTCTCAGTCCCCATCTCCAACTACTTCAACTCCCTAAACCTCCTCTCATGGCTCGGGTCATCTTACCTCATCGCAAATGCAGCGTGTCAGCCTCTCTCCGGTCGATTGACCGACATCTTCTCCCGTCGCTCCGGGCTTGTCGTGTGTAACATACTCTTCGGCGCTGGAACCCTCATGTGTGGACTTGCAACGTCCAAATGGACCCTCCTCGCCGGCCGGGTCGTGGCAGGCATGGGAGGGGGCGGACTGAATGCCATCGCTGCATTCGTGGCCAGCGATCTCGTGCCTCTGAGAAAGAGAGGCGTTGTTCAAGGCTTCATCCACATCTGCTACGGCGTCGGGGCTGGTCTCGGAGGCTTGTTTGGTGGCTGGGTGAACGATATCTGGGGTTGGAGGGCTGCGTTCCTCAGCCGGTTACCATTGATTGCTGTTTCCGCCATACTCGTCAGTTTGACCATCAGAAACCCCTCGCCCAAGCCAAGTGAAAAGTCGAAGCTATCGAGGGTGGACTTCGTGGGAGCCTTCACATTGTCTCTCACGCTAGTTCTACTTCTCCTAGGCCTCAACTCCGGCGGGAATGTCGTCGAATGGACACATCCACTTGTCCTGGTCTCCGTGTCACTCTCGGTAGTGGCCGCAGGCGCATTTGCTTTGGTCGAAACAAAATGGGCCAAGGAGCCTATCATCCCAATGCATTTACTACTTGACCGGACAGTCCTCGCAGCCTGCTTGATGAATTGGCTCATAACCATGGTACTATTCATGGCGACATTCTATGTCCCTGTATTTTTCCAGGTGAACGGCTCCTCCGCCACAGCTTCCGGCATCCGTCTACTGCCCCAGAGTGCGGGTACCTCCATTGGTTCTCTGACCTGCGGCTATATCATGAAACGCACAGGAAAGTACAGGACTTTGGGCTTAGTCGTCATTTCCTGTTCTATTCTAGGCTTCGCTGGGCTCAGCACTATGACCATGGACACCCCCACCTTTCCAACCTTGCTATATATTTTCTTGGTTGGAGTAGGGTATGGCGGCATGTTGTCTGTTGCACTGCTCGCAACCGTCGCAGCCGTATCACACAACGAGCAAGCTGTTGCGACCTCGGCCAACTACGCCTTCCGATCCACGGGTTCGGCGATCGGTGTCACCATCGCCTCGGCAGTGTATCAGAACCTGCTCCAAGAAGGTTTGCACCAGCGCTTCGATGGTCGTGAGGGATCCGCGGACGTGATAAAACGCATCCTCAACTCATTTGACGAGCTAAAGCACCTCCCTGAGGGGTGGAGTGAAGGTGCATATGAGGCATATACTATTGCGCTGCGGGGAGTTTTCCTAACTGGACTGGGGTTTGCCGTGCTGGGATTGGTGGCAGCCGGCTTGATGCGCGAGCATAAGCTTCACAGTACAATCTCTCGCGAAGATAACGAGTAGTTTTACTATAGATATCAATCACGTTTGCTACTAAAAATGCCTCGGCTCCCTGATGCTGAATTGAGGACTGAGCGGGGAAGGAACTTGGCCTAGCAGTATAGCCAAGATTCACCTGGGAGCATGCGTGATACCAATGTGGTAAAGGACCTACTTAGATCATTTCCTAGCCTTGGATTCGGCCCCCTCTCGATGATCAATTATTTCATTCTTCTTGTGCGCATAATGATGGTGCTGATTGTAACAAAACTGCCTAGCCGATTTGCTGGTTGAGCGTCCTACCAGATCTTCCCGATCGATTGCCGTTCATTATGGTATCACTGCATCCGCCAATTCAGCGATGAGGGATGCAATCGAAAGGGACATTTATGCAAAAGATTCTAGTCACAAGGTTTCATGCTTTGATATGGAAGCTGCGGGGTTGATGGATACCTTTCCTTGACTTATCGTTTGAGGGATTTGCGGTGACCATGCAGACTCCCATAAGAACGATGGTCAACATAGGTATGCAGCACTTACTGCAGCTGCGTATGCGAATGAACTTCTTCACGCTGTTAAACCCAAAAAAGTTGAACATATGTCACCCTGGAATGGGCAGATGGATGCAGGTGCGAGGAATAGAGAGTCACTTTGCCCACAAGGAATACTATTACTACTTCAATGTACAGCGGAGTTATTTCGAGTATACTGATTCTCTTCAGCTCTTAAAGAGATTAAAAAAGATATCGGGGAAACCTCGGGAAATTCCAGGCAGATGCTTGCCCTGGTCTATCACAACAGAGGAGAAATGATAACAGGCACAAGGCGAAGCAATCGAGTGCGTTGAGAGCTAGTATCTGCAAGGGTTTTTTCTCAAACACCCTGTCATGATGAGTTATTTTAAGTAAATGTGAAAGAAGTTGAGCATACCGGCCAAATTTCAACTCTTCAAGTCAGTTTAGAGGTAGTATCTACTGTTCCACCTTAAGCTGGTTGATCAACCAGATTCTTCGGTTCCTTCATAATGTTCGAAGCCCGAGAAGGTCTTCAAGATACAAGTTTGCGTGTGTCAAATTGACCTTTGTCGTATTTTAGGAAAATGGAACTCCACAAAAAACAACTTACAGAACGATTTAATCAGGTGATTTATCGCCCCTGCATGTTGTTGCTGTCATGGTATCTCTTACTGGGGCTTTATTACCAAGCTATTGGTCAAACAGCACCCAGCCTTGTTATACTGGGCCATGATCTGACACCAACTGCCTTTTGAGAAATGTTTCCTAAAAAAAAAATCCCTCAATTATTGAGCAGCTTTATGGATCTGGACTGCAGCGGAGCGCGGGTGAAGTTGATATTTTATGTATACAAGGCAAAGGCAGGCTTTTGATCGACGCCCAAAATCCAGCCATACCAGTTACATGTCATTTTTCGTATCAAACGTGGAAACGATTATCAATCCAATGAGCCTCTTCAGATTTCAAACGGCCCGCAATAGTCCAAAGTTTCACTAATAAATGTTGCGTTTGAAATGGGACCCGGGAAATGTCTATCGGTCGGTGTGGAGCTAAAGAATTTTCGTATACTAGCTACGTATGCATCGGGGCAGACAGAGATCAACATGTTGCTCAAAAATTCAACAATAATGCATGATACAAGCTCACAAGCTCACAAGCAAATGGTTGACAGTAAAACGACAATGTGTCCCCCGATCTTCGGATGGTAGCAATTGCATTTCGCGGCTTGGCTGTCGATCCCAACTGTCATCCGACATTCATCCTGGCTTGCTCCACCAGTTCCGTCTGGCGATCCGATATCCCGCCCCAACCAAGCCCATTGGCATTATCCACAGGTGTTCTTGATGCGAAGGACATGTCATAAAGCCCCATTTTAGCAAGTTTGTACTGTACGTACATGCCTGCGGATACATGGCCGAATCCACCCCATGTGTTCGTCGTCGACCTTACCGTTGGCGTTGCATCCTGCACCACCTCGACCCACTAGGATTCGACACCAGACATGTTGCCGTACCATCTGAGAGACAAGGAGTCTAGCGTCGTTCCAGCCCGCAGCTGTCGCCCATCACATTACCGGTCCCCCCAGCCGTCGGAATGGAACGGCCTGCCTGATTTGCAAAAAGCAGGTGGTTAGGCCGTTCGGTTGTGATAACGACACTCTGCCGGGTGGTTAGTATGGGTAAGGGTAGACGCGTCGCCTCCACCGCCGCCCACATGTGACTGGAGCTGGGCGACGGGAGAACGGGTAAATCCCAACGCTAAGCTTTGGGGTTCATATTCCGAGTCACCTATAGCCTATAACTAGGTCATGACTATGAGTGCTCGCTCTCCTGATTAAAAAATATATATATATATAAAAATTATTAAAGAAAATAAGGATTTGGAGCTATATCAGGAAAATCTAATAATAATAGTCTATCTACTCAGAAGGTCATGGCTTCTTGCATACCGCCCCGTCCGGATCATCCGGTCTGACGCACTGCGTGACCTCTTCCTTTTACCTCCATGTCGTAAACATTACTTTTCATCCCTGCTCCCAAGGGCGTATGGCAAGGCCTTGTTACAGCCACAAAGGAAGACCTGACCGACACAATCCCTGTTGCATCTATCCGCAATTGAAAAATATATCTCGCACTAAACCATCTGCTCTCAAATCCACCGGTGGAAAAATACGCCAGCGGCACGGCGGGTTTGCAGCCCCTGTTTTCGTTAAGACCGCTTCAAGCGCCTTGGCATCATGAATGTCTTCGACTCGTTGATCCTGATGATCATGTCTTCTGTTTTTTTTTCTGGAACCTCTGTGCTCACTTCCCTTCCCCCCATTGCCAGAGCTTGTATTCAATAATAGGTATTGTTGCACAGTTGTGCATGTTTACTAAGCGGGTAAATGCGCTTAGCTGTATAGTGTAGTGTAGCAGGCGTATAATTCGCACAGCTAATTCTCGTTGGCTATGGTGCCATCGAGATGATGCTTGCTTCCTGGTATAGTGTACTGTGTAAATCATCACGCTAGTTTAAATAGAACAAAGTGGCAGGTAACGTCTAGTACCTCGACGTCCCGCGCAAGCCAGTCGTAGATGCAGAGCTCCTCAGAGAGCTCGTCGTATTGGTCAGCGTCATGGGTGCAATGCCATCCTGCTTCTGCCGCGCGTCAAACTCTTTGAGAAACGTGTAGACGGTGCCCAGCGGCATATACTCGAGCAAGGGCCGCAGCTCGTCGGGGAACATCTCGGCACCGTGGTCCCGGATGTCCTCGTTGACCCGGTTGATGCGCAGCACCTGCATCCAGGACACGATGTCGTCGCCCAGCAGGAAGGCCGGAAATCGGGCCTTGGCCATGTCCTCGAGGATCCAGGCGTTGCGGAAGTAGGGCCGGTTCAGGAAGCCCGAAATGGCACGGTAGCTGGGCACATCGCGGGGATCAGTGATGCCCTTTGGGATCTCGCTGTAGTGGGCTACGGGGCCCATCCACTGCAAGATCGGCGCGTAGTTCTCGGGGTGGGCCTCGCGGTCTCCCGGCTCGCCAAAGGTGGCCGGCATGCACCTGTCCCAGGCCTTGATGATATCGATGGCCAGGTCCGAGGTGTCGTCCTTGGGGCCCAGCCACCCGACAACCATCTTGGCGTTCTTGTAGGCCTGCGTCATGTGTGCCCGCTTCTCCTCCTCCTCGCGGGGGTTGCGCAAGTTGACGCAGAGAAGGTCGAGCCAGATGCGCAGGGGCGGCCGGGACGAGCCAGCCCGGGGCTCGTCGGCGAACATTTGCTTAACGCCCTTGAGTAGCGACCTGAGCCAGCTCGGCGGCTTCTTGGGCGGCGCAGGAACGGGCTGGGAGGGCAAGTCGGGGGCTGAGCCGGGCAGCGGGGCGAGGAAGACGGCGCGGAGGTATCGAAGGGCCTCGGCGACATCGACCGGCACGGAGACGCGGGAGCCATTGAGGAAGATGGGCTCGGTCACGGTAATGTCCCCCCATAGCGCCGAGAGCCCGACAAACTCGGACGAGTCGCTCAGCTTCTCATGGACCAGGCGGCACACGACGCGGTCGTTGACATCCCCCGTTGCGGACGGCTGCAGCTCCAAAAGCCGAATCTCGTTTGCGGTACGGTCCAGCGAGCGGTACCTAATCAACGTTGCGCCTTCGAGTGGCGCCATGTTGGCCGGGGGTGCATATGCATCTCTCTTTTTATGCAGGTCCGGGTGTCTGGTGCGTGACGCGCAATTCTGGGGCGTGCGGTTGTGATAGATCGTCGTGTTTCTGCTGCGTGTTGGTTGTTGGTTGAGTGTCCAAGTGGGAATGGAAGCTCCTCTTCTCTCCGGCTTCCCTTTTTTTTTTTTTTTCTTGTTGTCCCAACTCGAATTGGGCCGGCATTTGAGCTATAAAAAAAAAAAAAAAACCACAACTTGTCATGTCATTTGCTTGTCTAGACCCCGGTCCCCTGCAACGCTGCGGCACAAGCCCATGTGCCGCGTCAGGGTTGATCGGCAAACAGGATTGCATAATCTGGTCTAGGCCCACAGTGTGCACAAGCGAGCTGAAAGGACTGACTTTCCAGCCTTTCGACGTTTGCAACAAGCCGGGCTCTGGGGATGGAGTCGAGTGTCTCGGCAAATGCCATAACCCATGTTTGCCCGGGCTCGCTTGGCTAGAAACACCACTTCACCGCTTCTCACACAGCAGACTACACATACCTGGCGCCATTCCCAAGCCGGCTAGGGGTAACGCCAGAAGCATTGGTGGTGTGCGAACGTGTTTGTACCCTAGTCTCTGAAAGGGGGGGCTAAATAGGAGCCAGCAAGGCGTGCCACGAGGACTAGGATTCGCCTAGTCGGGATAGGCACACATGAAGCTCCTTTTGGTGTGCCTTGCGACGGCTTATATGTGTGCCGTACACCTCAAAGTTTCTATGTATATATCTCTTAGGCTGCATAGTCTTTAACATAGTTTACTTTGAGTTTCCGGGTTGATCCCTTCACGAGCGATTCCACTCGACAGCTAGTTTAGTGGTGACTTTGCACTCGCCGCGCTACTAAACCCCCTTGCGAGGCGGAACCACTCAACCCTGACATCACTGTGGAGAAGAGCAAGAATTCCATCTACAAGGGATCCTTTCAATGTGTGTCGACCTTGGAGCATCCTTAAGGCAAAGCTGCACGCTAGACGGCCGGGCTAGGCCTTGTCAGGAGTAGTCACGCCAGATGACAGCGGCAAGAAGCAAGACACTAGCCAAGAGTGTTCTTCTGTTTGACTTGTCACAGTGGGCTTGCTCAATCGTATCGTGCTTGTTTAGGTTTGATGTAATTGAGATCACACATGGCATGTCAACATCGACCTAGTTCCGTCGATCCTTCACTAGTTGCGTCAATACCGATTTACACGCCTTCCGGACCAACCGTATGCCCATCAGTTGATGAAGCAAAACCAACATATGCCGTAGCATCCGTCGTCACTGGGCTCAACCAGACGCCCAGGGCAAAAGAGAGAGAGAGAGAGGCACAACCAGAAAAACTTTGGGTTCAACGGGGTCAAGCAGGCAAAGCAAGCCTCTTTCTTGACTGAGCCCACAACAACGGCCCATGTCAAAGTACGGACGTACCATCAATTAGATGATGTCGGTCCGAAACCTGGGTCAGTTTATGGTGTTTCCTGAGGGATATTTTCCACAACCCCTCCACTCCGTGATGAAGTTGGCCGCTTGAGCGGAAATATGAGCCCTCCGGGCGATAATCGGGTTTGCCATCTCTGTGGCGCAATGCAAGGATCTACCACGTAAAGATGTACCCGAGATCTCCACAGTCAACCCCCCCGGTCGTGGTGTTGGCCGTGGTGTTGTTGGTCGTGGTGTTGTTCGTTGGTTGTCGTCGTCGATACAGACAGGTCGACGCCCATTGGCCGCAATCCGGGGCATGTATGGAGGCACTGCTATTCACATGGTTTAGTCTTGACTTGGCTAAAGATAGAAGGGATTTGCAGCTCCTCGAGGAGCTTCGAGGGATCAGAATCGTTGAGTATATAATGGCCGTAGGGATCCAAAGCTCGGACGTCTTTCTGGTGGACACCAATCTATGTAATTTCCCGCTCGTCGATCGAAATGGCCTTCCCCGGGTGCTTCGCGTGGCCTCAGAGCTACTGGAACGATTCTTCCCTCAAAGGGGTCAAGATCAAGGTCAAAGCGCACAAAAAGAACGCCTTCCCGGGCACTCCAACCCAAATTCCCCCGTATTTCTGGGGCAAGCGTTTGCGAAGCCGTCTTGGGCGGCTTCTAGGTCGCAAGCTGAGACAGCCGCCGCCCTTCCCCAACCATGCCGGCTACTCTGAAGCGAGAAGTTTAATCGGCCAAGGCGCTGTGGCAGATCTGCAAACGCTATCCTACCAGGCGCAAGGCCTGGTGAGCGAAGTCTTTAACGACGCCAGGCCAGTGTCAGAAAACTCGTCTCTGGGCGAGGCTGAAACCTTACCGTCCCCAGAGTCGGGCCCTAGCCTGGTCCAGCTGAGGCTATCCCCCGAGCTCGAGGCCTGGAAGGAGGCTCAACACGGCGCCGGGAACGTGCTGCCCCCCAAGGGTCGCGGCTTGACCCAGGCCTCTGGGGAGACGCTGGAGCTGTTCGGGGCGACGGACTGGCACGATGCGCTCAAGACGAACAACGCCCTCTTTGGGTGCGGCATCGCCAGCCTGCTCATGGGCGCCGCCGACGAGCGCACCATGTTCTCCAACTACGTGACAGACATGGCCTTTTACTACGAGCACGGCTACAACTACGTCTTCCCGTCGCTCGAGCCGCTGCTCCAAAAGGGCCTCGACGACGGGCACGCGCTGCGCACGCCTGGTGGGCAGCAGCGACGGGACGCCGTGTGCATTGGCAAGCGCTACATCCAGGGCAAGATTGCGCTGGAGAAGCGATTCAAGGCGCAGTTGACGTACCGCTCCGCGCGACTCGGTCGACGGACAGCCCAGATTATCTCGCTGTCGGAGAGCAGCCTCCTGGGCATGGCGGCCGAGGCCACGGCCCGAGGCTTTGACGCCGGCGCCGTCATGGCGGATCTAGTCTTTAGCTCGCCCGGCACCGACGTGGTGGACGTGGGCTGCGACCTGGTCAACTCGGAGGTGATGAACTCATTCCTCAACGTGACCGACATCACTGACACCGGGGTTGTCACCGAGGATGCGCTGCGCAGCGTGTACGACGCCTACGCCGCGACGGGGGCCAGGATGCTGACTCGCAGGTGGCACGAACCCGTGGCCAGGATGTGCGCCGCACTGTACACTTGGCACATCCAGAACGACCGCCACATGTTCCTTCGCCGTGCCATCCTGGGCTGGCCCAAGGCCCGCAAGACGCCCGCCTGTCCTCAGCGGGAGGCCGACTTTGACGAGGTCTTTGACAAGCAGTACCGCACCACGGGCTTCAGCAGGCCGCTCGACCCAGAGTACTCGTGCAACGGCGGGGATACGTGCAACCACGTGAGCCACTTCCTCGCCCGCTACAGCGAGGAGCCTCAGCTGCGCGAGCTCTGGCGCTTCCTCGTCCTGGGTCCCCTCGAGTACGTCCGGGGAGCCAACGTGGACGAGGCGCGCGAGTACCATCTTGTCGAAGGCTCGCGGCTGTGCATGGCCCAGCTCTTTTCAAAGGGTCTAGTGCTCGAGATGGTCTGGCTGATTGCCCATGCAAACCACCATGCCTGGCAGATCAATTACCTCTTTGAGGCAGCCATGTTTGGCAGTATCCTGGATGGTGGCAAGCTAGCTGGCAAGCTCGACCGGGCGGATGAGAGTGATTGAAGAAGCAGGGGAAGAAAAAGCAATTACAAGCGCCAAAATCCACATGCCCACAACACGTGGGGGGGGGGGATACTGATGATGTCTACGCCATTACGAGTACAGAGGTTGTTTGACGATGCTTTTTCGAGATGATGATGATATTGATGATGCATTGCAAAGGGCGTGTCGAATTCGTCGACGAGAAACGACAAGGAATGAAGATTAACGTCTGCTCCGTCGGCAGTTTCAGCGCGGTAGCCAAACCACTGGGATTGCCGACGGGAACGATGATGATGATGTAATGAAGCCAATAGGCGCCTGCAGTCGGTTTTTTTTTTTTTTGAACATGCTACATACAGCCAAGTGGAGGATTTATCTTAGCTCTGGGTAAAGTTCTAGATACCCCTAGATCGTTTTTGGAATAGAGAAGCCAAGTTTGAATTAGCGTTGATCAAATTGATAACCTAGCACATCATCATGACGTGAGGATAAATGGAGCGCGGCAATTGAGTGTCATGTGCTCTCCAATTTATCACGCAATATTACGTCCATGTCGTGTTTTATCTGTCCATTACACAGCAGACAGCATGCTCGTAATTGATTCGCTGAAGACTCTCTGTCCGGTATCGTCAAGCAAATGATGAATTGCCAAGTCAAACGTTTCGTCAACAGCTTTGGCTGTTTGGTTTCATGATCCAGACCTTGACTTGATCCAACAAGACAACTCACTGGGCTTTTGAATACGGCGCTTCTCTATCCGCTCGTCTGTGTATCAAAAAAGGTTGGAAACGCATTTCTCAAGTGAGCACGCTGAATTTTGATTTGTACCCAGCCAACCCAAGTTGTAAGTAATCAATCATGTACGCTGTTCACCTCCTTTTTCATGGTGAACAGAGTGACCATCACCACGGCAGAGGTCCTGAACGGCAATCCAACAAACATAATAATCAGACACGGGAATAATAAAAATAAATGAGTTGTTCTTACATGTACGGAATCAGGAAATGAACTTCAGGTCAGGTCCCCACACAATCCTAACCTTAACCCTAACGGTGAAAGATACTTTTTTCTTCTTTCCTATCTCGTATTCATCGTTACTTTGCGACCTAAAATGTTTTTTTTTGAGACTATTCCAAGATTAGAACCAGTATGGGCCTCATTTGTCCTCCTCTTCCCACTGTGCCGTCATCACCTCCATGGCCCCAGTGGCCTCCAGCCTTTCCGAATCCCAGAAGACGTAACCCCAGCGCCTCAGGCAATCTGAAGCGTGTCCCCCAAATCCGATGCTGTATACATCGTTCCAGTTCAGCGCCCAAGCTAGCGATGGAACATTTAACTCGCCATCGCCACCCGACTGAGACATGGCTCGACTCTGTCTCATCACATCTTGGTCGAGGTATCTTTCACTTACATGTGTTTCTCTAAGGAGAGAATAGTTGGAATTTATGGGTATGAATGAGCTCACGATGTTTTGTTGCATGATAGAGACGAGATCGCCGTGGTCCTTGATTCCGAAAAGGGCGGTTCGCAGTAGAGAAAGACCACGAAGCGTCACTCCTTCCAAATATGAATCCCTTTCGGCTAATCCGGTATTAGATTTTTGTAGCATACGGCATTGTGAATCAGATCTGATGTATATATGCCACACTTACACTCCAGGTCAAATGCTCCTTCTGGAGTGGGAGGCCGGCCTTGCTCGTCGAACTTGGGGTTGTCTCTATGAACATCCCAGCAGATATCGTCAAATATTTTGTCGTACGTATGCTCCGCAAATTGGTAAAAGGTGAAGAGCTCCTCGACTTCCCACGCTTTAATCGCGTCGAATAGGGATTTTGTGCTTCTCGCTGCAAATCTCCCCATATCCCGGTTAGTAGGGTCGGCAACTTGACAGAGCAGCTGGAAGCGGTACGCAGCACGTACGAGTCGCATTGTCTCGGTGCTCCTTAGTGTAGTTTGCTGGTGTGGAGTTTGATTGTACTTGGCTGCCACTTGGGCGAGATTTTCCAGCATCCAACGGCCGCAGTATTCTGCAGTGGGCATCACAGAATCAAAGTACTGCGCAGCCATGTTTATCGCGTCATCTTCGTTGAGCTTACCCACAAGCGGCTGGCATCGCTGCGAGAGTTGCTTCGCATATGTCTCGAAGAATTCAGTCCTTTCTAGGTCCGCGTCTGTGGGCGGGGTGGTAGTCTGATGAACGGCGTAAGCGTCCATGGCCACGCTGCCCAATGTCTCCTCAAGGCTTCTGCATAGGAGGTATTGACGGTCAGGAAAATACTGGCGGTGATAGGTAGGGGAGGCGTGGACTAGAGCCTTTAGGCGTGGTAGATCCAGAAGAGAAAGAATCTCACGCCGGATTTCGGGAGGAAGCATTTCAATCCCACAAAGGCAGCCAGTATCAGACCCGGCCATGGTTGTATCGTGAGCTATTGTGTTGCGTACGGTGTTGATACTCCAGTGTATGATCTGGTAACAGGACGCTGCGGGTGAGACTGTGACTCAGTGCCCACAAAACTGAACACCTTCGGGAATAATCAACATGTCTTCCTCTAGACCGGACGTGATTGGCTTGTTTTGACAGGGGGAGATACTTGGACGGCGAAAGACTCCCAAACCCGACCGTTGGTGCTTAACCACAAGTATAGAGAGTGGTATTTTGGCTTGTGCACGAAAATGTGCCACCAGATCTCGGCATGTTGTGTTCTAGATGAGTATTGACCGCCAAAAAAAAAACATGTGTCAAAGACGAACAAGACATTTCTAGATAATCAATTGTTGGGCTTTGTCGGCACTGACGCTGCATGATTGGCCAAATGAGGGGACAAATTCACTCTGGTTTCATTCTCGTTGTGAGCAGCGCAATGGTATCTGGAGGCGGCCAATTCTGCACAACGATCTCAAATGTACGCTGGACTCATCTTTTTTTCAAGCTCCTGCAGGTTCATTTGAGGAGCGCGACTTGTGAATGTGTGTGATGTGCATTGACGCTCAGGATGGGCATGTGTGCAGAACTTTGGCCATGGGTGAGCTACCCTAGAGCAAACTCGTCGAGTCTAGTTATTGCCGTGGTGAGTGTTTGCGAAGGACAGGCTCCCCAGTTCATCAAAGCAGCACCCGGCCTGGATATGTCTACCAAGTATGACCAGTGGAAAAATGAGTTTGGAGCTACAGTGGCGGATGCACTTTGTGGAATGGTGGAGAATGCCATCCGAATCAACGCCTCTCCCCCATAGAGGATTAGCCATTGGTTGAATTGGGTCACTGTCGATAGCTTCACTTTAGGCTTTCGGACTGGCTACTCAAGCCCCCCTCTCAGCTAGCTGGCCATGGGGTTGTGGAGTCTGGCGTGTGATCCCCCCAGCCTTTTGGGTTCCAATATTGCGTCTCCACTTCAAGTTGATCATTCTACACGCCACTCTAATATAGTGTGGAGCTTTATGCGCGTATGAGAAGTTTACATTATATACAGAGTTCTACTGGACATATTTTCCCCGTGCGCTGACAATGATGTCGCAAAGGTCAGAGCTAAAACCATTAAAAAGACTGTCGCCTGGCTCCTGCCCTTGCTAAACCGCCCATTTATCTTTTAGTAACCCCAATGGCTTAATATGACCTTTGTCCTCGTCAAGGTCCTGTTAAATCTTTCAAGTCCAACTATAGAAATGGTTTTATGCCTGGAAGTGGAAGATGAATTTCCTATTCCCAGGGAAAAGAAAAAAGAAATCCAAACCTAATCCCAATGTTGTGATACCCTTTCATCAACATGCTGTACTCTTTAATGTCACGGGGTGACATTATGGGGAGTGTGCTATTTTTAAACTCGGCTCTTCTCTACCGATCTTTATGCTATATGGGATAATCGCACGTATTAGTGGGTTAGTAGGCCTTTTTTTTTATAGAGCCATCTCTATGCGTTCATCCTCCACACAAATTTCATCCCCATGTTGCTAAATTCATTGTGTTGGCAACGGAGGTAATGGCTTCGTTACAAGGGAGTATTTATCAGAAGCGCTCCTTGGGAATGTTATCATCTCGCTCGCGTCATCGCCCAGCATAACAAAGTTGCTGGGCTGAAGATCTCCTCCCCTTGAATTATTTGCTGCAGCCAAAGGTACACCGGCACTGCCTGAGCGCGTCTGTCGTTTGAAAGTCATGGTCCAACCTATGGAGGGGTTGTAGTTCCGCCACTTTCGGGGAACAAAGGTTTCGCACATCTTGGACCGACAACCTGCTGTGGTGCCAAAGACCACAAAAAGGAAGATGCCGGCTGTGGTGCCTGGGAGGAAGAGAAAAAATGTCGACCTTGCGCGGCTAGCAGTCAGGTCTGGTTCCTTGAGCTTGGTATCCGTTCTCGAGTTCTTGATGGATTGCATCTGGAATAGCACATTTGTGACTTGGAAACATCTAAAGCCATTATTAGAGCTTCCGCTGTACAATTGACCCACGAAAGAGCCTGTTTAGACCTACACTAGGATGAAGAACGAAAAGATGAAGCGCAACATGAGCCAACGGTCATGCAAGCCTTGTTTCCTAGGAGCTGTCCCTCGAGACCCCGCGGTATTGCTATTTAGGTGGGACCTATCAGTGCACGGAGTTGAGTTGCTCAAACTCCTGGGCGACTTATTTTGTGGTGTCCAATGTGCTAGACTTTTCCTTGACTTGATATACCGGCTAAGAATGGCGATCATCAAGGTACTTCCCAACGCCAAGCTTATCACCACTTTAGCGTCATACTTAGCCAAGTTCCAGCTCTGAAATAAATGGTAGTACATACAGGGGAGATCTGCAAGGAGTATAAAAACAATAAACACTCGTTGTACAGCTGGCGCACGGAGAAGTAGAATCGTCGCTAGAGGGAAGAGAAAGGATATTGCCTTTCCTGCCAAGTTCACTCTTCGAAGTATCCCTTGTGTCTTCGGTTTCGCATTGAGGCCGTATACGCTCTGTGCTAGCTCACTAGTCCTGCAAGCAATATTGTTAGTGTGTCAAGTCTGACGATGGCTACTCAAGGTGCGCTCGATTACATACCAAAACATGACGAGGAGGGATTGGACATTATAGGAATAGTATTCTACAAGCAATTTAGATGGAGACCTAGGGGGCAGATGTGTCGTTTGTACAACGTACGAAAGTAGTAGAGGACAAGGTCTAATCCAAACGAACCATTCGCAATGGCCTGCTCTGGATTGTCCCAGACGTTGGTCCGCCTTATGAACTGCCCCTTCACAACTTCCTCATAGAGAATGATGTCGTGAATCTGTTGTACGATGGAAGCAACTGTACTGAGACAGGTGCTGCTGGCGAGTAGGCAAATGTCTGTGGTTTCGGCTCAGCGCTGGCCATTAGCTAGTTGGCTACTGAGATGCACTTACACGACCACCCTTCTCGGTGGACTATGGTGAGCCACAGCAGGAGACAGCTGCAGAACAGACTGACAAAAGCATATGTCATGGAGAAGGCGGCAGCACCCTCGGCACCAGCTGGTAGTTGGTTAGACCCGGGCATCACGGTCAGGCCAGTGTGCTGCCGATGAAAACCCTGTGTGGGCGAACTCGACCAGTATGGACGAAAAGCAGGCACCTTTTGCCAAGATAGCTTATGGGAAATATCATTATGGGGATGCAAGGTGTATTTAAGTCCTCCCGTTTGGTAAAAATGCCCCACCAAACAGATTGCGCGAATGAAGTGCAGGTTTGAAACTGGAAAAAATGGGAGAGGGGTAAGGCTTAAGTGGCAATCAGTATTGAGCGAAATTCTCTGCTGCTGGTTGAGAAATTGACACTACTTTCCGGGATGGAGAGACGCCGGCAGTCCGATATATTGATCACGACTGACCTTGGCAACCGCAGCAGCCATGAAGCTGAGACTGGGTGTGGCCACATGGGGAAGTTGTGTAGACCAGATTCCACGATCAGTTGGCTTTATACGGACAGGGTTGCGTGCCAAAGACGTCCTTTTGATAGCCGAGAGACTTTATGCATCGGGTGTTGATCCGTAATAGATTGGCCATGTAACTCGACACATCTACCACATGTCTGTCTGTTCTCTTAGCAGTGAGATGGAGTATGCACGTGCCAACTGTAATTGGTTTGTTGCCCGCCATGGTGGTTCCGGAAACGGCAATCAAACCCGTTGGGGTGCTATCCCCGACGTCCGAGAACCAAGGCAGAGAGAGACTGCAGTGACTGTGCCTCGTCGCTGCGTCGGCGACATTCATGACGGCACAGGGGCTTGTATGTACCTGGCAAAACAGGGGTTCAGCAAGGACGAAACCCGCTCCACTGACAGCCTCGAGGCTCCAGACACATGATACATTTGCGGATATCTCGGAGCCGATGCCCCGGCCCCGTGTCGGTGAATTGGCCAGGTCACCAATTCCCAGGACCACCAAGATCGATGCAACTCCCCAGATTTCCCCATCGTGAGTCTGTGCGCGCACTCTGGGAAAGTTTATCTCGAGTGTCCACCTGTAAATATTATAAAGTGACCCAAAGGCCGCCAGAAAGAGCAGAATGAATAAAAGAAAACTCCAGTGTCATGGAAAAAAAAGTAGTGGTTTCGGAAGCTTGGTGATCAAGGGACCTTGGAAACACCGGTTTGATCCTATGATCTGATTTGACACATCTTGGTTGCCAAATTACAAAGCAATGGTCATCAAAATATGAAACGCGTAGTTTTATTCAACCTGCAGGGCAGATGGAACAGTCTGAACAAAGTAGCTCTATTTCAATTAGGATACACAATGAGCATAGGAAAAAATTACCAATCATGTATCGTAAACTTTGAGCTCCAACATCTATTGACCCAGAATGCTTTCACCATTGGGGGCTTTGCGGCCGATAAGATGTGTGCCAAAGCAAGGAAGAAGCATTCAACAAAATGGATCGTAATCTTACTGTGCCACCCTTGACAGGTTTCGTTGCTTTTTTGTATGCAAGGGGACAAGCGGAGCTTTATCCGGTTTTGGAATGCTTATTGGACCAGCAGCACACCCGGAAGAATTTGGGTTGTGAGCAACCGACAAATAGTAATGTGAGACGGGCAGATGGTGCTGAATCCACCAATGGCTCATTGGAGAGACTGTTGTACTGCATTCTTGCGTGTGATGGATGTGACGCTGGTGGTGGGGTGCGGAGCTGTGGAGGTTTGACCTGGCCGGAGCCGCCAAAGGAAAGGCAAGGAAGGAAGTCATTTTTCGTGTTTCGATATGGCTTCGGTGGACAATTGTGACTCCAAAGTCTGTTGGCACGTGTCTCGTCGCAGGCTTGGGGAATTGATGGCCACATTAACCCTCAATGTTTTGTCCGAATTTGGCCATCAACCCTCAATGTTTGTCCAAATTGGCAGCTAAAGTCGTCTGACCAGGCCATCAAGATGTTTATCTGCCCCCCGGCTCTCAAGGCTTGGGCTTTTGCCTGTCCGTTGGGGTATAACCAGTGTATTAAATCACTAGGTTGTGTTCGTTCATCTCGTCATTTTGGCAATTGGGCGTTTGGCCTCCGTCGCTTTGAATCAATCCTAGACAAGGTATACAAACATTCCCACCTTTGGTTTTCGACTTGTTCGTTTATTTTAATCTAGCAATAACCGTGTACTTGGAGTCGCATCGTCTAGCTCCCGGATCTGCGCTATATCTGCCAATTTCCCGAGCCCTGTTCGCCGTGGTAGCTGTGATGAAGCGCTGGCGCTGCTTGCCCAGGATGGACGAATATGCCGCGAATGATGATTAAGACAGATTGCGACAGTTCAACACGAGCATCATGAAAACTCTAGCATCAGATTTAAACTCGGAAAAGGATGCCTTCTGGGTAGACACGAGTAGCCCGCAACGGATTGCCGTCGCTAATATGAGTTTTAATTCAGAACAGTCCCCATGGCGATCAGCTGATTTCCACTTTCAGTCTAACAACATCTCTGAGAACGACAAGAAGAAAGCTGGGGGTATAGATTCCACTCAAGCAAGAGGGCTCGGAACTATAGTCAACTGTTCACCTATAACAGCCTGTCCCCTTGTAGTCAAAGTGGAAGGGGATAGTGTTTACGATGCGCACGAGAAAGATATTCGAACCATCTCAAGTCAATACTCGAAAACTCAGAAGAACTATGGTGATGTATGTGTTCACTTTCAACTATGGTAGTATCTAATTTTCCAATTGTTTAAACTGATAAAAATATACTGTTAAAAATTGGACGAGACCAAAATTACACGCCCCCGTCTTTTTTGATCTTCCGTCGTAGGTTTACTAGTTGGAACATTTCCTGCCAGAAGCTTGTTGGTGTATCTGTGAGGGAATCTTCATAAGCCTCAATTTGAGGGCGCTCCCAGACAAGATCGACATCTTCTGGCTTGATATAATGCGTCTTTTTGTAAAACTTCCACCCAAAGAATAGAAAAACAGCCATTATTTGCATGGCATAATTCTGAAAGAAGGCTTCAACATCCCATGGTCTAAAGGATTCATAACCATAGAATATAAGGACCAGAACTTGAATGACAAGAGCAATCCATGCACCATAAGGCTGAAAATATCCATAATAAGGTCTTGTTTTCCGGTCAACACCCTGGACTTTACAGGCCCGATGGTAGTTGATAAATGTAATGGACATGATGATGAACGAAATGAGGCCACCACCCGTGATGATGCTTACCAACCAGGATATAACTTTGGCTGAACCACTGCTGACCTGAAGGAAGGAGAGAAAAGGAAAGAACATTACCACAAAAAAGCTGTAGAGAGGGACACCCTTCTTAGTGCAATAGGATAAGAACTTGGGTGCCCGGCCTTCAAGTGATAATGAATACAAGGTGCGAGTGGCACAGTAAACAAAGGTATTTCCAGCTGAGAAGATGGAAGTGAGGATCAAGGCGTTTACGATATGAGGCAAAACGCCAATACCCAACATTTCCATTGCAATCACGTATGGAGAGGCCGCAGCATTACCGCCACCTCCCTTGCCAAAGTAGAGATCGCGTAGAGTTGGGTGGTTGTAGGGTACAACGATCCCAACTGCCAGCGCGCCAACAATGAAAAAGACGCAAAATCGGTAGTAGACGGTGATAAAGGCCGCCTTGATATAAATAGTTGGGCGTTTGGCTTCAGCTGAGACCATTGAGATATATTCAGGCCCAACAATAGTGAAGGCGGCATTCCACACGGCCGCAAGAAAGCCTTCAAACCGACCAAGGTTGCCACTAGAAAGATAGGTGGCAAAGGATCCAGGATTTGAAAAGTGGCGAAAGCCATAGGCATCGCCTTTGGGGTTGCCACCAACCATTGTGATGAAGGTAAAAAAGAAGAGCATGAAAATTAAAATCAGCTTTCCGCCAGAGAGCCAGAATTCGACTTCGCCGTAGCCTCGGACTGCAACCATGTTGATAAGTCTGTAGATGGGTCAGTACGCAGGAGCAAAATAGGTTCGGCGTTGCGTGTAGTAGACAGAGTCTTACCCATAAATAACAATGACGGCAGCACATATACCAGCTGTAGGCCCGGGATCGGTGATTCTCTTATCCCAAAATGATATGACGGTAGAGAGGGCGGTGATTTCGAACGGAATAAGGAAGGCTTCGTACAGGAAGAAGTTCCAGCCGGCCAGGAAACCCAATGCGTCATCAACCCAATATCCAGCGAGTCGTACAAAGCCGCCTGCGATAGGCATATATGTGTTCATTTCGGCAATGGAGTTATTGACGAGAGCAACAACTATTGTGTAGAGCGTGTAAGCCAGCACGAGGCTACCAGGTCCGCCCCTCGCAAGACCACGGCCAATTGTGATGAAAAGGGCGGTACCAATTGAACCTCCAGCGGCGATGAGCTGGATCTGTCTGTTATTCAGATTGCGGTGCAGATGGCCCATGTCCACTTGACTATGCTCGCCCTGATGGATGCTGTCATGGCTGCTTGGTTCAATCTTTGCATTCTTATCTTCGTCAGAATTCATCGTGGACTTGGAGGAATCAGTTTCCTCTCAAGGAACTGATGAAGAGAATGGAGATGGAGGAGAGGAGAAGTAGACCTGAGGGTCACATTTGTGGAAAGAAATAACATGGGCGACGTTTTATGGCTGGTAGAGGCTTGTTTATTTGCTCAACCAAGCTCTGGTTATCTTGTCTTTGCACTAATGTAACTTTTACTACCTCTGCAAGGGTAGAGAAGGCGCTTGCTCGTACCATGCCGGGCAAGCCGATGAAGTAGCTAGACATGGTTTGCGACCGACATTTGAGCTGAGATACTCTTCTCTCTCTATAGCGAAAGCCAAGGCTCTTGGGAACGGGGATCATGCTTTGAATCTGGGGAAGTGGGTTGTGACCAAAAGGAAGCCGCTAAGAAAGTCTATGGGATACACAGGGAAACCTAAAACGGCACAGAACAGGAGATGTCCAACAAAAACACTTGTTAAATTCGCGAGGTTGAGGAAACCATGGTGGGAGGAGTCTTCTTTGTGCGTCTTCCATATCATATCAAGCTGCGCATGGCTCCTCATTGATGGCATATTGACTCTATCGCATTCCTAGGTTATCATCATTTCTGACAATCGCACCAAAAGTACCCCGGTTCTTAGCTGAACGGCTGAGTCTTGGCATTGGATGAGAGGGAGGGATATGGCTCCACCCCCGGACTCATCATCACTGGCAGCAACTCAAAACCACCTTCAAGCATGTATGGGATGGGATGATCAAGTACTGCCGCACGAGAACCCCACAACGATATATCCTGACCAATGTTATTTTTCTTCTTCTTCTTCTTTTTGCCCATATTCTTGAGTAGCTTTGAGATGAGCCATTAACAACAACACCTTTGCATAATCAGCAAAACCAAAAACAAACCAAAAAAACAAACCAAAAACCATTTGTTTCTGAGTAATCAGGTTGTTCGATATATGCATGCGCCTTATCTAGGTTTGCCGCTACTCTTCTTTTGTTTCTTGGTGCGGGTGGGGTCGAGTTGCTTCCAGGCTGCTGTGAGGCCAGGGGATCCTGTCACGTTATTGTTCCCATGCCGAGGTTGCGTCAGCGTGAATGAGGAGATGGCCTGACAGATATTGAACTCTATCATCCCAAAGAATATATAGTCCAATACGAAGTGAATATGAATTTAATTTTCTCATGTTGCGGTGGTTTGCTTCATTAGCATCTCTATTAGTATATCAGAGTCGAATCAGGTACCCTTGCTCCAATAAGACCATCCTTGCACGTGGCCTGTTGAGGCTTTGCATAGCCATTGCGCCAAGAGTTTCAAACCAGGGTACCGTGAAAGGGTGCTGATACCGCACATCTGTACGTCCCGCCGAGTATTGCCACATTGATGACGCAGCCACGTTTTCTCTGGAATCAGTACCTCGATTCCGGAAGAAAAGCTTAAACACTCAACCAATGGGAAACAAAACGCAAATCGCGGCCATGACGTTGCAATTTTCCACGGTGAAATTCTAGAATCGTTTTAGCTTTCCAAATGGCGCCATTCATGGGCAACGAGGATGCCATCTACTGTAGGTAATTGAGCTAGCTGTGAACAGATTTCTCAGTCAATTTCCACTCAATGAAACCGACATTGACTCTGAATTGGACAGAGATAAGAAGGAAGAACAGCCCAAGCATCACCTCAATGCATTGCCAGCGAAATACACCTGTATTATGACGCATTTGAAAGCCTGACATGTGTGATCCAGGTGTGGCTAGTACGTAAACTTTAGCTCGGTATATATTTCTTGGAATTATCATGTGCCTTGAGAGAGTAGCTTGCTATTTTTCTGGCTACTGGAAATGAAACACTTTGGTAGGCATGATGGCTTGATGAAGTCACCAGCTCGTAAGAGCCATTGAAGAATAACCGAGCAAGTGGATCATTATGATAGAGTAAAGATGTCTGACCACGTGTGACTGATTGAAACATGCAGAAAGCCGGCTAATTTCAGGCATTGGCCTATTTGGTGTTTCATTGATATTGTTCAAAGCATGATGCCTTTTAATCTACGTTTTCCCCTTCTTTTGGAGTTCTTTTGTGTTTAAGAAAATGACACATCACATACATTGCATGGCAAGTCAACGACGAATTGCAACAAACAAAAGGCCACGACAGGGCGGGTTAAAATACTAACCAGCCCTGAAGACTTACGATTGGCTGTCACTACCGAGGTATGGCATATGCGGTACATCTCCTCAAGCTGATGACGGATGACGAGGAGCAATGATACCCACACCACCATACGTGCCGTTTCCGCTGGTTGCAGGTGGCGTTGCCGACAAACACAAGCCTGCTTTTTAGCGCGACGCAGAATTGTCCAAACTTGGCTAAACTATTCACACATGTGATACCAGACAACGTCAGAATGTTCGCTCTGCACACAAACAAACTGGTCACAAACTCTTGACTAAATACATGTTGGATTTATTGTTCTGGGGGCTAACCGAGAATAATGTTGGAATCAATGAGGCCTGCTTTTTTTTTTTTGGGTTGGCTTGTTATTAAGCAAAGCTGTTGAAGGAGGTGAACACGTAAGTGTGAGTGCCTTCTAGATTTGCTTCTTCTAATGGGAGGCCTGTGGTAGAAAGATAAGCAAAACCTTAAACTTCCTAGTGGCAACTGCTCCTTTTTGCTGCTCCTTCACTGGCCTGCCTTTTTGGGCTGTGGGCAGGCCAAAGGTTTTGCTGGAGGCAAAAGCTGCCCTGCGGACCCTCCCCGGCGGGGCGCCCCCTGTTACGGCCCGGTCGACCGCACAGGGCTTACAGGGGCTGTCGTGTGCTGCAGTAATTGCCGCAATAGCGATTATTGACCGACCAATCTTTTGCCCTATGGTATAGCGGTCAACAGCACAGCCGTTACACCCCCCCGAAGAGAAGGAAATTTCTAACCACTTTATTAAAATCAAAGGAAATAAGAAGGTAAGCCCTGCCTAGCAGCATAGTAGCATAGCTTTACTCAGCAGGGCTTAAATAAAAGAGCTTAATAAGAAACTGATACTAAGCTTAAGGCTTGATTGGGAGGAGAGGGCTTTAAAGGGCTTTCCTCTCTCTTAGGCCCCATCTAATTATCTTTTTTTTATCTTTTAGGGTATAGGGTATGATGCTCCAGTTGTTTACTCTTTAAGATAGATAATTAAAGCCATCTTTGACCATAGCAAGCCCCCCCGGGAGGGCCCGCGGAGGGCTGCCGGAGGCGTTGGGGCTTGGGTGGGGCAGGCTGGTGTAAGGCTCGCAGCTTTGCGGTTGGCACGGTCAGGCATAGCATGGGCGTCAGTGGTATCTTGTTTATGAGAAAGGCTGTAGTGGTCGGTCATATGAACATGCAAAATAACGAGTCATTTTTCTATTCCTTTGTCATTCCTTATTTTGGTCTCTTTTTATTTTTTATTTTTAAGGAAGGGTGTGGGACACAATGACTGCTGATCTCAGAGACAATTAGTTTCTCAGCATGATTGCTCTTACCCACTAAGCCAGGTTGGTCAGGCATTCACAGACAAAATTGGAATCATGAGTCAATTCCTGGGCGGCTGGTAACCGAAGAACCCGATCTAAAAACAAATAACCCTTCGGTCGCGGAAATTTGCATGGGACACATTGTCTCATAATTTTGTGACCAACCTGGCAAGCTAAATTCGATCGCCAAGAAGTAGTCTCAGCCCGGTGCGAAACCAACTATCCCCAATCATGCTGGCATAAATTAGCGCCACTATGGATCGATTCCAACCTTGAACCTGCTTAACCCCGTGAAAGAGGTAGAGATTTGACATGGGACATAGCTTGAAAAGATTGCGTTGGTAGCTCAGTTTTCTGAATAACCAAAACAAAACCAACACAACCACCATCACCCCACCAAAACACCACACCCAGAACGCCACACACACCAATCCACTAACACAACCCCTCCCTCATAAACGCAAAATAACCAAAAAACTAACGAAACACCGCCAACACTCACCACCCCACCCCTCACACCTCAACCACACACCACGAGCACAACCCTCCCACACCATCCACATACCAACCCAACACAGCCCTCAAACACACGCCACCCCC
>JAHVYB010000083.1:0-138124 GCA_020623695.1 Calonectria henricotiae | reverse complement strand
GTAGGTGAGCTCGCAGTGAAGTAGAGTTGAGATTGTGGGAATGGTAAAGTGATAGCAATTATAGTGATTTAGACGCTTGTGTAGACAAACACGACCCACACCCCCCAAAAAAAAAAAAAAAAAAAAAGATTTGGCATGAAATCATGTCCCATCGAAGTCATAATCTTATTTATGAATCAAAAGTGACGACACTAGATCCGATGCAGCGTGGTTTAGCGGCTCAGTCGTTGTCTCACTAGTACCCTCTGTATCCACAGACGGCACGGTAGATAAAAAAACCCTGGGACACAGCCAGCCAAGCCATGTCGCAACCCATTGAAACTGCAAATGGTTTTCGGCTCTGGTTAAAATAAGAATCTATCACCATTATTCGGCTCAGTGTGGTAATCAGATGGCCTGCATGCTAACTAATCATGGAGGGGGTTCAACTACGTAGGCTGACGAGAAACCCCATAAAACAGACACCAAATCCAGGGTTTCTGGGATCAAATCTCTCTTGTAATCATTGCTCCCTATTCAGTATGGACTCTCAAATCCTCCTACTAGCGAGCTGTCTGCTCATCATCAGCTTGTTCGCCATCACAGCCGTCTCTTATTCCATCGTCCTTTTCCGACGTCACCGGCAAGACATCAAATCCACGAAACCAGTGTGGAAGAACAACTATCCTTCCCTTGAGGAGCTCCACGCCCTATTTGATCGCGGCGACATCATGCTAGCTACAGTTTTCATTGCCTCCTCTCTTCAACTCTCACACCCAGAGCTCGGAAAGGTTTTACAGGCACACAGCACTTACAAAACCAATCCCTGGCGTCGAATTATCCGAACTATGGCCTTTATTTACATCATGATTCGATCCAACAGTTCTGAAAGACAAAAGGTCATTGCTTGGCTGCAAAAGCTCCACCGGCCAATTCCTTTGTTCGTGTTTGAAACCAATGTTTTGGTGTTTGCAACGTTTGCCTACGGGCTGGTCAAGACACACCAACTTTTGGGAAACATAACCCCAGGACAAGAAGATGGAATCATCAGGGGTACTATGAGTATGGCCGACAAACTTGATCCGAAGGATATAGGGCGAGAGGTCCCGACAACAATGGCCCAAGTTGAGGCATATTTGCAAAAACAGCTATCCCTCAACCCAAAGGAAATGTTACTCTTTAATCGCGGCTACTCTGAGCTGTACAATGTACGAAACCTGATAAAGAGGGTAGGAGTCAGAAATTCCTTTGGGATCATTTCAACTTTGATGAGACTGGGGATGTTGAAACTATTTGCGGAGACGATATCGAACACTGTCTTGGGTCAAAAAGATGGTGGTCAATCCGTTCTTGGGCAGCTCTTTTGGTGGCATGTGAGAAAGGTCCACTGTTTTCTCTCCCATTTCCACTACAGCATGTGCCCTAGGGTACTTACTTTCGATGGCGCTTTGAATACCTTCGTTACCGCAAACCCAGGGATGGCAAATGTTTTGACAGAGCTCTATGATGAGATTTTCGGTGATGAGAAACGTGTCCAGCCGGTCGATGTGTCTCATTTAGACCTCCGACGCTTTTCAGATTTGGAAGCCCATCTCCCTCGGATGGATATGGATGGACGGTCGATACCCACAGTTCCTGGATTCCGCAAGGAGTTGGTGGAGCTCATCAAGTGTTCATATTATCGTGGTATTTTCGCACACAATGCCCCTCTCTTGCCACAACACTTGGGCGTCATCATGGACGGTAATCGTCGATATTCTCGACACAAAGGTCTTTTCAGTGTCCTAGCGGGTCATCAAGTTGGTGCTCATAAACTCCTCCAAGTCATATCATGGTCCTTCGGTTCCGGGGTGCAAAACCTAACCGTCTGGGCGTTGTCGGACGATAATCTAAAACGAGGACCCCAAGAGCTCAACCCGCTGTTTTCCATGATGTCAGAGTACATTCGAGAAATGATGGTTGGGGACGCCCCCTTTTCCATCCCCGACGTGCGCTTCCGAGTTGTTGGTGACAGGTCCATACTCCCGGATTATCTCAACGACATGATTGTGGAAGCCGAAGCCGCCACAGCGCAAAACACCAAATTCAATCTCCAAATTGCAATCGGATACGGTGGGCGGTCGGAGATCACACGAGCCACAAAGCTGGCTGTCAAGGCCAAGATGGAACAGGATGGGGTGTCCGTGGAAGAGGCGATCGAGACGATGACCCCAGCTGAGATCTCGCGGCAAACGTACTCCGCACAGCTCGGATTACCCCATATCGACGCGATATTGAGAACCAGCGGCGAGAATAGGCTCAGCGGGTTCGCATTGTGGGAGTCGCATCACGCAGAATTTGCCATTGTAAAGGAAAACTGGCCGGCGTTGACACAGTCCAGGTTTTTGCAAAGTTTGTTGGACTTGTCAAAGCGGAATAGGCGGCTTGGCGCGTAGCTTTCAGGCTGGGTCCTGTGGGCGGTCTAATTATTATGGTGACGTAGTCGCAACCAATTCTATTTTGGATGCATTGGCGCCTCCGGTGACAGAGACCTGTTCGATGGATTATCACAAGAAGTTCCAATCACGATTGCAGTCAACGAGATTCTAGCCAATCAAGGTCGGCTTTTGTATTTAGAATATGAAGATGGCAACTAAAGGATGCATTGTAAATCCCAAACGCAAGATTCCATGTGGGCGAGGTAGTACGCTAAAGAGTTGAAACGCACGTGTGTTTCATTATCGAATTGGCCCTATCAAGATCATGAGATTTGGGCTTTGTATGTAATGCCGATATCTCTGTCATCTGGAGCTTATTTCTTGCATAGGTCGACTGTGATAATTTTGAAAGCCCTCCTCATCCATTAGCGTTTTTATTCATTAACCCTAACCCTTCTGAACCGAGCCAGTCTTCTTTGTCACATGTCCAGTAAAAACAGTGATTTATTGAACACCCATTCTCTACTTTGTAGCATATCATGTCTCTTTTGGGTCAAGGCGTTTCGCCGTCGTCGTTATAAATATCCACAACTATGAGTTCTCTTATGTTCCACCTCGTCTGATCCAAAATGCACAACGTCGAGGCCAATGTCCCCCCCACCCCATCTGCTCCGTTGCACTAAATATTTACTTCAACTTGGACGCCCCATGGCTGCACCGTTTCTTTCTCTCGTTTTCTGCGTGCATCCCGTAAAGGATTTTACGCTTCCTTAGTGCACTTCTTTGATGTAAGATTATTGACATTCATGCAAACGTCAAACTTCGATTTTTAGCCATTCCCATTGTGAAATAGAGCTTTCATAATAGAACAGCTAACTACGGTGAGCTCTGTAAGAATAACAAGGGATAGCTAAATTTCAATCTGAGATATTTGAGGTTACCCGTTGAAAACCGGATTCATTCAACCTGTGGCTTATTTGTTGTAACATCCGCCATTTTAAAATTTTGTATGAATTGATACTTCGTACACACCTGGGTTAAGATTCCCACTAGTTAAGGCCATGGTAAGTTAAATTTAGGCAGTTTTGATTCGATTAAAACAAAATTACTAATGGATCTTTAGAGTGGTTCACACTGCGTAAGCCTACATCATGAAAACACTGTCAGGGAGCCAAAAGCACGCTGCGAAGACTGATAAAATAACCACGCAGGGCACAGGGGGATAAGCACTAATGCCTCCAGGTCCAGTTCAATGTGGGCCTCTGTGATTGGCTGCAATAGACGCAGAACCCTGAGCGCCGCAAATGTCCTCTTTTGATCAATTGATGTCATGCCCACATGGTGCTTTGGTATCTATCTGGTCAGCTACTCTCATATTGAGTTCTGAACTAGACAATTGCGTAATCAAGATATGGGAAATGATAATAAAACCCATCTGATTTAGCTTTCGAATTGTTTGATGCTCTAGTCCTGCAAAGATAGAGAGTGCTTTTGATGGCTACGGGTGGAGAACACTAACCTGTTTCACAAGGCGACATTTTTATCACACCTGCATATCCCTGCTCGATGAATGAAGAGTGGTACATGTGCATGGAAAAACCCCTCTTGTGGCAGGGTTGCTTAAGCATAGCTAGCTATCAAGATATTTAATGGCTCGACTGCTCCACGCCCGGAGGAAGGCGACGACGAGCCCACTCTTCGATTGGCGTGAGTTGAACAGGCAGTTCATTAAGAATAGGGCCCATGTCAATGTTAAATGGCTCTTCGGGATCCGTGTTATAGTAGGTGTAGGCACGACGGACCTGATCAACGAGTTCGTCCGTGTCAAGGCCTTTCCTGCCTCGCATCGCTTGATCCATCTGAGAGCAGAATTCCTCAATAGGCTGGCACTCATACTTCAAGGGGCGGCCCCAGGCCCGACCGAGCTTCTCGGCAAGCTGGGACAGGCGTACCGTCTCGGGCCCGCCAACGGCAAAGTCACGCCCCGCGAGCTCAGATCGTTCCATCGCCGCCACCATCAGTCTAGCGACATCGTCAAGACAGATCCACGAAACATCCTGGGTAGGAGTATGACAGTATACAACCGTGTTCCTGTCTCTAATTGGCGGCAATGCCCAGCCCTCCAGCAGATTCTCCAGATATACAGATGGGTTGATGCTGATGACTGGAAGACCCATCCCCCTCAGTATAGCTGTCATTGTACGGCAGTCATCCTGGGCCTCTATTTTTTGGGACTCAGCAGGAATCGGCATGCTCGTATTAAATACTAGTAGTCTGATGGAGGGTGTTTTAATTGCTGTCTCGCCGATATTCCGGGCTCCGTGAATGACGTATTCTGACGGCTGAAAGGCGGTGGGCGGGAGATTGAGGAAAACGGCATCTGCGTCTTTCAAAGCCTCGACTAAGGTATCAGCATCAGACCAATCAGCAGCGACTGTTTCAATCGGCCTTTGGTCAATCTCCAGCGCCTTGGGATTGCGACTAATCGCAACAGGATGGTGTCCAGCTCGAGCCAAAGCTGCTACCTGAGCTGCGCCCTGAACTCCAGATGCTCCAAAAACAGCGACTCTCATCTTGACTCAGGATCTGGGATGATGGATATTGGTGGCTGAAATTGTTTAATAATCGCGACTTTGCATGCGATAAAATATGGCGGTTCACAAACAGGGTACCCAATGCTTCTTAAGTGGGCGTCAATTGCATCACGTCATGATATTTGCAATCCCAGTTCTTGTGTACTAGATTGAGGGGCTGGATTGATGGACACGCAATAATCATCCAATTGGGTATCTCCAGCGCCAACCCAAGTCGTGAACCCAGCCACGTGAATCAGCAGAATGCAGGTGGCTCATGTAAGATGCACAGACGAAAGAAATTCTCCACAAAAGCGTAGTTGATCTGAGTCCCAGGCACCACAGGGTTACGCACTTCAGAGAATATCAAGCATGCTGTGGGAGAATTGAGATGTATGACCAGGATTAGAGATGTCTAGCAAGAAGTCATATTATTCTTTCAATTCTTCATAAACATCAGATAATACAGCATGGGTGTGTTTTTCCTTTTTTTGGATCTTTTAAAGAAGAAAAGAAAAGGATTCTAGCAGGATTTTGAAGTAGAAATGTTTTGCTGGCGTGCAATTGTAATGAATTCTAAACACTACCAGGCAATTGTAATTATAAGCATAGTATTAAATATCACCTGGGGTGGCCGTTTTCAATGCCATGTTGCAAATTATAATTATTTAGAATTTACTACCTGGAAGTCTCGACCACCTTCCATAAGTCACTTCCTGCTCTGACAGTATCACCGCAGCCCGGGAAGCTTTTATCCAAAATCTCAGAGCATGGCAAAACGCCATCCCCAAGTGTTATGGTTCTTGTCCAGCCACCCGACTCTGTCCACTGCCATCTTTCGGCTGTGATACTATCGCCGCGTCTCAAAAGGCCTTGGCAATATTGACCCAGAAGGATAACCATGCCTTTAACATCGTCCTCTCCAGTCAACTCCAAGACTGTGACTGTTGATTTCGCAGAGTTCACGGCTACCGGCTCTTCATCACGCCACATTTCTTCGTACTCGGTGTCTACCCCAGTTTCGGGATTCACCATTGACCCCTTCTCCAGTGTTGTTCCGTCGGATTGAAGATAATTGATACCCTCATCAAAAAGGCCTTCAGTCTTTGCTGTTCGTGAATCTATCCAGTGGTCCCACCGCCCCAGAGAAACACACTCTTCCTCAGTAGGGGCCGACGAGGATGTCCCTGCGATGGCCCAATCCAGCCCATCCAAAGAAACCCTCTCTAAAATTTCGTTAGCCAGAAATCAAATCATAATTATGTTACTCGCCTTCTTTTTTCGGCCAAGAGGGTGTTGCGGCGGCCGGTCGAATTACACGGATATCAACAAATCGGCGTTCTGGTGACGTCAAAACCAAGGTGGAAGTCGGTTCAGACGCTTCGTCCGGCACCCATCGGATGAATTCTCTAAAGGAGAGACTACCCATGTTGATTGGGATAAAGACTGTTTTTATTTGGCTTTGGGGAGATGGGTATGTCAACTTCGGACGCAAACGAATTACCCGGTTGTGTTGTAGGAGATAAACGTCGTGCGCTTGAGTGGTTCACTGCGTGAGATATTTTCTACGTCAGAGATAAGCAAGATCGGCTTCTGAAATTAGGTCAAGGGGACTTGACAGCTATTTCGGTGCGTTTTGCCTGGTCGGGATTGTCACCAATGCCCCTCTACTCCATGCATCGATAAGCGAGAAACTCGACAATAAACAATCTTGGACTTGGGCAGTGAATAGCCTCAGACTACCCCGCTCCAATTTGGTCCCTAACTAGGAAGTCATCTGGAGAAACGCATGTGTCCACTCTTATCTGCCCCTCTCAGGAATGGACTAGTGGAAATCCGCCAACTCTGACTGGATCACTGCACGAGGCTTCAAGAAGGCCATGTTTTCTCCAATTTAGTTCCGAAAATGGAAATGTGTTGGAGAAGAGGAGCTGGCCCACTTCAATTGACCCTTATCACACGGAACCTTGTAAACTTTGTCTGAGCTAGAAATAGATGTATAAGAAGCTTTGGAGAGTATTGAGTGTCTTCTCTACAGTACTTGGAACTCTTTTCCAACCACATCGGTCGACTCATGATGATATTACTATCTTTACCAGCAATCTTCTTTTTCGTCGTGGCAAGCCTGGTTTGTTTCTTTTGGAGATGCATCTCATCCCCGTTATGGAAAGCCCCAGGCACGTTTCTGTCTCGCTTCACGGCCCTGGAATTGCGACTGCACGAGTTTCTAGCCAACAGAACCCTCTATATTCACTCGCTACACGTCAAGTATGGGCCTGCCGTTCGCGTGGCGCCTAATGAAATGTCCTTTATCTCCCATGAGGCAGTAAAGGAGATTTATGGATCAATGGGCAGTGGATACGATAAATCTCCGTTCTATGACCTATTCAAAGTTTTTGGTCGCAGGTATGATATCTGGAAAACTATTTTTTTCTTTCGAATTTCATGATCTAACTGGTTAGAACGATGTTCTCAACACTTGATAAAGAAAGTGTAAGTTTGACACCTCTTGATTTCGACCTCAGCTTATAGGGGCAAGCATGCCACTCGAAAACGTCTACTGGCAGATAGATACGCGAACAGCAATGTCATGAAAGCTGCCTCACTGAATGGTATTGAAAGTCGAGCCAAGGAGTTCGCAAAACAATGCGAAGCATCAATTGGCAACAGCATTGTCGATATATATGTGTGTTGCACTGCACGAGTTCTTAAGAACCTTTGACTTATTGTGCGCAGGTCAAACTACATGCCTTTGCTTGTGATAGTGTCACCCATCACCTATTCCAGCCGTATGGCACGGATTGTTTGCGGAGTTCTGGCGATCGAGAAATAATGCATGAAGTAAATGGGGATGACAGTCTTCACAGCAAGTACAACCCAACAACCTTTTTGCATTTTGAGGACAATATATCTGATTGAAATAAAAGGTCGACTCCTTATGCTTTATGCCCCGAACTTATACCGAGTTTCTTCTGCAATCCTAGATCGCTTCATTGAGCGTAGAGCCACTCCCTTGGCGGATGACTTTGCTATTTTGAGAAGTGAACTGGACGACGCAGAAGAATTCACCCTCCTTAGTCGTCTCCGCGGGAAGGTTGGCACTAAACTCTCCGTGGGGGACATTGCTTCAGAATGTCTTGATCACATGGTAGCTGGGATTGATACTACGGGCGATGCCTTATGCTTCTTAATGTGGGAGTTGTCACAGCCACGTTCTTCGCAGTTTCAAGATGAGCTCCGGAAGGAAGTACAAGAGAACCCCGATGCAGCGTTTGACAAACTACCTATTCTTGATTCGGTCGTTCAGGAGGGGCTGCGCTGCTTTCCGGCTATTCCCATGTCGCTTCCTCGCATTGTCCCACCAGGTGGGCGGGTCATCGACGGGCTATTTGTCCCAGAAGATACTGTAGTGAGCTGCCAGGCATACTCTGTCCAGATGCATAACACCCAAGTGTTCCCGGAGCCTCATCGTTTTAATCCCCATAGATGGGCCTCGGTTGTCGGTGACGCAGAAAGGAAAAGGCACATGTTTGCATTTTCTCACGGGGGACGAGGCTGTGTTGGCAAACAGTAAGCTGTCTTAATATCATTCTGCATTGCCACTTTCTAACGTACCAATAGTCTGGCATTGGCAGAAATGAAACTGCTCCTGCGAGAGGTCTACTCTCGATATCGAACGGCTCCAGACTCTTCAATGACCGAAGATTTAATGAGGTCTCACGACCAAATTATTTCGGCACGACCGTTTGGCCAGAAGTGCTTATTACGCTTCGAGACTGTTTAGAAATAGCAACTTAGAGTCACATATGCGATCGTGACAAAGAAAAAGGTTAGGTAATAACTTCGCCCTCGACTAATCACTGTCTATGTAAGAGATATATATTTGCCTACTACATTATCTTGGACATGTGATGCACAGAATTAAACTCTCGGCAATATTTTAGGATTCCGTAGGATAGATCCATGGCCCGATGCATCTAAAGGACAGTTCTAGTCAAGCGCCCCGGCTCAGCATCAGCTGTATTCTACAGCGAGCGACCGAGTCTGTAATTTAGAATGTAAACGGATTAAATCACCATTGGAATCGAATTCAGTTTTTGTCTTCTAACTAGTACCTGGCTATCTGCAAGCCCACAACTCATAGCGATTATATGTTCAGACGCCTGCTCATGATTACCAAATTCTCTAATACTCCTCTTATTCGGCTCTAGCCGTATCCTCAACCATCGTACCGATAATGGATAGGGCCGCCTTGTTGAAAGCAATAGAACTATCCACCCAGCCTGGAGAATATCAGTAATTTGTTTCTTATTTAGCTTTGACTATAAATTTTAGTCAACATATCGCGGAGGATGGCCATCTTAGCCTCGTTATTATCTGGAATAGGACGGATGATGGATTTGAGATGTTTGCCATCTTCGTCTATGCGATTTTAAATGTCTTGACGTACTAGGGCCTGAGCTGTTGTTTCGCGGTTGTTCTTGTTATAAATGTTGAGTGGGAAACGGCTCATCAAGATCATGGGGTGTTTAAGATATTTTTTGATCCAATCGAGTTCGTAGGGTGTGAAAATATTCATGAAAACGTGCCCGTCGGGGCCAACATTGGGCTCAACTGGCGGGCCAGTGAGTCGAACTTAGAACAGTTTGGCGTTGGGCTTGAAGTAAGCAACGGTATGACCATTATAAATCTTCGTAATTGTCCCGGTACTGTCGGGGTATTGGCCTAGCTGGGCGTTGTAGTCGACCGCAATGTACCGCCCAATTACGTTGCAAAGGCTGTTAGGTCAGGCTAACATCCTCCACACGGCCCTACTCAGTACAAGCCGCTATAAACATTGTCCCATCCTTCTCCCACCACATACGACCATACCCACTAGAAAATACGGGATCCCGTCCGCTCTCTCATAGTCAAGCTAGTGAGGGGTGGACTAGTAGTTGGGTCGGTGATGACCAGCGAATCCCCGCTGTTGTATGTTTTTTTTTTGGCCTTGATTGCTCTCCGACGTTGGTCTAGTTGTCAAGCATTACACATATATGGCCAACAAAAACCACAGTGATTTTATCACATCGTACAGCTAACCGCACTTTATCCACGGCTAATTTGTCTTTGCCTGCCTTGACCTAATGCAGTGTAATCAGTTGTGGAACTTTGGTTGAAATGTTACGCACTAAATTATGTCAAAGCTTTTCCAATACCACTCAGAAGCAACATGTTCTTATTCTAACCTGGCAAGGGAGCTTTACACATATTATACCTACATGTATTAGAGCTGTGGGTACATAAATATAATGTGACCGCTGCCAATCAAGGTAGCAATACCGGGTGCCCAGCCTGCTCCCAGCTTCGAGCCATATTTCGCCAATCTTGCTCAGCCCCTGACCAAAATTCTTGCAGGAATTGCAAAGCGTCATGAAAGTTGTGAAATCGCATCTTTTTGCATATTTTATGGTAGAGATCAGAGATCATCTTTTGCCTGTTGTCATCTCCCTGGATCTCTACCCCAGCAATGAAGAAAGGCCAGGGAAGAGTATGCAGCCATTCATCGACAGCGGCTATTTCCGTCACTTGATCGAATAAACTGTCGACAAGCTCCTTTCTTTGATTTTGGATATCCAGTTCGAGGCACCGAGTAGCATAAAGCAATGCGGCGTAATGATGTATGCTGACGACACGAATAAAGTCTCGGCGTCGACTCTCGGGCTGGATGATAAGTCGTCCTGCAGCCATTAGTGTTTCCCCTTGAGCAATTTCAAATTGCACCCGGATTTGATTCAATGTCAAGCCCATCCTAGTCCAGCTAGTTGATGTGGGTGGCAGCTGGCGGGAAAGCAAGGTAATGTCATGTAAATATGACAGGTAAGTCGAAAAGAGCACAGACTGGTCCTTTGGGTCAGGCAATATGACATCCTGCATTGTGGATGGATCAAATGATGTAGTGCATGCGAGAACATCATGGATACAGAGTTGGTTTTTCAGAAAGTTCAACAGAACTCCACCACCTTGCCCCGTTGTTTCGAAGGTATTCATAAGTGATCTTGCGGCTCTCCTGTGAAAGTCTGCTGCTACACCACCGGAGTTTGCCATCTCGTAGCAGGACAAAAGTAGCATCGAAGCCAAGACACATTCCACAGACTTCTCATCCAGTTTCTTACCCAGTTCGTTGCCGCTCATCACATGGGCAGTGATGTCCTGGATGTAGGTAGAGATCATACTAACAGCCTCATTGCGGGCCTTCTCAGAAAACCCCGTGTCACTGATGGATCCCGAAGCATGTTCTGATGAGATGGCCGCCATTGCCAAGCCAATAACGGGGTTGCTGTAAGCTAGGGGGGTGATGTACCGGCGATATGGATTTTCATCCGAGTCAACCCAGACCATCAGACATGCCACCTCTTTCTCCCAATAATTGACAAGCTTGTGTAGGGTCTTCTTGCTCAGCGAATGAAAAGAGGACAATCCAATCCAATCGTTATTCACAAGCGGTGGTTGGGATGAGGGTTCAGACTCGGTGTGTACGAGCCCTCCATGCTTCGCCAAGCGGCCTCGAACCGCAGCACCACCGGCCCATCTTATCCGTTGACCATATCCTGGACAAATCAGGCCTTTCTTTGAGCATTTGAGGCAGCTCGGTGACCCAAGATCACATTTGATCCGCCGCCGTTCGCACGTGTAACACCCTAGTTTACGTCAACATATACTTTGGACTGGATCAAAATTTCGAGAATAGCACCTTTATTAACTACTGGTTGCTGGCTCATCATGATAGCTCAGACAAGGCTTGAAAAAGCACAAATTGGATGAAATGAAACTGAATTCCAAAGCGGGGTTTGACTGATCAGTTGCTTTGGTGCACAGACCACCTTTGGCTAGTACACACTAAAGATGGAATAGAGATGATAAAGGAAGAATGGTGTAAGGCCGAACATCTGGTATGCTATGGAATCGGTGAATGAGATCTACACAACTGCTATCGGCCACTCTTTAGGTGTTCTATCCTAAGACTTATGCAATGTCTATTTTTCTTTCCCTTTTTTTCCAATGTGTGCAGACTGTAGGGATACCCAACCATAGCCAACTACCTGCACGACACACCATGAGTGATTGCGATTAAACTGCCCGATCTTTCCGGGTTTCACACACTGACGGTATTTAATGGACAGATTAACCTGGAAAAATACAGACAATACGACAGATACGACAGATACTGGCAGTCGAGCTCTCGTTCAACACTAGACTTCTTAGCATTTGACTGACACTGTTATAATGCTCTTTTTTCTTCGTCTTCCAAACGAACTCATCTACCGAGTTTGCAAAATGCTGTGTCCACATTGCACATGTACATGCAGTGCAAATATTTATTATGAATCTCGGGGGTGTCTTATGGGTACTCTTGCAACACACCACACGCTAAACGAGAGCATCAAGACATTGGCGCTCTTTTGCCGGACATCAAAACTAGTCAATGCCATCGGAACGCCAATATTATATCATCAGGTCTAAGAGTCGCGACTTTTCGATCATGCATCCCATTATTCCTCCGCGCCGTCTGTCATCGTCCCGATCTCGGCGATAAGGTGAAGCATCTAGTCATCAACACTTGGGTTGGCCTCAATCTCAGCCACAGTCCAATTGTGGATGTTGCCGTCAAAGCTCTGGGTGTCTCGATCCCGGCCAATTGGACAAAATACCCTGTATCTTATCATTCTTATGACGAGGGAGAAGAGGCTGAAAATATTCGGAGCCGACACGCGTTTCTTGTCTATTTAAAAACGCAGCGTGTTACAAATGTTCACAACTCAGATGAGTTTGCGCCCCAACTGCTCGAACCGATATTGACAAGGGAACCGAATCTCGAGTATTTGAAGCTTCATATGTGTTTTTTCGGCTCCTCTGGCAAATCTTTGGGCCAACTTGATAGTTCATGAATTGTCCATGTCTATGCTAAGTCGAGGAGAGTTGGGCGGCATTGCTTCCTCTTGTCAGCGCTTGGAAGTCTTTGGGTTCCAATATTTCCAAATCACAAAATTTGACCATTCCAGTCTGGAAGATCTAGCCGATGTCAAGGATTTGATGGAGGAGTTGGTGCCGTGCAAAGAAACGTTGCGGCGCCTAGAAATTGAGGTTGGTATGTGGCCTGGTCGTACGAGCATTGGCTAAGACGTTATCTTCACGGCGCAAGCACAATTTCCGGCTTTAGAAATCTTGACTATAGATGAATACTACATTCTTTGTGGAGATGGTAGTTACGAGGTAAAAGAAATTTAATGGGCTCGGCATTTACAAGCCACGCACACTTACCACTGCCCAGTTTCGCCCCGTCTACGGTATGATGACGAACAATTTTGGAGAAGGTTTTCATTTCTTCTTGCAAATTTGTCAGATCAAAGGGGCCAACTAAGAGCAATTGGAAAACCTGGATCTTGCCCTCTCCATCAGGATTGACACGGCCTAGGGTAGCTACTAGGCGAGATGTCTCAGCTGTGCAAGACAGGCGGCAGTCTTTGGCACTCACATCATGCAGCGGCTGGGGCCTGGCAGGCTGGCGTCATCGGCAGACAGCTCCGGGGAGTTTACCGGGGCCCACCATGTCTGCAACCCCCATAAATGATACGTGTAAGTCGTAATACCATTGGCGACAGGGATCAGGCCGGCTCTTTGAATGATCCTACAATCTTGCTGCCAAAGGGCCCCATGAAGGAGGAACGCCGATCGTGAATGGCGAAAATGCCGCTAAAATTGAAACAAGAAAAAGAAACGGGGGCGCTAAGCGTCCGTAGGCGAGGCAATTGAGGCCCAATTGGCCCATACCGTCGAGCTTGGTCCCCAGACTCGGGCGGCTGGGGCTGTCGGGTGCACCAATTATAGGTCAATTGCTTCCGAACGCATGTAGGAATCGGATCATTTTCCAATCTCCGATTGTTTACAGGGCCCCCACCGCTGGTCCGTCGCAACACGTCGGAGTGAGCAGTTTCGTGAACCAAAAGCAAGCACAGCATCCACAGCCAGTTGCTGTCACGCTTGGCGTGTGCGTGTAGCTTCGTTGTCTGCTCACCGAGTGGGTTCCCCAGCCCAGCAGCCCAGCAGTTCCGATTGTTGATTATTGTTTGCGGGGCACGAACTTGGCCATCTCAGCTACATTTTGCCGAAGCCGGGTGCAGGTATATAAGTCTGCTGTTGTCTTGATCCGAGTCAAGAGAGTAGTCCGAACAACCTCAACTCATTCATCAACCATCTACTACCTCCAACTCTTCCTCGCCCGGTCCACCAACCACCTCAAACACTCAAAATGTCTTCCCCCAGCACGTGAGTAGCCAACACAACCCACTCGCCACCTTCAAGTTTCCCATTCCCTTTAACATCAAATCCTCAGTCCTGCCGTTGAGGAACCTCGCGTCCTCGAGCCCGAGGCTCCTCCTGCTCCTGCTCCCGCTCCCGCTCTGCCTGTGGCAAAGCGTACCGCGTGAGCTCTGAAGAAACTTGTCCATCGAGCGAATCTGACGAATGACTAGTCTCGAGAAGAACGGCCAGTTCGTCGTTCCCTTGCCTACCTCCACTGGCCTTTCTGCCCCCGCCGGTACGTTTACATCGGCTCCCATCACTCTGAAAAAAAATATGCTGACAACGATATAGGCCAGCTTCTCAAGGGCCCCACCGACGATGAGGGCAAGCCCACTGCCGCTGCTCTCCTCGTTGGTGTCAAGCTCGATCTCGAGGCCGAGGTTCACTTGACTGCTCGTGTCAAGGGTGATCTGACAGTTGGTCTTTACTAAGCACGGATGTACAAGATTGATGTGATGGTAAGGCGGGTTATGGGAAATGATTGAAATAAATATCTTGCGAGCTTAACAATACTACTTATGCATCATCAGCTCCCCAGGAGGGTGGCTGATGTACCTGCAGCTTACCTCTCTATTCTTTCATCTCCGCTTTTGACAAATTCAAGTGTCCATGTCTGTTGTTTAAAGGGACGTAGAACCGTAAAACTATTCATGAGAAGACATTTCATGAAACAGCCTAAATAATATGCAGATTGGAAAATATGATTTGTGTTTTTCTTGGAAATAGTATTTTTTGGTCTGTCTAGCAATATCGCGTACAGTGGTTTAATCAAGCATAAAATGTAGAGAAACAAACGACAAGTGCATTCGCAACTTGGGGTAGACCATTATTGAGCATCTATTCTGATGGCATCATCAATCATATTCCAGGTGTGGTCCTCGACCTTCTTGATCTGATCCATACTCCAAGCGGGCTTGTTGGGAACCAAATTGCCGCCACTGTCGATGCAGCTCCATAGCCTCTCCTTGTCCTTTGCACATTCGTATGTTCCATTCACGAGTTTCTCGGCACATTCCTCTGGCGACACGGCAACGAGTTGGTTGACGACCCGTGAACCAGCTCGCAGATACCATGGAAGCGATTCGAAAAGGTCCGTCTTGACAATGCCCGGGTAAGCATGAACAAAATGTCGCTTGATAGAAGGTTGACTATTTTGTCGGGCATATGCCTGGATCATGGCATCTGTCATTGAAATGCAATGGCTTGCCGCATTTGACAAACTAAAGTTTGTCTTGAGGTCTAGATCGTCCCATACAAGGTGAGCCGGGTTGCCACGCGTGCCATCGAGGACGAGGAGGACCTTTGCATCTTCCTTTAAGACCGACATAAGCTCTCGCACCAAAAGCTGCCTCCCATAGTAGTGAAGCGCCATTTTGTGGTCAATTCCTTCGGCAGTTTCTGTTCGACCTGCGGTAGTGAGAATCCCTTGGCTGATGACTAGAAGGTCCAACTTTTCTGCCTGTGATGATTTGTATGAATCTACATATTTCTTAATAGAGCCCATAGTTGACGCGTCAACGGGACGAAAGTTGATGTTGGCATGAGGGATGTCGGTTGGCTTGGTCCGGCCGCTGATAGTCACAGTAGCGGAGGTGTCGGTGGCAATGCAACAAGCAATGGCAAATCCGATGCCCCCTGTGCCTCCGATTACCAAAGCTCTAGTGCCCATGATGTTTTTGTTTAAATTTGGAGAAGTAGTAAATGTCAAGGCCCGGCAATGTAGACGGCGATCGACGAATATGCAAAGTAGCGGTCACAGACGGGTTACGTTGGCGAGGGGATTCTGACATTCGGACTAAGGGCAAAAGTTCGGAAATTGGACGGGAGGTTTTTGTTTTTGCCGATGAGTCAGGTTTGAGTCGCAGGTAGATGAATGCATGATGCATTACAAGGTGAAGGGCCGAAAGTCTCAAAATGAGACAGAGAGGATATGAACACAAATCACAGGCTTCATAACATGGCATCACTGTAGGTAGGCGGGGTACGTTTGTGAGTAAAGATTTTGGTTTTTTTTTGGGTTATACAAGAAGCTAGATACATTTATGACGTGACGACGCAATAATATGACGACCCATTAAATTAAAATCACAAGTGTTTATGGGATTTTGACCTCGATGATCAATTGATCAACACCGGGCGTCAGCCTTGTGCTGCAGCAGCAGTGGTTTGATTGGCTCCAGTCAGCTTGATGCAGGCTACCAGGGACACTTTATTTGACCAGTTTCAACATGGTCGAATGCGGCTTAGTAATTTCTCATACGCATGAGATATGGTGGCGATGCACACACGGCCGCTTCAACGTGACTCTTTATAAAACATCTCATTTGCGACAATCAAAGCGGGGGAGTGCTGCTATGCCTGGTGTTTCGACTTCCCGCGCGTGTGACAGTTGTCGGGCTAAAAAGAAAAAGATGAGATGAGCGACGATCAAGGCGGCTGCATGCTAAACGTGCCCTTTGCTAACTATGACAGTGCGGCCAGGCAAAACCGTCTGGTGGTAGATGCACTGCCCCCCTTGTGGTTGAATGCGTTGGCAGTGGTGTTAGGAGGTTTAAATCTATGCCCATCGCGGCCATGTCGCCTCGGTCCACCCTATGGCATGATACTTTTAAACTTGCGGGCGAGTTGGTCTTTATGCTTGAGACACAGGATGTGCGATATGATGGATTCTCCTTTGTCTATTTCCTTTACAAACTTCCCCGCTGCCTGGGTTCCAACTAAACGTTCCACCCCGGGCAATGTTGGAGTTATCGACATTTCTTCGGTACCCCGACAATTAAATTTACCAGATACGTTGCATCTACCACATGATGCTGTTCGAAAGGATAATGTTTTGCGCAAACGTTCAACAAATGCAAGACGCCGCAGCAAATCCAGGAGAACCGTTTAAAACTAAGCGACTTAGCATTCCTCAAATCTACCAAGGAGACGAGGATCAAGATGAACAATCACTCGAGTTTTGCGATGTGGTAATTGAGCATACCAAGGAGAGCACTATAGACCGACCCTTTGGTGCGGCCAATGTCGCCGGTTCTCTTATGGCGGCCAGAACAACAATATCCGACCCAGCCAGGCTTGCACATCTGGAAATACTGATGACCGAATACCAAGGCGACTTTTATGGGCTCAGTTACTCATTAAATGCCGAGGGCCTTTGGTGAGCCCTGGAGTCAGTGGAAAATCACTTTGAATCGAGAAATAGAAACATGCAATGCACAACAGACGAACAAATATGGCAACCGGACATGGGAGGGGCTACGGACTGTACGATACTGTAGAAACGTGGAAGGCATCCATTGAATATGTGAATATATTAGACGATTATTTCAAGCTAAATGCACCTGTTTCGGGGTCTATCTATGTCAAGTTTCCTGCTTAAAAGAGTTGGACCGTCTGTTGAAACCAATCGGCAATGTCCATGCAGCAGAGCGTGCAGTCCTGCTGTCACGGATATTATAGAGAATCCTGATATAATCGGCTAGAAGGACACAAATACTCTTGACCCTTTAACCATAAAATTTAAAATTTAAATTCATTGTATGTTGGAAAATTAAAATGCATTAACTCGGGTCTTAATTTCCCCGTTTCTTTACTTAGGGCACTGTCCTTCTACACAAAGAATTCGTAGCCAGGTGGATCAAGGCATTGTGTAAAGCTCAATCATCTTTCCTTCATGGTCTCTATCTGTTTTCTTCAGTCAATTTTGTGTTGCAAATTATTGATTCTCATCAAGATCAAAGCTATTTAAAATGGTGCGAGATTCCAGGATTCTGGTGTCATGTAATCGTTGCCTCTGGCCATTCATTTCCCTCCTATTCCATAGGGCGGACTGCCAATCTACCACAGGAAAAACGAATGTAATCGTTTTTAGCGCCCTTCAACCAACTCGTGATCGTAAAAAGCGAAGGAACTTCTGGAGATGGCTGTAATAACTCAAGTCCTCATCACAGGCATCGCTCTCAATGTGCTGAAGAAGTCCACTCATGTAAATAAACCTAGTATCGCAGCATGGGCACTCGTAATCAAACTCAGTAACGGTAGATTGGTAGTAGCGTGATTGATGGCACTCCGATGCCAACTCGTCGATTCTGTCTAGGTCGACACCAGAATCGCATGTTCCAGCCTCCAAGTGCAACATCATGGCTGAGTTGGTGGAAAAATATCGTGTACATCCAGGACAATCAATATATTTGTCCATATGAGTTAGTTGATGCTGTCAGAGATACGGTTAGCAAAGAACTAGAAGCACTGACACGAAGTGGAATTCGGTCAAAACGAACATTTTTCAGATTAGACCGAGATTTGAATTGTTGGTAGCATGTGGGACAGATGTTGTGAAAATCTTCATCGTGATCCACAAGATCCTCGGGACTGTCAAACTGCAAATCACACGTAGCGCAAATGTCATGTTCAGACTCTAAATGCGAATTCAGTTCACCCCGTGTTGGAAAGTCTGGTGAATCATAGGAGCATTCGCAACAGACATTGTGGTGTTGGGAGTCTCGGATATGCTGCTGCTCGGCCGAACTGGAACCAAAAGCCCTATCGCAACGGGCACAATAGTAATTGCCCCAGGAACCCATAGTGGATTGCTTCACCCAGGAAGAAACAGCGTCAGATCCAAGATGTGGAGGCGGGGTATGAACCAACTTAACGCTGCAGCTTATCTGGAGCGGGGGAGGAGAAGCAAATAACGACCCAATGATATCCCGGTCACGGCTTCGGACGAATAAATTACCGAAGCTATTGGTGACACCCAAGGAAAAATATACATAGATGGAGATATATGGAGTGGTGGGTCAGATAGTACGGAATAGTTGACATAGAGTCGAGACGCTAGATGTTATGTTCGAACGGCACGGTAGACATTCTTCATGTATATTGAAGATTGCCTGTCAGTTTCCCTCTCCAATACATAAACCGAATCGTCATCTGTCGAAAAGACATCATAGAAGGCATCCTGCGCAGCTGCATGTTTCATCATGTTGCACATCGAATGAGTGTCTAGATCACGTGACCACAATAATGGACTACTGAGGCTGAGCTGTTCTTGGATCCTCCGCTTCATCTTGCTGGGCTTTGCATGATTTACTAAAACTTCCTCTGTCAATACCGTACCCATGTGGCTCATCAACGTCGAGACGAAACTGCTCGAGCAGTTCCATGGGGCCCCAAAAACCATCCCGCGCTATGCCATTCTGTCGCACACGTGGCTGGAGGGACAAGAGATCATATTCCAGGACATGTGGTCAGATCCAAAGGCCGACGAAAGGATGGGGTGGGAAAAGATTGACATGACGTGCCGGATGGCAGCCAAAGACGGTCTCAAATACGCCTGGGTCGACACTTGCTGCATTGACAAGTCCAGCAGCGCCGAGCTCACCGAGGCCATCAATTCCATGTTCAATTGGTACAGAAGATCCGCAAAGTGCTATGCCCATCTATGCGACCTTGAGTCTATACCTGGTTTCCATTCGGATCAGGCTGAGGCGTTGCGGAGTTGTCGGTGGTTCACGCGGGGCTGGACCCTTCAAGAATTGATAGCACCGAAAGACGTCGTTTTCTACACTCGTGACTGGGAACCTTGCTTCAGCAAATCAGACTATTCAGATCAGTTGTCTATCCTTACCAACATCAGCGTTGATATCTTGAATCACACCCGGGAGTTGTCCACCGTGTCTGTAGCGCAAAGGATGTCGTGGGCTGCATCGCGCGAGACGACACGGGTCGAGGACGCGGCCTACTGCCTCCTGGGAATATTTGACATCAACATGCCCTTGCTCTATGGAGAAGAGGGAAAGGCCTTTGCAAGACTCCAGGAAGAAATCATCCGAACCTGCCCCGACCCGAGCATTTTCGCTTGGAAGCAACCACCGTTGCCGGGCCCACCGCAGGCCACGCAAGATTCATTCATAGGCGTCTTGGCCCCGTCTCCAGAGTATTTCAGTGTCTCTGGTGAAATGGCCAAGGTTTCAGGGCGACACATTCCAGACTTCTCAATGTCCAATCGGGGCATCAAGGTGCGGGCCAAATTTAGCTTGCGTGCTTACGACGGGGCTCAGGGCGACGTGGCTGTCGGGCTTATCCTCCCAGTCTCTATACTTCGAGGGGTTATGCTCGGTATTCAAGTGAGGAATGTCGGTTACGGCTCCTTTGTGCGACAAGATCCGGCTAAGCTTGTTGGGCTTCATAGATCGGAGAGCGAGACCACGCTTGTGTTCGACCCGTTCCTGGAGGCACGCCTGCCGGCTTCTAATGGCATCATGGGAATGGATTATATCCTGGCCCCGCGTAGGCACGCATTGAAGATTGGTTTGGAAGCCGACATGTCCGTATATCGCCGTTGGCCATGGCAAAATTGGGATGATGTAGATGCCATCTTTTTCGGACAAGACGATCCCAACATGAATTGGGCTGCCGTCAAGATTGAAATCGGCATTCCACCGGAATTTGAAAATTATTTCCACGAGTACATCATCTTCCTGTTTTATGTCTTTGGCTGGGACAAGTCACCCCAGTCCAAACCGATCTGCGGGATGCAGCAAGTAAGTGGAACGCTGCCCGATCGCCAATTAGAAGACATGAACGACCGTGCCGTGGCGGAGGACTGGGACGGCTACTGGGTCGCAAACCGTTTGAGAATGGGCCATATTCGCCAGTGTTCTATGATCAACGTGAGTTCGGCTGACGGCTGCACCTTGTTGCTTAATTATACCATGAAGATGGTAGAGGACACCAATTTTAGCCCTTGTCCATTCTGGAAGGCCGAATTCTTTTAGGAAGCTGTTCCGGATGCCGAGGTACCAAATATGGTTGATTATGCATGGAATCAAGCACCCTGATTCTGAACCGAAAAGAGAAACCCATCGTCGTCGTTATGACATCCGTGTCCGGCGTTGTGAGCCCGGAACGGGTATCAACCTACACTACTCAAAATGCCGGGAACAGCCGGACCTAATTAGTCATGGTTAAAATTTGGCCGAATGCGACAATATTCGGCTAGCTCTTCCGAAGATAAAGTAGGTGTTTTTCTTGTAGATTTATTGTTAAGTTTGGTGTCCATCAGTCGGTAGGAAAAGTCAATATCAAGAACACCACTAGGTCAATTAGCGTACCAGAATTGCATCATCATTACGGCTATGTCGTCTGTTGTATTTTTGTCGAGTCGACTAAATAGCGCCATGATTGTAAAACCAGTTGTGGGATGCGTCCACTGTTGCAGTCCCAGGTGCCATCATCTTCCCATGTGTTGAGCTAATTCCATCACTCGTTCCTGAAATAGGGACCCTGGTAGGCTCCGGAACGAGTGGGGATGGCCATGTGGCGTCTACATCTCCTCTCGGGGGAAATATACGCCTCAAACGTCATCAAAGTTGGAGGTTACGCCTTGTGTAAGTTTATGTACGAAAAAGCTTCGGTGAAAGGCGGCTTAAATGTACACCTACCTACTTGTATACAACTTCTAATCGCAAACATATTGGCTACGAGCAACATCCAGCGGCTACTCGGTTTGGAAATATGCATCCCTTTTTGGTGGGAACAACCATCATTTGGCTGCGTTTGGCCTGGATATTGCAAGCACATCCCACCCATTAATCAATTACCGTGAAATTTATTCTTCATTGCAGAGTTAGTCTTTGGCAAATGCACGCATCATGGCTGATGCAGACTGCGCCAATGGAATGTGAGGAGTGAGACGCTTAGCCGGTCTAGGTTTTCATGTGTCACTAGCTTCAAGAACCAACGCTGCCTATCCCAACAGCTCTTATTATATATATGTGGTTAAGATTCGTCGTGTTATGGTTCCTTCTCACGCGTTAAATGCTCCAGCAACAATCAAGATGCATTTCTTACTTTCGACTTTCGTCGCGACCACAGCTTTGCTGATCCATGGCGCAACAGCAGGCGCAGGTAAGGAAATCTCCACCAAATCTGGCGCAGCATGCCATCAAAAGATTCATAATCATTAAATCATTCCCCTAGGCGCCAAGGTCAACCTATGTGTCTGGTTTGATATCAAGCCCGTTGAGCCGATAGACGTCCTTTGGCATACTTGTGGCAGCAAGTCTCATTGCATGTATTGCAAGGAAAAGAACATCACCATGACTGTCGAAAATAGAGGCCTTACCTGCAAAAACATTGGAAAGGTCGAGTCCAAATCAAGCTCTTCTGGAGGCGATACTTGTGCCACCGACAAGAGCCATTGGGAGCTTTCGTACGATGCGGGTCCTTATAACGGCTCGACGCTAAGTGACTGGCACGGTGGCGGGCCAGCACACAACAGTATCAATCTTGAGAAAGGAAAAACGACTCCGGGGACCAGTGTTTGCGACTTAAAGTCCCCTTGCCTGGACACTAAAACTGATTGGAACGCCGGGAGTGCCCCTGATAGATATGTACGTACAACATTCTCTGATATGCCAGGCTCAAATTTTCCCCATGAAAATTCGACTAACCTTGAATCCACCAGTTCCTCTTCCGGCCTCAGCAAAATGAAGATTTCACGCGAAATGAAGATCTATAAGACTAGGAAAACGTCATTTGGGTTGAGCTCTATGTATAGGGTGCTGCAATCACCACAATCAATTTGCAGCTTTCATAGCTAGTGTCCCGAGTCCAAGTCAGGATTTTTTTCCATCAAATACCAAAACATTATTTGTCATTTGCCTCACATTATTGAGTCGAGAAGTAATATCAAGTACGAAAATTAGAGAAGCCGCCAGATTAGGCCATGATCTGACCTACAATTTCTTCACGCTGGAAAACCATTCTCTGCGAGGAATTGATTTCTAGCTTATAAACTCCTCTCGTTAAGCGAGCTTGGGAGCTCACTGATTAATCGATGCAGAACTATGTACTCGCGTCGACTTGTTCCTTTCCCTGCGTAAAATTTTCCAATTGCATGGTCTAAAAACCACTAACATTTGCATACTTCGCCCTGGGCCATGTTGGGCTCGTAGTCACACATCGGCTGAGCGTCCTTATCGAGCGGTGTCTTGCCAACCAGCACTCATCGTCACAAAAGGTGGAGACAGATGCCCAAGGGGGCTGGAACCGTTTTTCTTTTTTATCGACATAAATGTAGTCTTATTACGCACGTAATGGTAAGGCTGACGACGGGTGCATTGAATGGAAGAATAGGGCATTCAGTGGTGCGAGCCACGGATCTCCATGTTAGTGTCCAGCTAACTGGCGAATTGGTGGATGCCCCGGCCCTTAAATTAGAGACGAACTGGCCCAGAGCTGAAACCCCAGCGCACTATGTCGCCTATTTTGGTCAAGGGCCGTTCTGGTGTTGACACAGCCCACTCCCACGCTCAACCCTCAATGCCAGCACATGAGTATATATAGCACCACAAGATACTGTTTGTTTGGGGGGCACGATGTTGGAAACCAAACAAAAAAAACCATTCTTCTACGCATATACATATCTCGAATCGATGAATTTTGCCCTCGCCTTCATCCACAATGAGCTGCTCTAGCGGATCATCAACGACGACAAAGGCGCCTGCACCCGACCCCAGCGCTTACGTGACCTTTGTAGGTCCCAACAGCGACAACATAGTCTTCTTCAAGGACGCGCAGGGCAATCACATCCCATGCTTCAAAGTTGAAATATCTAAACACTCAGAGCCCAACATCCGCATATTTCGCATCCTACAGGATGGTTCACGGGTGCCCTTTGCGGAGGCAACAACCTCGTCCGTGTCCGGCAACTGTACCGTCTCACTGCATGGCCGAGATGATGAGCTGAAGCTTACATACAACCCTTCAATATACGGCCATTCAATGGAGACTACCATGGGTAAGATGAATTGGGTTCCTGGCGGCACATGGGGAGAAAGGCTCGACTTGGTGGACAAGCAAAAGACCAAGTTGGCTAAATACAAGATGATGTCTGCATCTGGCAATGAATTGAAACTGGACATAATGGTCCAGGTGGACAACGCCATTGTTGAGACGATTCTAGCCTGTGGGCTAGCATTAAAAGCCGCAACTGAAAAGGGCAATGACCAGGCGCTAAAAGGCCTGAAGATATTTTCTAAGTTGGCGGGGGTTTTGTGAGGGTCCACAGTGGTTCCATGTTTTAATTCTTCAATGGTGTTGAGGAGTTGGGTTAATTCTAAGTGGCTGTACGTTGAAAGATTTAGGCTATAGAATAGAATTGTCAACTTCCCAAACATGGACCTTCCAATCGCAACATGGTATTGGCTGGCACGAAGTCTCCATATTGCGCTTCCAGCCATCTAAGACTGGTTCTGCTTTTCCAAGTACTCAGCAACCTCAAATGTGAGTACTTTATGCTCACATTTGACTCCACAACCTGGCAGCGTTCCATTTCCATAGTAACTCGCGATTGCCCTTATCAGGCACGTTGAGTCATGTCTTAAAGAAGTATGCCACGGCTATTATCAACTCCTGACTGGTGCAAAGGGATGGAGACCGCAAGCGCGAATATACTGTTTGGCTAACACCATATGCGTCATTGTGCAGCAGGACACTATTTAGGGTATTTCCTGGGCCCCTAACTTGGAGTCAGCCATGAGGCGTAACAGAGCAGGTGGACAACGTGAAACATGCCAGAGATCCAACCTAACCAAGTCAAACTGACCTCCTGTGAGTTTGAGCTTGCAGTTAGAATTCTGGGTGGCCATGCAGATGCGAATCATCTTACGCAAAATAATGTTCAGATCCTTTAGCAAGATTCTTTCGTCTAAGCCTACCGGGGCCGCCAAAGTTGTGGATGATACTTCTCTATGCGTGCTACTACTCCTGTGCACGGACGCGCAAGAGTTCCAGATTCCGCATCAACCTGTCTGTCATCAGCCAGCCATGTCCATGTCATGTGAGACAACTCAACCGGAATCGTTCACGTCGCATTTTCTCGAGACGTCCAGATTTGGTTTGTGGTGCAGTCCATCAGCAAGGGAGGCGCAAATCATGCAGTTCGAGCTGCCAGACATGACGGATCCGGCCGCACAGACTGCCAATGCGGGCGTGTCTTTTACCCAACTGGCTTAGTACGAGGGCACACATGCATGCTTACATCGGCGCTGTCTGATAGAAATGAGAGTCAAACTATAAAAGATTGGAATACCCGGACCTGCTTCTTCTCAGGGCCCTCATCCAAGCTTAAAGCTGCTCATCAAGAGAGTTCAATGCCAACCGTTGATACATAACATCATCACACTTTGATTGCGACTTTTCCTGCAAGTGGCGCAAATGACTACCAACAACGAAAAGTACATCGATCTCGAGGAGGGAGACGCAGAGGAGGTGAAGAGGGCCGCCGAAAGATTGGGAGAGGTGGAGCAGAAAGCAAAGACAATGTATGAGCAAGTATCAGAACTGTATCCGGGCGTGGATTTCGAGCCATGGGCTTGCAACAATGTACGCCAACCCTCTATTCGGTTCCCATATAAATATCTGTGTGGTAGCACCTGTGTTGGTGCTAGTTGCTGATGCTCCAATAGTATCCGGACCTCGCAGAGGCTCGTTATAGGCTGCAACGCGCCAAAGACGAGTACTGGGCATGGAAAGAATGAAACCCATGGTATGGACTTTATATCAAAAGCATTATATGCGTAAAACTGGGTTTCTATCGCTACCGGGTAATGAGATTTAATGGCTCGAATGCAGTCCTCCAGAAGCTTAATTTGTGCTGCTGATCCAATTCGTGGCTTGGGAAGAGGCATATCTTTGATACAATGAAACAATCCTAAATATTCACTTTTTATGATCATGAAATAGCCTAAACTTCCTCAATTTCCAATATATACGCAGAAAAAGATGCGGCTACAGCTTTCAACACTGGTGCTCTCCGGAGAAATACAGGGTAGGATTGTGCGGAGACGCTCTCATTAACACCCAAGATTTGCCAACAACATCACCCATTCAAAGCCCTCCAATGACTAACTTCCTATTGCCGCTGGCTGGAGGTTTAATAGATCATTTGAGCTCTTCATAGGTTGCTTATCGAATTGATAGTTCATCACGTGACTATAACCCCGCCTAAATCAAGTCCAGGCGGTGAGAAATTGCCGGGTGCAAAAGTGGCGGACGAAACCCAACTACGGCCTGGTGATGATCAATGTATCAGCTGCTTTCCCGTTTTCACCCTGTTTCTAGGGTTAACCACTATAGGATATGATACTATACTATTATGAAACTTACTACCAGCCACCTGGATAAGCCATCATAGTTGCTGCTGCTAGCTGAGACAACTTGTCGATAACTGGGATCCCTTCACGCACGGATTCAATAGCTCACCAAAACTTGATCTGCCTAGACCTACCACGGCGTGGCTCCATCATGTCCTCGTTGCAGCATGAAATGGACCCACGGGGAGACGCCAAATTAGTTGTTAGGAACCCCAATTCACAGATCTTCTTCTCTCCGCCCACATTGCAATACCTGGAAAAAAAGGAATCCCAGCAAAGTGCTAGGAGTCTTGTCAACACTCCAAGGAACCAACATGGCCCCTTCTCTGCCACTGCAAGTGGCACTTCAAATCCCCTGCCGAGCTTGTCCACTGTAACAGGCAACATGGCAGACTTGCCCACGTCACCCATTGTAATAGCCAATATTGCAAGTGGCGGATTGGTGGTCGCCGCTGGAAACCCAGATAGGAGCCAGGAAGAACCCCCATGTCCTTCGGAGGCAACTGTTCAGTTCAAAGTTTCTTCGAAGCACCTCACGCTTTCTTCTTCTATCTTTCGGGCAATGTTGACCGGGCCATGGAAAGAAAGCTTCACCCCCAATGATCCTCTTCGATCAATCCCGACTAGCGAGTGGGATATAGAGGCATTGGCTATCCTGTTAAATATTATCCATGGACATCATCGAAGGGTACCAGAGACCCTTAGCTTGGAATTGTTTGCCAAGTTCGCTGTTATTGTCGATTACTATGATTGTCATGAAATAGTAGAGATCTTTGTTAAGCAATGGCATCGGGATTTGAAAAGATCACCCCCGGAACGCTATGGTCGAGACTGTCTTCTTCACATGTGCGTGGCGTGGGTTTTTAAATGGTCTGGATCCTTTGAGACTATGACAGAATTGGCCTTGAGGCATACCGATCGTCTGGTTGACGCTATAAATCTCCCCATTGCGCACGTACTAGGTTGGTAATTAAACCGTTTCGTATTCACCATTTACTAATAATTATTATGATTTGTTTTCAGAACGGATTGACGAAAGGAGACAAGATCATATTTACCAAATCCTCAGTGATCTGAGAAATCTGCGCAATGATCTCTGTGATGAAAAACATGCCTGCTCGACAGAATGTTCAATTATGCTGCTTGGTTCCTTGATCAAAGAAATGCACAAAATAAGCCCTATCGACTCTCCAATAGTGAAGCCGTATACGGACCATAGTATTGCGGACCTCATAGACAGGGTATCCAACTTTCAATCGCCTCGTTGGTATTCCAAAGGAGACGTTGCTAATAATAGGCGACATGTCTGCAATCTAAGGCAAAAGGTACAGCCAATCGTGGATGACGCTGAGGGACGTCTGAAAGGATTCCAACTAGATGATTTCTAGCTCATTGGGTTTCTTGTTATCTTTTCAGTCGCCATGCTTGCATCCATCAAAAGAGGACATCTACAGATGTCAAGTATGGCGGTCGTGCCTGGGCATAAAGACCTTGGGATGAGCCGATAATCGCATCGGGTTCAATGGCGATTAGAGCATCGAAATCAACGAATTTGCGTGAGATGGCACTTGGCGGGCTACTGAGGCCATACGAATTAGACCTGGAAATATCCAGTTGGGCGAAGTCAGGGGCAAAGACTTTTTATGATTTTAGTAAAATGAGCTATTTGCTTCAGATATCGAGGTCTACTACGAGTATATAACTGTTGATATCAGTGTATGTGCAACTAACACGAAATTTGAGCACAATTACTTTCTTGTTGCCAATATTAGGCAAATCTAACGGAGGAGAGGACGATGAATCTTGTAGGACCAGACTAACCTTATCCTTCGTCCATCATTTTCAGCAGATCTATGCGCCATGTAGTTACATATACAAATTCTTTCCGTAAAGTGTATTTGATAGTCGCTCACATTATCCACTTACCTATTTCCTTGTCCTCCGAAAGCACAAGAACCCCACAACAGATTATCGCTTTACCTCTACAAAGCGAACATTCAGATCCCCCTTCTCCAACAAAATATAAACCTTCTGCCGTTCACAATTCATGCTGTCCTTCTCAATCTCAACGTCAAACTTACGAAGAAAGCGGGCACTATAAATTTCTCCCCGTTCCGGAACCAATCATCGTTCTGCTTCACCCAAAAAAGAAATTCAACAATGGACTTTTGGAATAGACAAACAGTATTATGGGCTTGATTAACTGTTACCATACCTATATGTGCCTCCTCAATGGCCTACGACGGCGGTCTAAAATTCTAGGTTTTGGGACATACTTGACGCATTAGGTGGTAGGTTGGAAGACGTAGAGTGTCATCAATGCGAATTAGCTCGTAGCAAGTCCTTTTTGAAGGACTTGTAAAATATTTAGGCCAACTTGTATGGGTTGTTATCGCCAATCTTACGCGTTTCTCTAAACGGTCCATGGATGATCTTCTACAGCCTTCCGACCACAATTTAGTAAAATATGTTTGATTGAGACGATACCGAATCGTATGTATCAAGATAAAAAGTCCATTGTCACATCACAAGCCAAAATGGCCACTGTGATATGGAGAAGAATTCGCACAGCAAGTTTCCAATACAACAGCGTCTCAACATCATTAACACAACATATCATTGCAATTTGGAACTTTATATCTCATCTAGGCATAGCAGTATTAAAATTTCCTATGGTAAATCGGTTATTAACATTATACGATGCCTAGTTGTCTTATATATTCCATCCTCGTTATTTGCATTCTGAAGCCTCGTTTCATTTACTTTCAGATCTAAACAATTAGTACATGTGCCACACTGAATATTAATTATCATACCTCGAGAATAACTGGGCCAGCAGCAACAGTATCATCCGATACCTCGGTGGCCTTTTTCGTAAGAACAACGTAGGTTTGTCCAGAGAAGCCCGCGGGAATCTTGACTGAAAATCCTCCTGTCACTGGCTTGGCTTCAACAATACTTGGCATGGGTAGGGCAATAAAGGCGGCGTAGAGCTTAGCACCGTTGGTCGGCTTAACCTGTGTGGGTTTAGACGAGTCTCTCATGGTAAATATTAACAATGTGATTCAACTTACAGTCGTATGCAGAGTTACAGTATCGCCAGCCTTGAGTGTCATCTTGGTAGACTTGGCCAAGGTCAGCTTTGGGAAAGCCTTGACCGGCAATGGAGGGTTGTTGGTAGGACAAGACGTTATAAATTGAGAGGCCATTGAGTGAACTTCGTTTAGAGTCAAGGGCACATCCAATGGCTGTGGGTAGGGGGACTTGTTGAGTCTGGATCGCAAGTACGACGAGTGGCGAGCCTCGACGGTAAGAATGGCGCCTGCAGAGGTGAGATAATCCTTGTCCAGAATAGAAGCAGCTGCTCCAAGATAAGCGGAAACGCCAACACCCTCAAGAATGGAGGCTGTGGCGAGAAAGGTTTTGACATCCTTGTGCCCAAAGTTGTACTTGCACGCCTTCACTGGGGTGACGCCAGCGGCTAAAATGGCAAATTCATGTCAGCTTAGTAGCAATGGCTGTGATGAAGATACTTACACTTCAATGCTCCAGTAATGAAATTGACATGATAAATCTCATCTTTGGAAATCTTCTTCAAGTTTTCATAGAAGGTCTTGCCGTAACCGGCTTTTGCAAATGCTTGTTGAGAGTATTTTGCCAGGCCCTGACGGTAGAAGTTGTCTTCTAAATGCTCCAAGGTCAGGGCGTAGTTAAGGAGCTCCCCTGTATTTCAATTCGTGTCAGAATGAAGTAGTCCCCAGGAATTTGAGAACAGCTGCTCACCATCATTGATCTTTGCACGTTCTTCAATGAACGGAGCACAAGAGACTAGGGTCGTGGCAAAGAAAACAATGAGAGAGAAAGAGGACCGCATGTTGGTGATTCAGAATGGAAATTCGTATTTGTGCAATTTGCTTGGAGTGATGGTTTTGACAGAATGCAACGGCAGGCAATATTCAAATATAAGTTGGTCCTTCTTCGAGCCCCGCTGAAAAAGCCTCCCCTCCAATTGACTGTGATCAAGCTTGAAAATTGAAATTTTGATCCTGCCTCCCTTTACGACTGGTATGATGGCAACACTGAGACACTAAAGTCGCAAACTGACTAGCCACAATTTTAAACTCCCGGAAGCCAGCAACTCCGCACGAGTAAAACTCTCACCATCCAGCCCGATGCGGATCTGGGGCTTCATGGGCTAATCTAGTACAAGTCTAACAAACTGCGATTTGAGTCCGTCATTTTGCAGTCTCCCAGACATATTGCTTGGAGCTAACGGTATCAAACGCCTCCATTGTGATTTTGCCATGTCATTCCATCGCGATTTCCCAGTCACAGGGGGCAGTTGGACTGCTGGCAGTTCAGCGGTTATTGACATTTTCAAAATAATCTTTCTCTTTCGCATTCCATGCCAAGGCTGCTTCTATTTCAGGTCGCCGTCAATTGGATATGAATAAAGAAATTAGCGAGCACTCAGCGAGCGAGGGAGAGAGCAGTCTAGTCCAGATGGGTTTTGGCTGGCTGCAATCATCAGGCTGCGTGCGGGGTGGTTTTTCTTGCGAGGGAGATATTTGATCATGGAATGACAGGTAGGGGGTAAATAAAAGTTAAGCCCCTCAAACTGTAAATAAAACAGCGCACGGATCGGTTTTTCTTAGTTTTGTTTTGTCCAGAAGAATGTTGCGCTGCCCAGATTTGCGTTTTCTTTTTCAACACATGTCAAAATGTGGCGGCAAGGATTAATATTGCCTATCAATTGAAAGACTCGGGACTGGAGTGTTAATTTCCCCACAATCCTTTGTGTCTTGCTGTAATTTTAGAGCTAATATTGTTTATTTACATGTTGAATGTGCATTGTTTAGTCCAGCAATCCCAAATATAACAAACCTCTCAAACTTTCCGTCGTTGAATGAGTGATCATAAAGAAATAATTCCTGAAGCTTTAGAAATGTTCGTTAGCATCTCAATTGTTGGCGCCGCCATGATGTCGTAGATGCACCACGACCTGGCACCGATTATGGAGATCTCAACTTAGGGTAAGTCGTGATTGCGTGGCAAACGCTAGCTATTAGCTACCTTAGTACTCCTCACTAGGTACGGATAGTAAATATCCCGGAAAATACATAACAGAATCAGGCATAGTTGACTGCGCCCCTTACACTCACATTTAAGGCCCAACTATGGTCAAAGACTTTAATTTCCAGATGTCGTGTGGCTGGGCTGCAATAGCAACTGTAGCTTAAAAGCTCATTTTAGAACCTTTCTAAAAAAAAGTATTCAAATTCATCTATCAATGTGACCTCAGCAATTTCAACTGTGACGCAATTGCATTAAATGCTCTGAGGATTCGGTGGATCATTATAAACTGATTACCTTGCACATCCTACCACATACGACCATAGCTCTTAGAAAATACGGGATCCCGTCCGCTCTCCCATAGTCAAGCTGAGAAGCGGTGAATTAGTACTCGGGTCGGTGACGACCGGGGAATCCTCACTGTTGTATGTTTTTTTTGGGGGTTGTCTCCATTTTTATCCATGTGGAGTCTTGACTGTGATATAAAGGCATGTCCAATGTGTATCCCCACTAAGGGCAGATACGTTGGTCTATGGTTGTTTTATTTTTTGGGGGCGTTAACCCAATTTACAATAATTATGTAATTCGGCCAGGCAGACATACTAGATATGTTTTAAACAAGTGTGGCTCCGTGAGGGCGGTATCCATGTTACGACTGCTACTTTAACTATGAGATGCTCACAGAAATCCCTAGCTGTAAACAAGAACAGTGGAAACAATACCGGCCATGCTGCCACACCAAATATAAGTGATCATCCTGGCCTTGTGGTGGGTGGATAATGTTCCCGAAATTAATGGTAACAGTTCTTGGTCCCCTATTGCAAACATCGGGCCCAACAGCTGCTTCCCTGCGGCTTCTGACATGTCAAGAATGAAGTATGAATAGACTGGAGAATTCAAGGTCACATATACCCTTTGCGTTTTTTAGGGGAACATGACACAATAAAGGCATACGGGTCCGCACATATGAGGTGCAAAAGGAATATTCGCACAGGCTAAAAATAAAATAAAAAAATATAAAAAACATACAACAGCGGGGATTCCCCGGTCGTCACCGACCCGAGTACTAATCCGCCCCTCACCAGCTTATCTATGGGAGAGCGGACGGGATCCCGAGTTCTCTGGTGGGTATGGTCGTATGTGGTGTTAGTGGGCACAGTCTTCCATTAAGTAGCCGCATACCAAGCTCGCCGTTGACGACATTTGTCGTTGTTCTCAAGCGTCCAAACAATCCTAAATATTGGTGGACCGGCCTTGTCAATAGTATTCGCCCATTTGGCTTTCTTACCCTTCTGCTTGTGCCTACTTTGCGCCTTTGTCAGGGTTTCACAATGTAGTGGGCCAAAATACAAAACCAGGACAGAGCAAGAAACAATAGCTGGTGGTAATTTTTGCATTCTAGACTAAATCCACATGGACATTGGATGAATGCATGTGCCAGTTATTATGCTGGCCAACTCAAGTTTCCAGGACATCTTTTACATATCATGCACACATGAGCCGAGAATATAAAACTTGAGACAATGCATGCATGCTCTATGAGTGAGCCCATAGACGCAGTTTCCGTGCGCAGCATCGCTAAAAACGAAGTGGGCATATAATAGCCAACTCACTATGCCATGCCAGGCCCATATTCTGGCCTGATGATGAGACTAAAAGCGCCGTCCGTCGGCATGAGCTTGGTGCATGGAACAAATGGTGCTAGAAAATATTGTGGGGTAAGACCCCCAGCCGATCGCAATGCAACGGATTGAATCGACTTTTACATTGCGTGATATGCTGGTTTATGTGGAGGAACTTATGTAGATGCGATAGGATGAGAAATCTAAGCTATTTGGGATGTGGGGATTCGTCATATTGCTCGACGGATGTACTGGACTGGGATTTCTTAGGCCCTGGGTAATCAAAGTAACACTTAAAACGGAAGGATATGAGGCATTCAAGACTTTGCAGGTTTGTAGCTGAATTGGATTTGTTTTGAAATTTGTCAAAAGAGCCGTCATGAATGAGCGCTGGGGTAACGGGTATTAAGCTGGCATTTTGGCGAGAATGGGCATGGAAGATCAAACCGGCAGAAGATATTATTAGAAGTTGAGACGTAGGATAAAGCCCCCCGACACCATATCGGAAAATTCGTTGTGGGTGGAGCTATTGTTCGAATTGATATTAGCTTCACAGTTTTGCTTAACGGGCAAGGATTGCTCCATCTCTTCAATTTCCAGAATCATATCTTGTCCTTCCTTGATTTCACCAACAGCATCATCGTCAATCTCGACTTCTAAGCCAAATTCTGTTTCGTGAATTGTTCGGATGATTTGGGAGTGGTTAATTCCCCACTTGGCAGCGATGCGACAGGCGAACTCGTTCACCGTTCGGTGCATCAAGTAGACGGCGCGATGGTACTCCTTTTGCCCGAGTTCTGGCTGAATACTGCGTAGCACATAGAAACATGCAATGGGCTTGGGTCTTTGCTCCAGAGGGGGTCGGTAAGAAGGATCAACGTCAAGCGCGTCAATCCATCCCCATAGGTTTCCGTCCTCGGACGGGCAAGTGGCGCCTATGCCAGCGCTAGACTCGGTATTTTGCTGCGTGTTTCTTAGTCTGTATTTAAATATAAATATAAATAGAATACCCACTTTCCGATACTCGTGAGCAGGTGAGCCAATAATCTGAAGAGGCAACAGACCTTGGTGACGGTCATGGTAGTGTGTGGGGCTGGGCGGGGGAGAGTAATGCCCCGTGTCAATCCTCTGGGAAAGATCATCAGTCTTTTGCTCCAGAGCGTTGCTATGGTCTCTAGATTCTACCCTAACAATGTTTGAAAGACTATTGGGGTACCCAGTGACCTTCATAACCCTGTCAAGTCTCTTAAATTTCTCGATCTTCTACAATCAGACGGAGCATCAGTGCTTGTAGATCATCAGGGCTGGTGAGAATAAAAGTTTCAATCAAGCTCCGATGTTCTTGAAGGGGAGCCCTATCCTCAACATCACCGCTAGCGGCCCATGTTTCCAGCTGTTCTCGCAAGCGCCGCAGCTTCGTAATGTTGTCTCTCAAGCGCTCTGCGAAGTGCTCTCTTGGGGTGGTGCTATGCGATTTTTCAATTTCGGTATAGATTGCCTCAACTCACTAACCCCCTCAGCCACATTGCGCAGGCATTCATCAAAGCCTCGCGGGAGCCTTGTTGCCGCCATGTTGTCATGTACAGAGATGAGCCTACAACATACCAATAACCAAGTCCGATTTTACTTTCCTATGGGGAAACTTGGACAACCACGCTGAAAGCCCATTTCAGGATACCTGTTGATCTCCGATATTCTCGCAGTATTTATTACGTCATGTCTTTTCAACGGAACCTTTGTTTTTTTGTTTCTTTTTACTGTCATATTTGAGCCCACTATTTCGGCTCGGGCCCATCAGTAAGCATTGGTGGTCGGTTAATTTATACCACATGGGGTTAGGCCCGAAATATATCTACACTCGAGAACCCGACTTAATTCCTCTTTGGTCGTCTCAATTTCAGCCAAATGCAATCATTTTGGCAAAAGCAACACACTGTTTAGTCTTAGTTGGATGCAAGCTACTCTTTCCATTCAAAGCAAGGCCAGCTTCCTCCGATCAGCGGGACTTTTGATTCCAATAAAGTGGAATTAGCCCGTGTTTTAGCACTGCCCTCTTCTTCCTCCAGAGCGCGGGGAATTCCTCATCAAGGAAACAGGACCGCTTTTTTTTAGAAAGCCCGGGCCATGGCCAAGACATGAAGCCACCCTCACCAACGAGTTAAAGGCAGTTGCAAGTAAATCATTGCCGGACCTGTGTTCCGATGATGCCATAGTAGCTGAGGCCTCAGCCTTGGCTTCAGCTGAGCTTACCAAAACGCTGACCTGCGTTGTTGATCCCAAGCCATGTAGTGTAGAACCATTATACGAGCGCCACAAGTTACCTTTTCGAAACTACCTTGGGCTTGCTGAATAAATGGCTTGTTTTTTAGGTCAAGGCATAGGATAGCCTTGACTGTACTTGTATAAAAAGTGAGCTCTCCCTCGGCCTCTCGATTGTTACCCATCCAGAATCATCCAGAATCAACTTCAGCCAACACTCACCAACACTCACCAACACTCACCTCACAACCAACAAACCATCTACCATCATGCATTTCGGAAAGACCATCACCTTCCTTTGCCTGAACGCTGGAGTCTATTCGTTCAAGATTCAAGCGTTCAAGGGAGATGGTTGCAGCGGCGAAAACAGAGAGATCAATGTGTGGGATAACACATGTGCCACGTGGAATTACCCTACGAGATCCTTCAAAGTGCTGGCGTATGGAGCTGGCCGTCAGAGGGCCTACTTTTTTCACCCAAACCACTGTATGGGAGAGAATCAGTCTTGGTGGGCTGACGGCGGGAGTGACACCTTTAAGAAGGAACGATGCATCAACGTCGGCTTTGAATCGAGGGCGCAAAGTTCCTACTCGGCATAAAGTACAAGGCGCAAAGTACTGAGAAACAATTCGACATGTCGAGGTTTCATTTATGCATTCACAATCACGTCAATCATTCAACAATACAAGTCGCTTGCCGTTTCCGCGCAAGGGGGATGGGAAGGGAAGACATAACAGAGTTAGCAACAATCGAATATAAACACTCTCACTTTGTTATCCGTAAAGTCAAACTAAAATCCGTATCTGGCTTCCGCTGTTAATTGAGTGAAGAATGGCGTCTCCAATTAGACTGTGAGGTGTATGCTACTATACAGATCACTCGGGAGCTTTCATAGAATTCAACGTTGGAAAAGGGATCCTCCCAGAAGCTGTGAGATCAGATAATGTACCCTTATGCTCAATTCCAGTGCTTATGGCTATTCCAACAAGAGCCTCGCACACAACCGCAAAACCTCCTAGCGCGAAAAAGTTAGGCCAAGTCCGGTACCGTATTAACTCAATGGATTCGGATTCTCCCGTGGGTCTTGGTACCTATGTCACACCAATGAAATGCGTTCTCCAGACATAAAAGTCCGCTAATAGGTTTGCCAAATAGTCCACGTAGAAATCGATTGCCCATTGGGTGAAAGCGATTAGTCCCAACAGGGGCATAGAGACCCACGAAGAAGTCCGAATCCATTGAGTTGATCCGGTATTGTTTCCAAGCAAACGGGATGATAAACCCCACCAAGGGAAGATTTAAGCTGTAAATGGGTGGTTGGGAAGCAAGACTTGGCACGACGCTAATTGGTCCTTTGGCCAAGCATCTCGATTTTCCCGCCCAGACACTCCAACTCTATGCTAGTGAGATGGCTTGGTTCCCCAATTGACATGACAAGTATATGTTGGTCCACCATCTATCATAGCCACCAGTTAAACAGTCAACAGAGTCGACAGAAGCAACGAGTAAATCAAGCCGAGAAGCGACCACGTAGCACTCAGGTTGGTAAAAGCCAGGGAATCCAGCGGTTGCTAGTCGGCTAAAGAAAAGTTCATGTCCTTGTCTCCAGTTTTTTTTTTTCTAGTTTTTTTTTTTTGTTGCTCCACTATGGAGTCGCAACTGTGCACGGGGACAAAAACAAGGTGTTGTGCGGAGTATGCCTTGCTCAAATAGAGCAAACTGTTTTTATTTTTATCTTACATCAGGGTTTCTTTCACCACACGCAATAAACAGTATGGGCCTGAAGAACCAAGCATACAATAGCACGGGCCCGTTTTACAACCACTCGTTTTACGTAGAGTATTAGTGTACATAAAATAAAAAAAACCCCATACCATTTCAAAAACTCTTCAGTATAGTATTTTGAGAAGTTGAAACTTTTGCAAGCAATCGATATGATACCTACAGGGTAACTCAAACCTCTGACTTTAGGGAAAAACGCAGACGGTGGCCAATCCAGCCGCCTTGAATGTGCGGGCCAAGCTAGTTCTACTTTGAGCATCAATCTCCGCGTCCGAGCAAAATTAGACGCCTTGATTCATCCATTGTGTGCTCGTATCCCCGGCGACAGACGGCAGAAGGTGGATTCGAGCGAGATTGGGGTGGCTGGAATACTGAGATGTGTTACGTAAGACCGGATAATTGTAAAAGCGATGCAGGCCCCACGCGGACAAGCCCCACACTCGATTGGCTATAAAATTACAAGCCCACGGCGGCTCTTTCGCTTTCCTTTCCTTTTCTCCTCATCATCAGTTAGGGAATAAACTGCACCAAAAGTGTAATTTATTTTCAACGGCGGCTCCGCATAGCGGCTTGCTGTGAATTGTCCTGTTCTCCGTGGACCTTTTACCGTTCCCGGCCTCCCAGAGTAATGAGACTGCTCTCCCATCAGCCGCGCAACTGTCCAAGTGGTTCGCGACTGTGGGGTGGTCCCGACATATCATTGTCGAATTAAACCAGTGTCATGCTACTGCAGCGACACTGGAGTGAGTCGTAGAAAAAGCGAAAACCCGTAAACGCGTCTTGCACGCGAGTGCTTTTCTTCTTTTTCTTCTTTTTTTCTCAACGCGACGCGAAAGCTGTCGCCTTAAGGAAAATTTTGCATCCGGGTCTACTTCGGCAATTGCATCTTGCGTAGTGGAGAATCTCCCACGAGATTTTCTTTTGCCATGACCACAGTCTGTCTGCCATCTATCTCATCTACCCCGAGTTCCTGACTTCCTTTACATTAATCATTGGCTGTCATGGCGACTTGACGTCGCGCCTCTTGGTCCGTCGTTCCCATCATGTCATGTCATGTCGTCGTTCCCCTCAAAGTAGAAGATTTACACAGGTCCACTGCCACAAAACCGAGCCCAAATGGCCTAAAAACTCATCCCAACTAAATCCCCTCTGGCACCGCACCTACCATTGTAGCCTTGGTTATCCGTCTTCAACTTAGACGGCGTAGACGTCCTCTGCTTGGTGACCAATCTTCTTCATGTTTGCGAGGACCGGCAGAACAGACTTCTCAATCCTCTCCGCGAGCAATCCAAATCCGTCACTGGGTGTCGACAGAAAGATCCAGGTGGTTAACAGCACCTTCATCGGCCCCTCGTCCCCGGCACATTGCAGGTGCATAATCATTTCTTCCACCGGTTCCAAGTCTCGCCAGAACCGGGCGTGAGTGAGGTCGTCTTGTCGTCCGTCGTCGAGGTCTTCGAGAATTCGGCAAAGCTCCAGGACCGTGTTCTCGCAGTGGTCTGGTTGCTGCTTGAGAAAATCCTATCACGGGGATTAGCTAGTTCGTCGAGTGGCCAGCTCCGAGCAGGGTTGCTTACTTCGAATGAACCAACGTGTTCCACGCTTCGTCGTAATCCTTGGATTCCCTCGAGAATCACCTCGAGCGCGCTGCCAATTTCCTCGACGTGCTGTTTCAGGACATAGCGTAGATGTGCTATTTGGGCGCGAGCTAGATCGTCACAGAAATGGATAGTACGGCTGGAGAGCAGGATTTCAGGTCGGCCATACTTCAGAAACTCGTTTTGGTCGTAGTTGATGTTGGCGATGTTGATCTCTCTACCCCAGACCTGGGCCAATACTTCTCTGACGAGTTTAAGCAGAAAGGACCCGGACGGGCGATGAGAATCTCGGAGTGCATGGACAATAACAACACCCACGGCGCTCTTCTCACTGGCAGTGCCCTGAGCGAACGAACCAAACACGCCCACTGAGCAGATGTTGACGAAGTCGAGATTCGTGAGGTACTTTGAAGCGGATACTCGCAATAGTTCGATGTCTCTAGAAACATTTCCGGTGCTTCGGATGGCTGTTGCCATGTTGATGAGTGAAGTTGTACGCTATCACGGTGTGGCCAAGGAGTAACAAGTCGACGAATTGGTGCAAAAGAGAAAAAAAAAGCAAGGCCGTGAGAAGTCGAGGAAGTGCATATATGGATGAACTAGGAATATTTTACAGTGACTCAAGGGACTGAAGACGTACTGCTCTTTGGACCTGCGATGCAAACAAACTTCAATCATGTGCCCCTTTCAACAGCCAATTATTTGGTGTGTTTCTTGATGTTGCCCAGAGCCACCAGACCAGAAAATGGGGGCCAAATAGGCAACTGGCAGGCCACGATCTCAGGGAACCGGTTACTGCAAACCACTTGGGTGGGCGTCAGGTCTTCTATCTGAATTTCACCAGCGGAAGTTGGTGAGGGAAGTGATGTATAAAGTCATTCCAACTGTTTTATTCACGACGATGAGATGCATCCCCAAATGTATACTCTTGAGTGACTCAAGGAGAAGCTAGTCCGTGTTGATCCAATGCTCAGCTACCTCTGGCACCAGCATGCCACACTTTGTACCTCGTGATTAGACATAATGGCCGAGGACTGAGTCCAAAGGTTGTGATAGTACAAAGCTGGCTGGCAGTGTTTGTTCAATGAACATGGCCCTGCTCTGCAGTCCACTTACATAAGTGCCTTGGAATGTACTTGTAAAGTCTGGTTGGGTGTTCAGCCAACTATCTTGTGTACCTCTGCACATAGAAATCGCACTTAGTAACTGAAAAAGTTTGCTAAATTCCTCCAAACTCGGTTTGCATTGTCAACCCTCCAAGTCATTTCCCCCCACAGAAACGAAAAACACCAAAAAGCATCATGCATTCTTCTCTCCTTATTTGCAAGAGCTGCTGCCCTTGATGAATTTGCCACTGGAGTTTTCACAGCCGCAGGTACCATCGTTGGGGTCCCTGATGCAACCAGTACCAACTCCCGAAGCCTTGCCGTTGGAGCTATGAGCGTGGTTAGCATTTCCTCTTGTCAATTTTACAGGGCTGGCAAACACGGTTTACTCCTCACTTCCAGAAAAAGATCCAGTAGTTGGCATCAGCAGTCAACTGAGAGTCTGTAGGCGCAGTGCAAGTGTATGCCGAGCAAGTGCCGTAAGGGGCGCCGTGGTTCTTGTCGTACTGGTGATCAACCTGGAAAACGGCAAATGTCTGCTTCCCTGACACGCGAGTGTTGTGGGCGCACTCGGCGGCTTGAATAGCCTTGGAAACCTTGGAAGCTATTTGGCGGTGGTCAGTTGATGAGCTCACATCATTGTGGCACAGCACACGAAAACATGCCCTCTTTACTTACGGGAGCAAGCAGGGCGCCTGGGGTATTTGCCCTTGGTGTTGGTGGTTGCAGGGTCCAACGTGGCGCTCACTGAGGCCGCGACGGCCAGGACAGAAACAAGGGCTGAGAGACCGACCATTTTGAATATTCTGGAGAGTGGACTAGGAGATGCTGGGGAATTGGATAGAAGCCTTGGAGTAGTCTACGGATTGAGGACGTTTTATACATGTCGCCCCCAGCATTGCATCGCTTGACTCAAGGTTGGAGATCCCGCCAACCCTTTAGCAACCAACACTGACTATTTCGCATAGAATAGGAAAATTGGAGAACGAACCGAAATGCACCTGGTGGCCAGGAACCGCCGTCAGTGGTGGAACTTCTCTCACCAAGCTTTGGCCATGGGAGGACCCCCCCACACCAGCCCCCGAGCCTCCGTTTCAAAAGCGTGGTAGCGCCAGGGGCAAAGCTTAAAGGGCTGCCGATGATCCGAATACTTGGCGTGTGATTTTCTCCAATTGCAGTTACAGATGCATGGCTCGACAGACCACCAATGGTGCAGTTGCCATGCTGGAGTCTATGTGAGCCGACTTGCTCGTATCCAGAACCAGCTCGGCTCTCCGTGCCTCTGCTGATAAATGTCTCTGGCTAGATTCCAATGGCACGTCAGGTGGTCTTAAACCCGCCAACGGAAATATGTTTATTACCATTGGAGTACATGTTCACCAAATTGAATTGTTGTGCTCCAGCATAATACCAAGGGTTCCTTATGGGAAATCCCTGACATGGATTGAAGTGAGCGGCCGGAACCTGCCGACATAGACTGTGGTTGTCGTTGGTGGGAGGTTTCAACTTTCAGCTGAAGGCTTTCTGGGTGTTTAGTTGTATAGGAATCTCAAATCAAACCCCGAAATGAACGTAGGGGACCCAAAACATTCTTTCCGGCCCCTCAATCTCTTCGCATAGAATAACATCTCTCTGGCCTTTCCGTTCAGCCGTCACCTCCACTTCGCCAACGCTATTCGCCCTAAAAGTTTCCGATTTGACCAACAGTCGTTTTCGAAGCTCTCTAGATGCATTGTGCAGCCCGAGGGCTACTGATTCATCTGTCATGCCCCCATCTCTAATGCCTTCATAGATAACCTGTGCTATATCGACACAAAGCTGATCATTTACTTCCCAGAGTGTACCGATAACGTGACGAAACCCAGCCAGCTGATATCCAGTGATGAGATTGATACTCTCGTCAATGAATGTATCTTTTTCAATTCGGCCAGTTCCACAGGCTGATAGATAGGCAAGAAATGGGCAATTTTTCCGGATGTCCATCTCTAAAAGGGTATCCACGGTCAACGGATCTGCGACGGCGTCTTCTAATACAAGATGGCTTTTTGATGCATCTGCTCGGTCTGTGTAGCCGTGCCCGGCAAAGTGAAATACGCTGCACTCGCCGAGGTGGGCCAAGATGTCTCTTTTACGACATGGAGGCTCGGTCGGATCCAAATTCATTGATTTACAGAGGTCACGTATGATTGCCACCTCTTTAGCTGCAAAGGAAAGGTCTGAGTGTCCCGGAGTGTGTTCCATTGCGACGAGGAGCGCTTTGTTGGAAGAGTGAGCTGATGCTGGACGCCGGCGACCATCAACGATCGCTCTAACAGATGAACTATAAGACGAAATTACTCTGTCGAGAACCGTGTCATGAGAGCCATTGGTATGATGTCCGGCAGCGTGGATTGGGAATCGGCTAAGAGGTCCAATGGGAATCCACCAAACATGCGGCCACTTGCCATCCAAAGGGGGCCCAGTAATGCCCAGGGCCTGCAATACCGGATTTGCTACAACGTCCCATAGCCATGTTAGAGTCTCGGAAGAGTCTAGCTGATTTTCTTGTACCCTTTTCAGCAAGTTTTCGCTGTCAAGATCCGGCAAAGGGACTATACGTATTTGCTCCTGCTCAACAAGGAGCGCATCGCACCTATATGGAGAGACGTTGATGACGATTATTGGACCGTGTACGGCAGCCAGTTGCATCTCTTTACCGCGCGGAGCAAGTAGGAAGTTTTGAAGCCCAGGCTTAGCACGGATTTCATCAATGACCTTGTTGAGGTCCTCGTCTATGTTGCCCTGCTCTTGCGGAGATATTTCGGATGGGACAACGTAAGTGGGCGAGTTCAGCTGGCTCCGAAGATGTTTGAATCGTTTCTCTAGGTCTGGGTACTGCTTTAAACCTAAATCGTCGACCCGCATCTCTTCCAGAGAGGATGCTATCACGCCGCGGGCCTGCTCCAACACACTTAATGCTGCTGATGGCCCCGTATTCGCATTGAGTGCAACGGACGCCGCCTCGGAAGCAAAGCCGGTTATTTCACCCAGAATGTGCTGTTTGTCTGAAATTACGACGGACCGTGTCGTAAGGATGGTAACAAGCGACATGCACAGCGCTGAAATGTCATACGCCTCACGCCAATTACCGGCATTCCCGTAGTACCCCATCAGGCGCCTGCCGGCTTCTATACGCACCGAAGCCCCCGCATGTACATCGTTCATGGCGGTTTCGGAGTAAAGTTTTGACGCCTCACGGTCAGAATATGATCTTGTAGACGAATACCTCTCGATAAGCAAGCTTCCATGGTGGAGGAGTATGGCTCCTCGCTCTGGGTGACCTGGTGGCGTAGAATCGAGATTATGTCGAGAAATTTGGATATCATAATCAAGGCTTCCCTTAGGCTCAAAGTGTGGTATTTTTGCCATTCTTCGCCGAATATCAGTTGGGAAAGGTTGCTGGTCTGTATTATTTGTTTGCATAGCATCCAATTCTTGCGTAATCTTAGAAGCCTGATGACTGTCGAGCTGTGACCCGTTTCTGAAGTGCCGATTTCTCAAGAAGGTTCCGAGATTTTTCAGAAGCTCCGGGTCGTGTGGTGATATCTTCAGCGCCTCCTGCGTGATTCGTATAGCATCATTAAGGTCGCGGAGAGTGTCAGTCCTTATAGACCGATCGCAAAGGTGAATCGCTAAATTACCGAGTCGGCCTGCCCGAGAGGGATGTGCTTTTGGCGTCAACTGCACTACCTTGTATCCAATTCGGATTGCGTCTTCAAGATCAGCCATGGCTTTAGTTCTTGAATACCTATGGCCAAGAAGAATGCAGAGGCTGTTTGATTGCGCAACCCAGTTAACAGCAGTGTCTGCATGAATGGAAGAAATTGCCTTCTTTCGAGATTCAATCGCCTTATTGAGATCTTCTGTGTTCGCCGTTTTAGAGAATTTCTCTTCAATTTGTTCTGCGAGAGCATTTTGGAGGTTAGAGATGTAAGGGTGGTCTGGTTCCGAAGACCTTTCGTCAATCAAGCACTGAAAGGCTTGAATATCCTCTTCCAAATCACTCAAAGCCTTACTTCTTTTGTATCTTGCAGCAAGTAGCATCCCTTGGTTATTTAATAGCCCATATCGGCAAGGGTGGTTTCCAGGTACAACTCTCAGACCTTCTTTCCCAACCAGGATAGCTTCGTCAAGATGTTCCCCGGCAAGAGATTGGGCGAAAATGTTTCCGAGTGCGGCTTGAAGCTCGTTCAGACGGTGGACTCTCTCCTCGAGGTTCCTAGATCCAAAATCAAGGGCCTTCCGGGCTGATACGACAGCTTTTTCGAGTGCATCCATTATTTTCAACTTCAAGTGAGATATTGCATCGCGCGATACTCAACCCAAGAACTGCATTGGTAGAAATATTCCCGCACGCCTTTGCCTTATTCAGGCAGGCCATTGCGTCACCAGAAGCCCTGTAATGCAGTCATGTGGTTTTTTTTTTTCAGAACCAAGTCCAATCAGCCGAGTACAATATAGATAGGGTGCCTTGCTGACTACAGTGCCACTTTCGGTCTGGTGCGACCGGGTGATTCATCACGGTAGTGCTATTGAAGCTCATGTCAAGACATTGCCACCAATCTCCCAGGGCAAGTGTTTGGTGCTTGCGTGTGAATTTTTGGTTCATTGAACGGATACCTAGACTTGATTTACTAGGCCTATTCAAGTATATGACTTTGATAAATTAAAGTACGTCGCTACTCCTGATGACTACAAGGCTGATTGAACGCCTTATACATGCCTAGTGTGACACATTGCAGCTATAGTACGCAGCATCCACATCTTGCCAGGACAGATAGCTAGTTAGAACTAAGAAACTTGAAACTTTAATTGCTGCGTGGTAGTAATGGTATTCGACGGATTCTTTTCGGAATAAAAAGTGTAATCAAACTTGGTTGACAAGTGATAAAATCAGATGGCGAAGCATGATGGGAATTTGATGTAGATGCGAGAAATAACAATGGAGTCTTTTTCTTTTCTTTTCTTTTTCGTTGAAACTTGAAAGTTGCCAACGCCAAATAAATACATCAATTCATCAGAGGATGATACTAGTCGCGCGAAACCTACTGGCTCTATCCTTCCCACAATGTCAAGGAAGAATCCCACTCATCCAGGACTATAATGCATTCGTTAAATACGACTCGAGATTAAGAATACCATGCGTCAAACTGGTAAAGTTGGCCATTGTATGACCAAGTTCCGGACAGCTTTTGCTCATTCTTGACACACTGGTTAATGATGTTCCTATTGCTGCTGTTAGATTGGAGTAAGTGTATAATGTTATAATTGTTTTGGGACCTACTCAGTAGCATCCTATAGCCAGCGCTAGTTAGCTTGTATTACTGCCTATGGAGGGATATTGCATATATCTTACCCAGCAGTTCTTGAAGCCCTTTCCACTTCCTGTATGCTTCCTGTTGAGGGAAACGTTGACCGTGACAGAGGCAAGTCCCCTGATTGTCTTTGAAGATCGGGTCGTGCATTCTTGCTGATACCCGCAGTCCGTGTTTCCACACATCTTGGCACGAGCATCCCAGTATGCGTCTGCCCACGATGAGATGCCTTTCTGGGTGTTGCCGAAGCAATCGGCCGCAAAGGCCGATGTGACGAGGACGCTTAGGGCGGAAAGACTGGCAATCTGCATTTTGTATATCGAGTTGGAGTGTTTGATGTTTGGGGTAGATGGATGGTATTTGGGACACAATCACAGACAGCTACAGCTGCTCTTTATAATAATTATTAGCTTGCGGAATGCTTTTAAACCGTAATTTAGTAAAACCACCAGTCAGTATGTTTCAGTGCCATGAGCATTCCATGGTGTCTGGCGGCGGCATGTGCCACTAGTGAATATTTTGTCAGAATTTAGCGCTATGCAAAAGTGCCATGCCGGGGTCCTTTTATTTCAAAGGGAAAGAGGAAATAGAGAGTCTGTTTTCTATTCGTGTCATTTCCCCCCTGTTTCTGTCTACATCACCCTTGGTTACTGCTTAGGAAACGCGTAAACATGCATGATTTCCCCATTGATAAGACTTGGCCAGCCTCTGATACTCTTCCTACTCTTCACCACCAGTCTCTCAACATCACTCTAAGGGTGCCATTAAACAATTTGCCTCCCAGAGGAACCAGTCAGCAGGGACAATCGCGGAGTCGGCAGTGGGGTCTGCGTCCAGTGGGAAGGGAAGGCAGCGAGGGCCAAGCGAGGTCGATCAGCTATTGGTTACTCCCCACTTGACCAATCGAGAGGTGATACAAACCAGATGGGATGAAAATCGGAGCAAAGGCCAAATGCCATGCCAACATGGCATGGGACATGACCAGACGCTCTCTGCTCTACAGCTGCAAGTTACGCCCAAAGAGCCACAGCGACGCGCTAGAAATGGAGTAAATATACCTTGTCAGCGGAGTAAGCATAGCAAACTCCTTATTTATCGCCGTAAATACGGATACAAGTGCCGGTTTCACCGCTGGGGAAAGGTCTCAGCCGCAGCATGGCGGGTCCTGGCAGCCAACGTTCGCAGTCTCTTCTAGAAGCGAGTTCTGATAGGGCAGGCGCTCTCCGGACTCCATTTCTAAAATAGTGTCAGATAAGACTAAGTCCCTTTTCTGATTTCAGCTCTGGGAGGGGACCAGTAGCATCTGTCCACGGCTCGCGGCTTGGATTGGATGCTGTGCGTCTCGTCTCGAAATTATCGGCACTAACCGGAGGGTCCACTGAGCTGAATGCCGGCCAAGGCGGATCAGTTCCTAACTAAAAAAAAAAAATCAATAGGCAGTCAGGCCGAAGAGGATTGGAAATGCCGATTGGGTCGTGCCTTGTGGTGATACCCTTTGTCCTTTGCATGTCTCTCTCTCTCTCTCTCTCTCTTCCCTTACGGCTGGGTTGTTGCTTTGTTCTTACCAGACAGGTGAGAAGGCCACCTTGATGCTCTGCAAGCATTCTTGGGCTCTACGAAGTACTCCTGGGTGAGAGTGAACAATTTCATACGAATATACGAATTCGTTATCATGTTCACGCCGGTCCACTTTCACAACATCTCTTTCTGTCATGCAACATGTTTAAAACAAAACTTTGAAGAATAGGCTTACAAAGACATCACGTAACAAATCACCACCACGAGCAAGCATCCCAAACGCCCAGTCTAGCCGGATCGCGCATGGGCTAATCACTTAGCTCAGGTACCTTGCGGTGATGTGCAATGCAATGCAGTCTGAACTAATGCAAGAATCTCGACACATGGCCATGGCTTTTCCGTGTATGCTTTTTTATTATCCGGTCTGCGCGTCCCCTCTCTGCAGAGAGCACAAGTCTAAGGTTGGATTTGGATGCAAGTACATTTGGGATCAAGGCTATTCCGGCAACACGCATGTGATTTGATGCGATACCACTATTCATCATTCGCTCCCTGGAAAATTACAGCGATGCAGGATACAGGCAGCTATTAGCACTGTTCAAGGTTCATCTCTTTAGTTGTCTTCGGCGTCGTTATGGGTAGGGTTGGACGGGGATTCATTCAGTATTATCAACAGTACGGAGCAATGATTGTGTTGCCACAACGAGCCCAAGGTATCCATGGAGTCTTTGCATTAGGTGCAACGCTACAGACGGCGAATTGGACAAACATTCCTTCCTCGTATCCGCCGCAAGCAGCAGTAATACAACGAAAGAGATAAATCAAAAATTGCACCCGCCATGGCCCCGAAGGACAATGGAGCAAGGAGCGACACCGCGCTGTGCAATGCAGGCCCTCCCTACTAAGGCTCGCTGGTCTTGAGCGGCGAGACTCCAGATAAGGTAAGTATGAAGAAGAAAGGGAAAAAAAAGTGAAAGGAGAGAGGGAGAGCCCATGTTTTATAGAAGAGATTACATGGTCTGAGCGCCGGACTGAACATGGATGCACTCGGCGTCCCGATGAACCGAGATTGCACATGGACCCCGAATGTTGGTATGTGGGGGTTGATGGATGCGCCTGTGACGCCATGTCTCACTAAAAAAGGCTGGATTCTTGACTTTGCATGTCGCAGATTGTACTCTTCGTGGCATGCAATGTACAGTTTCCCCCCCCAGGATGACTTGAAGATGAAGGTTTCCAATTACCTTGGTCGATCTTTCATGCAAACTTTGCCAAATTCATTACTGGCAGGGCCGAAAGAAACAAGGCCCTGTAGGGTGCCTGAAGATTTGCATTACGCAATCTTGAATTCTATGATTTGTCTGGGCTCTGTTCATTGTGACTTCTTATTAAACAATCGCTAAACTCCCATTAATTCTTCTTAAGCTCATTCGACATGGCCGTTTTCACGCCATTGCTTATTTATATTCATCTTTCAAGACACAATTAATCACACCAGTCTACGTATAATTGACACGGATTTTGTAGTTGTTGCCGTCGTGCTCAACCAATGTAACACTGAGGCCCCAACCCTCAAGCTCGATTGAACGGGCGCCACCATCAAGAGACAAGGTCGCGTCGTTTAGCTCGTCACAGTTTTTGATACCACATCCACACGAGTTAGGGTCGGCATCCAAAACGTGAAGGGGCCCAGAGCCGGTATCAACTCGGGTATCAATGGAGTACAGCAAGACACCAGGGGCACAGACGCGGGTATCCAGACCGCCGGCGACGCGAACCTCGGCCACGAACGACTGCGGATGTTTTATTCGCCGCAACAACGATGGCCTTGGTGCCGCCCGTGACCCCGAGCGGCGTGAGAACGTGCTCCGTGGTACCGCTCTCCAGGACACAGTCGACAGCATCATCGGAGATCCAGCCAAGACGCCACCTGTCCCAGGCAAAGAAGTCGGGAGCCACACCGCCAAAGTCACCCATAGCGCTCCAGCCACCAGCATAGTAACCGGTCCAAAGGTTTCCGGTGAGCGGGTAGTAGCTAGGTAGGCACATCGCGGGGCCAGTCTCGTGGTTTAGCGCCTTGAAGCCCCAGTATGTGAAGGGATAGGTTCCAAACGTAATGACCTTCTTGGCGACAAAGTCACAATCATTGGTGACCCAGGAGTTACCAAAAGCTTGCGAGCGGGTCACCCAAGTGCTTGTATTGCGAGTGGGAACGATGTAGAGGACGTCGGCTTCTGGTGGCGCGGGTGCAGTGCCATTATTTGTGTAGGCCGTGATGGCGTCGGCAATGTAGAGCCGGTGCTGGTTTCAACTCGGGACCCAGGGAGTATTATCGGTGTCCTCAATTGGTAGGGTGCCATTGCCAGTGCTGTTGTTGGACGACAGGGTATCATTGTCGGCTCTTGGCGCGAGCAAGCGAGCGACGGATACCGCCGGCCCCCAAAACAGGAGAGTTGCTGCAGTCAACATGAGCGATTTGGTTGTGATCTACATGAGTCTATAACTAAGCTTCTGATCCGACCATTTATTACATTTGGCGATTTTGGTTTCCAGGGTCTTTTGACTTGATGAATATTAGTAAAAAGCTGCAAGCGACCGACTATTGTTTCGTATTAAGGGACTTGCTTTAAATTAGCGCCCGGCGATAAGAACGGGCCCATATAAGCACGCAAAATCCCCTGCCACACAGACGATGGAAGACCCGTGAACATCTCGTTATGGTGTTCAGAATCTATTTTATGATTTTAGAATAAGTCTGGAATTACTTAGATTCCCTCTGGCGGGCAATTGCACATTATATTTTAACCCTAATGTTGTCTATTAAATATGTATCCAAACGATCGCGAGGGAACTGTCGTATACCATTATGATCATTCCGGCCCTGAATTGTGCTGGTCACAATAGTGCATTGTCTACCTTGATATTCATAAAGACTGGTAGTCTAAAGTGAGGTATTCTGCAAGGAAAATCACCTCGGTTCATGACATTATGAAGTTGAATGAACACAGTATTTATCACGTACAAAATTGTGAGGACCAAGCTGGGAAAGGCAGTTTCAAGAATTAAGACAAGGCAAGCGTAGAGCGTTCAATGTAACAAGTGACTCTATTGGAGAAGTTTAGGGGATACGCCTGCAGCGTCGTTATTGTTTCGAGTAGAAGTCACCTCTTGTTACCTTGTTCGTTCGATTACTAAAATATGGCCAAAATGACCAAGATGAAGCATTTGGGCGCAGAAGGGAGGAGAAAGTGGTTGATCACGGAGACCTTGGAAGGAAATTGCAAAAGACAATAAAATGGCACAATTGCATTAATTTTTTTCAAGTTTTAGGCAGGCCATCCAAAAGAGCGATTCAAGCGCGTAGACAGGTTGTTCCGGGGTAGGATGGATTGTGTCGAGCACCTCACCCCAAAAATGGGGGAGAATATCAGCAAAGATGACATAGAGAAGCTCACCGCAATGGCCTTGCAGCATAATCAAGGGAGAGTTTTTGGTTTGCTACTAGATCACTGCCCCAGAGCTAAAAAGTTGTTTGAGATTGGCGAGCTACCGCTTCAGAAAGCCGTTCGTTCCAGCGACAGCAGCATTGTTGAAGCTATCACTGCAAGATACGATGACAAATATCTACATGAACCACATAGACAGGATCTTCTTGCCAAAGCTGTCAAGTCGGGCCATGTCGGTGTGACCAAAGCTCTCCTGAATCAAGGCGTTCGGCTCGATGGAGGGGCTGGCTCTGGGGCAGCGCTCTGGTAGTGCACCCGATTGCATTATGTAGACGTGACTGGTGCAATCTGGGCTCGGTCATCGGAATCTTTCATGTTTGGAGAACAACATGGTGATGTTCTAGTACGTAATGGCAGATGACTAAATCACCAAGGAGCAACAAGTGCCAATTAATTTTCTCAACGCTCAAAACTACACAACTTGCGACATTACTTGGGACGGAATTCACTCTAGGCTTGAGAGAAACTCAACAGGCCTCCGGGGTATGCAGCTCTAAAATATTCACTCTTTCAACCCTATTTCAAACGAATCCCGCACCCTAGACTATGATCAACCAGGATGGAGATCCATGCTGATAAAGCAGTGTCATGGTAGCGTCTCGGCAATGCTGACATGTGCTCAGTGGTGATCCTGAATGTGGGGTAAGCCGAGGTAAGGAGTGATATCTGGTGGGTCCATATCTTCTATAAATCATGACCGAAGATCCAAGGCCGGCCATTTTGGATGATTTGTGAAGGGAACTGCAGTCGTTGGGCTTGCGTTGATCCCACTGAACATGTTCCCCTCACTGTCTAGCCCGAGTGGCCTCAAGGTTCTTTATGCTGGCAATGGAGTATGTACTAGCCTTGCCGCTATAACAATCGAGTTGAATTCATGTCGAGTGCTAATCTTTTCATTCTTTTCTAGCTATGGTTCACAAGGTACACTGCTCGCCAGAACCTAAATGTAGTGGTAGGCAGGGTGTCTCGGCTAACATACAATTAGCGCCTTTCTTTTATTTAGTTTTCGGCAGCCTTCCATGATGCGCAAGCTCTCGAGACGCAAACACAGCAAACATTACACCATCCGCGAATCCGCTCAGGGAGACGGGTGGCACCATGACATCATGGGCTACCTGGGGGCGATGAATAGCTCTCTTGCGCTATTGTCATATATCCGTCTCTTCCATCTCTTTTGGCCGTCCGGCCCTTTGTCGACAGGTTCTACAAAGGGCGATGCCCCGCTTGATATAATGGCTTTGCTCGTTCTTGGTCTCGCCAATTTCTCGCAGGCCTTCATGAATTTCGCCACAGGATTGCGGACTGACCGATGGATCATGGGCAAAGGGCTAGACAGAATCACAGTTTTGGATGCCGTATTTACGGTACTGGACTGGGCAGCAGTCATTGGGAAAGTTTCATCTAAGTGAAGGGCTACATTGATAATATCGAAACCCATGTCCGTACGGCGTCTGAGATCTTGTACATGAAGTTGGCTGACCTAAGTGCCCATGTCCAAGTGACAGGTTGATTAGGTTTTACCCGGTAAGAATTATGGACTAACACACCACACCAACAATCCACTAACGCGGATTACTTGACAGGTAAAGGATTATCAACAGACAATCAAGGATATGGAGGATGGAGTTACAATTAGGCCAATACTTATTTGGTAGTATTATCAAATCTTGAAGACAGCAATTCAAATTTATTGGGGTTTACCTAAAGAAGTCGCTCCACCCCGTGAAGCAAACTCACTAAAATGTGGCCAATTCTCAATCTGTTTAGGTTTCAAGGATGCCAAAAACTTGGCTCCACCTACAAGCAAATTTTCTACGTTTGTGCTACCGATTTTAAACCAACATGCCTGTGTAATAGCCTGCAAATCTCCACGCCTTAACACGAACCAGCAACACAATTATCGCATCATAAATACAATTATTCATTGTGGGAATCAGGAAAGAGCACATGTGGGCCAATGGATATTGAAATGACAATAGTTCTGAGGAACTACCTGATGACATACCATCATACAGATTTACTACGTCTTGATAACCTTTTTAATAAATAAAAATTCGTACAATTTGTCCTAGAACAGCCCTACGTTCTATCCACATCCTAGCTCACAATATTTTTATTCAGGAATAGGGTCTGTACGTTGCAGAAACCCTTTAGTCCATTTACTCCCCATTCAGTTCCAATACCGCTCTCCTTGTGACCTCCAAAGGGAGCCATTGGAGATAGATCGAAATGGGTGTTGATCCACACGGTACCAGCTTGAATTTCCTTGGCAATTCTCGCTGCCTTCTTCAGGTCATTGGACCAGATAGAGGCACCAAGGCCCATGGATGTGTTGTTGGCTCGGGCAATGACTTCTTCCTCATCTTTCCAAGACAAAAGCGGGACAATAGGGCCTAATTCAATATATTAGCTCATATTCATTGAAGGTGTTGGGAATTGGAATATGTACCAAAGGGCTCCTCAACAACGATGCGCGAGTTCTCATCGGGTCGATCAATGATTGTTGGTGAGATAAAATAACCTGGCGATTGCTCAATCTTGCCCCCAACGGCTACCTTCCACCCTTGCTTCTCAATGTCGTTAAAGAATGTCTTTACACGTTCGTATTGCATGGAATTTTGCACAGGCCCATGGCTAGTTCCCTGCTTTGAGCCGTCTCCGACAACGTATGATTTTACGTGTCTGACTAGGGCATCTCTGAACTCCTCATAGATGGATTCGTGCACGTAAATGCGCTTCAGGTTCAAGCAGATCTATGTCTGGGTGAGCCAAGAAGAATTAAAGAAATCAAACGCGAGATTATGTGTTAATCGCCGACTTACCTGACCAGAATTCAAAAAGGCAAAAAATGCAACCTATTTCTCGTTAGTACAGTGGAACGCATAGAGGAATGTGTGAAACCTACCTTCGCAGCTACCTTGTCAACATCGACGTCTGGGAAAACGATGGCCGGGTCATTGCCGCCGCTTGTAAATGGTGTTAGGACCCCTTTACCTGAGTGGTCGACCAACTTACAGTTCCAGTGTGACTCTTTTTAGTGTCTTACTTGCGCTCTGGACAACTAGCTTGCCAGTAGTTGTCGATCCCGTAAAGCTAATCTTATCGATGCCCGGATGACTAGTAAGCCATGGTCCTAGCCTATCATCTCCGCTCAAAGATTGCACAACTCCAGGAGGGAAGAACCGCTGTGCCAGCCCAACTAACTTGAGCCCACAGTACGGCGTAAATGGCCTACAGCACAAGGTTAGGATCGATGTAGGTAGGGCGGGGCCATGTGGGCGTACGAGGGCTTGACGATGATGACGTTACCGGTCAATAGAGCTGGGGCGATCTTTCCTATGGCTAAAAGAAGGGGGAAATTCCACGGGGTGATTGCCCCAACGACGCCAATGGGAATGTATCGTGTAATGACGGTGCGCTTTTCATTGTTCTCGACGACGTCTTCGGGAAGACTAATTTGAGCCAACCCCCGCAACCACTCGACGGCTGCATCGGTTTCAGCATCTGCTTGTGGAATCTGATATTGTCAACATCATCGCTGTAGATTCGAACGTGAGTTACTGGTGGGAGCTTACTGGCTTGCCTTGTTCTGAGATTAATAAATCACGGAACTGGGTTCGCAGCTCATCTATGGCATCGGCGTAGGCCAATACAGCTTTGCGTCGTTCTTCATATGGGACCTTGGACCAAACACGAAACGCTTTCTTGGCCGCATCAACGGCGTGATCTAGATCCTCCTCGGAAGCAACTGGAACCGGTGCCTTGGGTTCCAAGTTGGCAGGGTTAATTCCATGTCTGATTTCCTTAGTCGGCAAGCTCTTTCCATCGATGATTTGAATGAAGTCGCCGTCAAAGTTGAGGGCTGAGATGGAATGTCCATTCGCAGCTGGCGAATGTGTGGATGTCATTTTAGGCAAGTAAAGGGGAGTTGATGATATTGCAAGATTGGGTTTAATGGGATTAGGGGATGAAGCCGAATGCAAGGAAACAAACAGATCGAAGCAAGATGCAATAATATATGACGCCTAAAGGCGGGGTAATGGAATCTCTTGTGTTGCAACGTTGGATTAATCCGGACCGATGCGGTGCGGTGCGGTGCGGTGCGGTGCGTGGCGGATCGGATTCTATAGGTTCAACGTGCCGCGAGGGCTGTGCTCTGGGTTGGAATGCGGGGATAACTATGTACCTGGCTGAGATGGGAGACGATTCTGGAGATTTAGACTCGGAAAGAATTTCTTCCATGCTCTTTGTACCTCGGGTCCGATTTGATGTACATGTTACGGCCGTTTGGTTCAGTCGGTGAAGCATTGAATGGCAGAAGCTATCGGGCGAAGGATATAGAACAATGTCCTCTTTTCTTGGGATCCGGGATATTTCGATAGGTTGCTGATGCAATGATCGTAACATCTTAATATTATTTGCCTCCATATTTCCTATCTTCCGTTTGTACTTCCACTCTAAGCACTTGCACTGTAGTGCAACCGTTGAGTGGCTCTTATGGGAATGGTGACGTGGGTTTCACTGGACGACCGTCGTTTCGGACGGATCGCCGTGCATAACTACAGGAGTGAATAACCATGACCCGGACTAGACCATTTAGTTATAAACTCCAAGGCCTAATACACTTCTCCAAAGAGAATATTACTAAGGAATAAATAAATTAGAGGATGACGCATGCATATTCTGACAGCTTGAGAAGTATTTGTCTACTTTGCCTTGTTTCTATTCAATACCAATGTTTACGGGGAAATGAATAGACAGACGTCTCTTGCTAAGGTGAACTGGTCGTATAAACAGCTGGTATTTTTGATATTGAAGGTGGTGGCGTTCAGAATGAGTGGATTCACTTACCTACGGGTATTAATCCACTTGCGGACTAATTCCCCCAAGTTTGATCCAAAATAGATCACAAGTAGAAGCGCAAGCTGCGAGGTAATGTATTTGCCTGGTAATGGGCCATATGGAGAACAAAAGCTCGTCAAGCTGTGAACTGTCTATGCCGTCCGTAGTGGTCACATTAATAATATTAGTTGGGCGTATCGTTTGTTTGTACTACGTGGGATACTGTACTGAACTTTCATCTACCCGCAGACCCCCCCATCGAGAGCTGTCTTTTACCAGAGACTCTGCAACAAAGCCATTGCAATAGCCTAGACAGTTGGACCGCAGAGACATCTCCTCCCTGAGAGTCTATGTGAGTCCGAAGTAACTTTGGGGTTAGCGGGCGCAGAGGCCGGGGTACGCCATTCGTGGGCAACAAGTATCCGGATAAGAAACAAATCCATTCGTGTAATGTGTTATAGCAACCTTTTTTGTCATTGTTTAGTTGCAGCTTCACACATATGTGGATACGGGAATGAAGCCGGTAGCAAGGCCCGTATGTTTAGAGTGGCCGTTAACTACTGTCTCCAAGTACAAATTCAAGGGTTTCATCTTGTTTCTTTTTCTTTGTGCTTTTTACTTACCTCAAAAGTCACTCGTTAGAATTTATCATCTTTTCTAAGGTGATTTGGAATTGCTATCATTCAAGACTCTAAATTTACACCCGCCATTTGAAGCCTCATTATGCGCCTTGTACCTATTAAACTAACCATGGTGACTCCCTATTAAATTCCGAAGCCAGGGCTAATGTAAAGTCTGGATCAGAACCAAAGTTAAGACCAAAATCTATCGAACCGAGAATCGAAGTATCTCGAGGCATGAACGAGCTCAGTAGAGTCTCCACTGAAGAAGGGTTGCTACACACGGAGGACTCACCGGCAGTTGGTGCAGCCTTTACGGATGCGGCGAATGTTGCTCCGCGGTTGCTCATGGCACTGTAGCCACGGCTCGCTGGCTGATTACAGCAGCATCGCCTGGTTGAGGGAGATGGTTGAATCCATTATCAGTGTTCATATGCCTACATTGACATTGAAAAAAGAGAATTACTCTTAGGGCTCTCGGAGAAGCTGGTGGCGTATCTTGAAAAGGGTATGTGAGCTTCGGGATCTTGGATGAGCCAGACAAGTCCAAACCACATAGATGGCAATGTGTGGAGCTACTTAATGCGGGGGGGTGGAGGGTGCTAAGATTGGCCCGGGCTTACTCCTATGCCTTGAATGACTGCTTTCCCCAAGCTAACAGAAACTCTCGCTGTTGCAGGGGTTATCGTTTGCAAAAGGAGGATGACCGAAAGGCGGGGATGGTTTGGATGTGCGGGGAAAGGGAGGGTGGTTCTATGTGTGTTGGTGTCCTTTAGCTAGAACTCTTCTATCGCAGGCTCCATTGATGCTAGGGGGCTGCAGAGTTATGACAAATACGTTGCTTGTAGGACGTATAACACCGGGGCTTTTAGGAGAGTCGACGTTAGTGTTAAATGTGAGATGTCCAAACCCAATCCCCCGAGTGGTGCTGGAGATGTATAAATGCTCCCATTGTGACTCAATGTTGGCTGGAGTGCACCTGTTTGATTCAGAATGGTAGATGCATTTAGTTGAGGTGACCAAGTCGATGAAGGCACCAGAAACGACAGGGTCAAGTTTCCCCAAGCGTTACATCCCCATTCATCTCTCAACAATGCACTGAAGCTAATCTGGATTTTAAGTGACAACCAAACATTGACCATCCCACATGGGAGAGTGCCAATTTACGTCATTAAAGAGGTATATGGTATGGCTTGTCCTCATTCTAATGAGTCAATCTGGGGTTATGTTGGAAAGGCATTGAGCGTTTTTGGAGAAGACTGAAAGAAACGAGCCCTTGTTTCATATATAAAAAAGACGGCGAGATAAAAAGTAAGGGTGGAAATGGGCGATGAGTGATGGTGGTGATGTTTTGCCCAAGGCCAAAATGGATTGGGCCTCTACCCCGACAATTTTTTTGCTAATCGATCTTGAAGTCCAACTGGAGACGATGGCCGTGACCAGAGCTTTTGATTTGAAACAGATGCAATTAATTACCCTTTCTATCAAGTGTCTGGGCTTTGCTTGCAATATATCCACTGTGCGCAACTGCTTCTACACTGCCGGTATTGAGTCTGGTAGCAAGGTCCCAAGAGAGATCAGCCAACGGCGCTAGACAGCAACGCCTTCAACGACGTAGGATCGAATGACACTGTTGTGGGACCTTGCTAGCGTTGAAAGTATGTCCTGTCCATGCCAGGTTCCGTCGAGGCGCCGTTATGCATGTTTTTGGGTAAATGGAAAATAGTACTGTTGCTCTCCAAGCGGTCCGGTCGGTCCGGGCGGTGGCATGCAAGACCAATGACCCTGCGCAGGCGCAGCATAGCGGACAGGCTGGGTCCAACAGACTATTAATTGGCTGTGGTGGAGAAGCTAAGATCGAAAATGTTATTGTGAGGTTGTCATTAGTAAGCTCTGTAATTATCGTGATAAAATAGACAAAAGAGGTCATCATTTGATACTGTTCAATTGTTGTCAAAACCTGTGATTCGCAGGGAATATTGACCTCATATAAAAATAGGTCTCAAGCAGCTGTGTTCAAATCAAATCATCACTACTCCGAATATCCTGATTGCATTGTTTACAATGACATGTTGCTACATAGCTCCATTCTGCGTTGGGTAGCCTATAAAGGCAGGCCAATTTTTGGATCTCACTGAAAGCATCCGTTACAATGAGGATACAGACTTTGTGCCATTAGTGGTTGATAGGCAAAAAACACAGAAACCAACCTCGATTGACCTGATAGTATCTGTTGGTAGACTTACATGCTCAGACTGTACAGTCGCAGTCGAAGGTGAGATATCTATACTTCCTGGGGTAGACATGGTTCGGGTTTCAATGGCCTTGCAGCAAGCGACCGTGATTGCAAGTGATAACATCTTGAATCCAAACGAAATTATGGACGAGATTCGAGATTTGGGATATGAGGATGAACTTGAAAGTCTATGTAGGTTTGACCTGCTTCTTGGTGTTGCTACCTTGTTGAGCCGTTCCTCTCCTCAGAGGGACACAAAATCACGTTTATACCTTGATAGACTCTTTGCGACTATGATTATGTCGGCATCTTCAATATTCATTACGATACAGACCTTTCAACTTCAACATAGACCGGAGAGATTGATCAACACCAGGGCTGAAGCTTATGAGGTTGACCATCTGTCGCATAGCAGTATATCTACCAATATCACTAGTACCTTGTAGTAGGGTACCTTGCACTTTTGCTGGTAGTATAGCGGTATTTTACTTTGTGACACCATCAGAGTGGGAAGAAGGAAGCATGATAATTTTCAATCTAGCTAGAATGACTAATCCCTCTTATTTAGGCCAGCTAGCCAGTTAACCTAACATAACTGCCAAAGCTTCCTACAACCACAACAAGCCGGCTAGGCTTTCGGGACTGGGCCCAGTCCTAACGCAGTAGTTTAGACTTCACTATATACAGACAACCGAGGCTAAACTAGTCTCCGTGTTTTCGGAATGCTCCAAAACTTCGCCACTCTTCAAATTTTAACTCTCCACTACTTTCAAGGACCCAACATCGCTTTTATCGGATGTGTAATTAGCTGCAATTTCTTTAATCATATCGGTATGTTTTTGACTTCGCGGTACTATCTGGAACTGAAATTTCTCAGGAAGGCAAATAGCCCCCGGCTTCGGCTTACACAAAACAGGGATTTCTGTCCCATCTGGGTTTGTTGCTTTTTTAATGTAAAAGGCAGCAAGTGAATTTGAAACGTTGAGATATAATCTCGTGTCTGCCATAAACTCGCCTGGGCACCTCCTGCGCCCGTAGCCAAAAAGATGCAAGGCCGGATCCTTCTCATTGCGCGGACTAATATATCGTTCAGGGTCAAAGACTTCAGGATTAGGATGAACAGCCGGATCATGTGCCAGCCACCAGACGGCTGGCATTAGAATTGCGCCTTTGGGGATGAGGAGGCCGTCGTATTCAATGTCCTCTTCGGCCATATGTTGAAGTCCCATCGGGCCCACAGTCCACCATCTCAAGATCTCTTTAACAATACCATTAATATATGGTAGCTGGGCTCGATCCTCAAGCCCAGGAAAACGATCGCGACCTATGACACGGTCAATCTCTTCTTGTCCCTTGCGCTGAACCTCTGGATACAGGAGCATAGCTAATGTAAAGGTCTCAAACACGGCTGCCGAACTGTCCATTGCACCAAGGTAGAGGCCCGTCCCCGCCCATGCGACTGCCCACTCATCCATAGAGTTCAACCTTGCAGTCTTGTCTCCTTTTGGCCTGTATTCTTCGATAAGCCTTGACACAAGGGAGGGTCTATGGGTGTTTGAAGCCAATTGACGCTCGACAAAGCGATATGGGGTATAGGCAGCAATCTCCCAAGTCTTTCTATACTCTCGCGCCACCTTTTTAAAGCCAGTGCCCGGAAACCAGTCGGGCAAGTGACGAAGAGCTGGAATAAAGTCGACAGCGCGGGCCAATGGCCGAAGGGCATCAGCTAGTTCCTCCACGCCTTTATCGATCATGGTAACGAGAAGGTCAGGGTTATTGCGATCAAGATTATAGCCATATGTCGTTTTCAAAACAGCAGCACCAGTAGCTCTATTATAATTATTAGATTCATAAGCCCATTATAATTAAAAATCCTCAGACTTACGATTTGACATGACTTAGCCACTTTTCGGGTTTATTTAGTGATTGCACCAGCTGCCAACGGGATTCGGTCTCTATGGCGTCGTCGAACCTTGACGAGAGCGCTTTGGAGCCCAGTTCTTGGTTAATAAACTTGCGAGCGTGGCGGTAATAAATATCGTTTGTTCGAATGCCTGGGATGCGTTCGTATCCGCACATGCCGCTCGCGAACTCCCCCCTGGGTCGCCCAGAGGTTTTGCCTATTTTCCGCTGTAGTATCTCATGGATCGCCTTTTCGTCGTGCATAATGATCAATGTCATTCCCATGACGGTGATTGAACTAACTGGACCATACTTATCCTTGTGGTGTAGCCAGTGTTGATACTCGGGCATGCCCGATGGAGGCAAATCTAGAATATTTCCCACAATCGGGAGTGGTTTAGGTCCTGGGGGCAGCTTTCGTCGATAATTCAAGTCCAAGTAATGTCGATACGCGAGGTAGGCAGTAGCAGCAAGCACCGCGATGCCCAGTAACGATGGAAGTGATTCAAGCATAACTGATTTGGGAATGTTAAGTGTTTCGAAGAAAGGGTTAAAAGATTTAAAGATGTCCCTTCGACGAAGTGGATAAACCAAGGTGCGACGGTCGAGTTTTATAAAATGTTCTTATGTACTAATTCCCGGTTTACAAACAGGACAATGATATAAAGACACTTTTCGGCATTTATTAGCATAAAACCTACAACTCAAAGCAAGACGATAGCCCTCGCTACAACCCGGTTAGAAATCTCCATCTCCTATCTCCCGTACTTTGACTGGAAAGTGACAGACAGGATAAGTTTGGGAGGTTGATGTTGACAAAGTTTAAGTTGATCAACAAAAGTGAGGCGGAGTGTCTGGCACTGGGTTTGAATTTTTATAATCCTTGTTCCCGGAAGCGTTGCGACATAGTTCAAATTCTGATACAGGACAAAAGAGCAACAAAGATTAGTGCCACATTAGCATTCTGCACAACTATACCAACGACTGATGATGAGATCTACAATAGCAGCCAGCAATTATTATTGGCGGGGTGCACTGACACGCTAAAGATGTGCATATATTTAGTGCTTGCGTCGTCAAAAAAGTAACTACCTAAAAGTATAGTACAAGTCACGAATTAGCTTGAATCTTGTAGTCTGTATATCTCGTTGCCAGTAATGGCGCATGTTTCAGGTGTCGGATGTTCCTCGGTGATATCCATGATGACCAGCTTGTGCAATTGTGATTGACTCACAAAATGGTGATATGGCGCTATAAGCAAATGGTCTTCACAGGTGACGGAAAGAATTATTTATCAGCTTTGCGCATGTTACTATGCCCTTACCGACGAACGAAGTATTGCGTTGGTAATATCCTTTGCACTGTGGCAAGACGGCACCCGGCCACGTCACCTCAATCACTCAACAAAAGATTGTGTCGTGAGAATAAAATGAGTGACCATTTTGGTTCGTGCTGTGCCTTGTTGGATACCTAAGTGCGGCTACGAGGATAGTTTATCAAGATAGAAGTGATATCTGGTGTTTTTTGAGGCAAGGTTGGGGGCTAGATAAGAGTCAACAAGCAAGCAATCCCTCAATTTCTGAATTATAGTCTCAAACTACGAGCATCATTTCTAAGAAGCATTTACCCTGCGGCATTCTGCATACCAATGGAGAGTGTATTTATTACTGTCGGATAGAGTTATTATGAATAGTAAAGGACGTGCAGGAAATGTTGAAAACGGCATTGCCATGCGTCGAAACCAGCGCCTAATTCTAAGAAACATAAAGTACTCCAGAAACTTATCCTTTTAAAAATTTCCTATGCAATCTCGAGTTTTTATTATAAAAAAAATCATACTACTTGCAATCCTAGCTTTTTTGCATCCGCATTATCTTCCTTTGAAGGTTTATTGGTGCCTTTTCTCAAGGCTTCCCGCATCTCGGACTTTTTGAAGCCCGTGGTGAAGAGCTGATGGACCACGTAACATTGATAAAAGCAAAACATTCTAAAAGAGTTAGCGATATTCCTTTCTGATTATATGCAAGCTTACAAAGCAATTATGCCACAACACCCGCAGGCAATTGTGAGGCTCTGCATGACCCCCAACAAGTTTGTTTCGGCATTGGCAAAGCCGGTCCTCACATTGTGCTGTCCAAGTTTATACACGTCTTCTGTGAAGCCAGAACCACGGGTTACAAATATGGTGGTGAATGCAACTGTCCACATTGCCATTGAGACGGCAAGGAAAACAATGTACCATGTCGGCGGCTTCGAATTCATTGGACCTTGGGGGTGAACAGGCACTTTTGGGATGAAGAAATGCAAAGACGCCTGATCCATTAGCAATCTATCATGTGGAAAGCGTATGCAATACGTACTACAGCGAGATTGTATGCTGCTGCTGCCAGCGTCTTAGACCCGGGGCGCTCCGAGATTGCACCGGCTGACAGCCCGATCACAGCGCATGCGCACAACCATCTTCCAATGTCGGCTCGGAAGAGGCGATTGTACAGTTTCGTGATGGGGTTTTTCTCTTCTTCCCGGCCGGTGAGATGCCTGAATATTCGGCTCGGAGAGTCCATGTACAGTGGACAAAGGAATGCCATGATTGCGGGCGGTGAACGGCCACCCGACGGTGGAACTGCACATAGATGGATGGGCCATGAGCTGGCACCGAGTCAGGGCCCAATTCAATCTCTTATATGTAGCAACTAGGATTCCGATAATTTCTAAATGGCGCATAATCGTAAAAGCAGTGCGCTTGGCCATGGCTTGGCCCCCCCGAACAGCGCATGGTGGTTAATCCTCTCACCAAACCTCACCCTATGAATATCTGCCAAGAGACCCACTGGATCATTAGCATCCCCATCTAATTACTTGGCTGTCGTCATTCCGGCCGCGCACCGCCACTTTTAGGTGTCAGGGTCAACCGTTTATTGCAATCTGGCCATGAGTTATCAGCCTTGGCGTCCGGCAAAATGCCCCTATGACTCTAGGGCCAAGATCACAGAGTGCCATGCTCGCTTGTCGGTGGGGATATGAAACTACACCTGTATCCACCAGGAACAAATCAGTTGACTCGGTATAGACACAAATGATTAAAAGATAAACACGGATTAATTCATAATTTTTTTTAAGCTAAGAGAGTGTCATATGAAGCAATGGCAACTGAGCATTGCCCAACTGGCTGCTTTCGCATTACTTGTTAGTACAGCCCGATTTCTCATGCTCCATCAGTCACTATTCCAGCATTGCAAAACAGTTGACCAAATCAATGTGTGTGGGCCATTTTCCATCGCTACTTGGGCTGTGGGAACTTTTCAATGACAACCGAGCCTCCTTCCCACGTCAACCTTCAACTTGGCAGAGGCACGTCCATCAATATCAACGAACAACTCGTAGTCGCCAGGATATAGGACACGAGATCCATCCTCGTCGACGCGATGGAAGTGCTGCAGGGACAGCGTCACATCGGCGCTCTTCTTATTGCCCGGCTCGATGGCCTTGATGCGAGTGTAGCCGACCAGTGTTTGCTCGGGTCGCAGCTTGGGGCCAGCGTTTGATCGGAGGAACACCAGTGCAACGTAGTCAGAAGCCACCTTGCCTGTATTCTTGACATCAATTGGCAGAGAAACGACGGGAATGTCCAGAAACTTCATCCACGGCGTGGGATTCTGGAGAGATTTGACACTGTCAATCGCCACCATCCGAGAGCTCGTTGGCCTGAATCAGCCATCCCACTTGAGCTGTGATGGCAAACCAACATCAAACTTGGTGTAGTGCATGCCAAATCCAAAGGGAACCGGCGCGTTTCTCGTGTACCACAGGTGTATTCTTTTAGGTTGATACTATTCTGTAGCGGTTTGAGGGTCATGTCAGTAGGCTCGACTTCATCTGCGTAAGCGGCAGGGTACTGAGTGACTGGGAGTCATCCGGCCGGTGCTGCAATGCCGTACAGTAGATCAAGCACATATTTGCCACCATATTGGCCAGGATTGCCGCCCCAGAGAATTCCCTTGGCGGCCTTGTTCTTGAGAAGCTCTGTATCATCGGCCTGGCCACCGCCTAACTGGACCACGATCACTGGTTTGCCTAACTTTGATAGTTCTCGAATGAGCTTCAATTGTGGAGTAGGCCAAGCCAAGTTCAGCCTACCGTTACTTTCTTCTTCGAGACTATTGTCGAGCCCGCCCATGAAGACGCATCCTTCATCCGCCGCCTTGGCCTTCTTGATGGCGTCATCAAACCACAAGTCTCCAGAATTTATGGCAGAACCCACAGCCCACTCAAAGTCCAAGCCCATGTCTTTGGCAGCCTTGAGTGGTGAAACGAGGAGAGGAGCAGGGCCAAAGTAGTTTCCTTGTATTTCTTCTTTGACATCCACCCAGGGGTCGATGAAAGCCACTGAATGTTTGTTGGAGAGGGGCAAGTGCTTTTCGTTGATTATTAAAACAGAGCCCATAACTCCAGAATCATATGCAAGCTGCCGCGATTTGGCGGTATTGACGTCCTTTCAATCAAGCCGCCGCAGAGGCTGGTCCCTGGCAGCATCGAACCAACCAACCGAGACCAGTGCCGCCCACATTCGCGTGAGAGCATTGTCCATATAAGCCTCCGTGATCAGCTTCTTCTACCACGCCTCGTTGATTGCTGTCGTTATACCAAATTCGCACTCAAGGTTCGCTCCCGAATTGAGCACCACAGCGGCAGCCTCACCCGAAGTTGCGACGTATTTGTGTCGCTTCCAGGTATCTTCAGTTACGCCACAGTCTGTCGAGATGTAATGAAATGTAATGCTCATCCCCTTCCCACCCCCAGTGCTTACGGAGGATGTCCTCCATCAGGTACGTGTTGGTGCAGGCCGGGTGACCGTTGACCGAATTGTAACTGCACATGAAGACGCCCGCGTCTCTCTCGGCGCAAACTCTAAAAGGCACAAGATAGAACTCGTTCAAGTCTTGTAGAGAAATCTGCACATCGAATTCATGGCGAGAAACGCTGCCGAAGCTTTCAGTCAATTCCTGCAAAGTGTTTGCAGGTGCATACTTGCAGCCATCTAGTCCACAGATCTCAGCACAGTTTTCTGGGGAATTATTTTCAATGGTATACTATACATTGGTCCACCAAGAGCTCTGGCGGAGCCAGAATCATCATGGTAAACCCAGATAACCTTGGCCGGAACCATGCCATTAATCAGCCATGTTGGCCGCCTCCATTGGACAGTGGGGAATTATTCCATCATGGCCAACAAGGTGTATCTTTCATCAAACAGCGATTCACGGCCTTGCAATTGACTTGTGTCGCCTATTGCAGTCAATTGGAAGGCCTCGGTCCAAAGGGTGCATTTAGGCTTCCCTTAAGAAAGCCAACTACATTATCCAGCCATATAGCTTGGAATATGTACTGAGAATCATATGCAGGCACATTACATCGATTTAGCCGGTAAAGATTTGCAGACGGCTGCATCAATTAATGTTGCAGCCAAGGCATGCGGCGACCCCGTGAGCCGAAGATGACGTCTTGGATTAAGAATGCAAAAGAAAAAGCAGGTACAAATACTCAAGAAGAGACGAATCACCTGATTGCACAAGCCAAAGATTAGAAACCCGGCGGTCAAATAGAAACTCGCTAGATCGAGATGGGATCCCCTTCATGCTTCCCCGCCCAATCAAAAGCAGGGCACGGGTTTAAAGACCAAGTTGAGACGTTGGATATGCAGATACGTGCCTGCAGCTCAAGACGTTGAATTGCGATTGAGCGGTGCTCTAAACCAATGGCGGGGACAGGGCAAGTCTGGTGTCGCGGTGCATATAGCAAATTATTGATTCATCCCGCTGACCGCTGCATTTACCCGCACCAATCGGTTCAAATGGGCTGAGTCTCCGATTTGGTGGGAATAGCACGGCATAGATGTGCAATGCAGCAAAAATGCAGCAAAAATGCAACGTAGGTTAATTGGCTGAGTCGGGTGCCGAGCATTGTCGCGCGGGTTGGACTGCACCCCGTGTTGGTGAACTTGATCCAAGACCTCAACGACGAGGCTCTCAGCAGCGAATCAAGTCGGTGTGGCTCAGTTGGTTAGAGCGTTGGTCTCATACTAAAATATGACTTGGCCAAAGGTCAGGGACATCCAAAGGTCGAGAGTTCGAGCCTCTCCACCGACATGATACTTCTTTTGCCGGCTGCTTCAACCGAGCAGGGCATATTTAAATAATGAAAGCCGTTGGTTTGCTGGTTGGGCCCCGGTGATCTTGATTTTTCCTTCTTTTTTTCCTAGTAGCTACGTTTGTGCTCGGGGAGGTGTTTCATCGTGGAGGGCGGTGGAAGCACGCCGGTTTCAATTAAGACGACGAGGTAGAGAGGTAGTAGGTGTATTATGAATTCAGAATATCCATTCATTTAAGAACTGCTCATTCTATCCATTCCAGAGTCATCAATTAGTTCCGACAATCCGAGTATATTCCAGGTGCTTCGGGGACAAGATAATTAATTTGCTCATGACCCCTCCAAACTCCCTCCCTCTTGAAAACGCCATGCAGCTATCCGCAGTTCCATATTCGTCGGGCGAAAACCTGACTCCCATGCATGACTGATGATTGATGAATGCCTCGGTGCTCTTCCATTTTTACCAAAGCGGCATCTAGGGCAGAGGCTCGTAGGTGTTGTGGGCCTTGCGGTTGGAGAAGAAGTAGTAGATGAGCATGCCGACGAGGGGGAAGAAGAAGATGACGAGAATCCAGAGAAGCTTGGAGACGGGCGGGCGGTTTGATTTAAGAACCTCGACTAAAAGAAGAAGCAGGACAGTCAGTATAGAAGGCGTCGAAAAGTAATCTGTCACAACATACTAATTCCGATGACATCAAGAATCAAGACAATGAGTCCGATGATTCCTCCACTGGTGCCATACTCCCACGCATTGTCCTTGCTGGTTGCCGAGAGGGCCTCGTCGGCAATCGGGGCGGCGAATGCGAGCACGGCCATGAGTTGGGCAACAAATGCCGAAAAGAGGACGTTTTGGACCATGTTGATGTTGTCTTGTTTTGTTTTGTTTTGTTTTGTGTTGCTTGTGTTGCTTGTGTTGCTTGTGTTGCTTGTGTTGCTTGTGTTGCTTGTGTTGCTTACTGCTTCACTTCCTAGCCCGATGACGTTTGCTTCTGGGACAATTGGATGCAAGAGAGTAAACAAGCTGCAGTTGTAAAAGGATGTGGGAAGAAAAGTATTAAAGAGGACCAAGGAGCGTCAGCTGGCGGCATGATGGTGGGATGGTGCGTGTCCCGTGGGAAGTCATGATGTCATCAATTCTGTGGCTGACCCGTCGGCGTGATACAGTAGTGCGCGGCTGCTCACATGCTGCCAATCAAATCAGAGCTTCCGCCCGCCATTTGCATTCCTCACGTGCCTGTGTCTTGGGAGCTACCGCCGCATCCAGACTGATCCAGTTGGTCCCGTTCGGATTTTGATTTTTTTTGTGGTGAGCCGTCCCGTCTTCTTCGGTCCGTAGTTGACCCAGAGCTCTACTTAATCTGGGATACCGCTAATGCTTTGCTGGGTCCGTCTAATCTGAGACATTGGTGTAGAGATAGTTTTTGGTGTTTACACAGTTGAACGTTTATATAAAAGGGCGTTTATTTTGTTTCCGACAATGGCTCCCTTACTTTTAGAACAACCAGCCGAAGATGGGAGAGAAAGATGCACGGATCTTGCCCAACACAAGGGGAGTCCATAGTAACATGCCACCTCATCATCTCCACAAGCTTCCCCAGAACTACACTCATTAAGAACCTTGTATACCAATAACAAATCTTACCCAATTACTTTTCCGCACAACATTTCAAGCTCACAGCACGAGTTCATCCGCAAAGCCTGCTCATCACATCGTGCAGGGTAGGGTCTCACCTGATGCACCAATTTCACGGTGTGACTGAGGCTGATTGGTTAAACAGATCAGTCGGGGGGATGCACGTCAGGGCTGCAAGGCACATGCTGGCGAGTAGTTTTCTTCCAACACCTTCAGCTTTAATTTGGGCGAGTTTGGAGGGATTATCTCAGACATGGCCAGAAAGGAGGGAACATGGTGTTTACGCAGCCTTAAAGGTGTTCTCATTCTGCAAAAAATTCGGGCTACATTGTTGTAGAGTCTGGTCCCCGGGAGGCGTTCTGGCTTTCAAAAATATCTTACTCAAAACAATAGAGTTTGAGTAGCCCAAGATAATCTTTGTAGTTAAGATGTATTTATATTGCAATAATTCTCGAACTTAAACTTGTTCTCACCATTGGCCCGATTTATATGACATCACCACGACTAGAGTTCGATACAAGACTTGTGATGACGAGTAGTATTGATGCAAATCCGATTGAACGAATTGCGAAACCGTACATAATGTGACGACGCCTTGGGCTTAATGCAGGACTTCAATGGTAATCGCTTGTTTCCTATGGTCAACTTGATAATCAAGGCTAAGTATACAAGCGATTGACCGTATCAACAGAGAGCGAAAATCGCAAATTAAATGGCCAGTCCTGTTTGTACTCGGCTTGCGATTTGCTCGTGATTATATGGACTGATGACTAGTGGAGCTATAATTCATAAATGCGAAGGCGCTAATGAGCCATTCTTTCTCTGATTCATCCGGGCATAAAAAAGATGTGTAACTTGGTATTTTCTAATTTCACGCCATTTGCGCCATCTCCGAAAAGGTCGACTGTACTTGTTCAAGAAATGAATAAAATAAAATTCAATATAACCTCTGAATACAGAAGGACAAACCCAAAAATAAAAGTAAGAGGCGGCTGCGTCATCATTAAGCTGTGCCCATAATTTACCATAATCGGGTTATATACCGCGATAGATTACATTTCATCTATATTAATTAAATCAGACCGAGATCTCTGTCCCTCGACTTTGCAGTACATTGGAATAACCACATCAATCTAATGTAGCCATCAAACTTTTATATCTGTGCGCTTCGTACCCTTAGCAATTTCTTAAACATCTCTTTGAGCCTGTTCAAAACTTGGAGGTTCCACCTCTTCATCCGGAGGTTTCATCCAGGACGATTCCCCAAGCGCCATGTCCATTTGAGCCATGGAGAGGCCCATGGAGTCATCACTGGGTCTTAGAATTGTAATTGGATGAGATCGGGAAAATTCAGACTGCTCGCCTGCCATCTCAACCACCAGCCTCCATTTGAGGCGGTGGGTGTGCTGAATGTTGTACGTCTCAAAGTCTGGCGCTATGCTTCCCTGAGAATAATCGGAATCTACTCGGCCATCATATCCAATTCTCAAATTAGTCAGTTTCCCAATATCGATGGGGGCCACATCATCTGAAATAGGAATAAATATGTCTCGATCGATGATCATCTCTGCAATCTTGAGATCAACCTTTTCTTCGATGCTATCGTGGCAAGTGTAATAAAAACCCCCATCGCACTTGACTGCTGTTTTTGCCGCAATCTTGATTGTAATAGACTTCAACTTCGCTTTCAGTTGGACGCCTTGGATTCCTTTGCTAGTCTTGTTCCATTCGGGCGCCCCTGAAACAATGAAAGGTATGTAGTTCGGATTTTCAAGCTGGATGACAGTTGGTGTGCTGACTTGGAGGTTGAACCATAGAGTGGGCACTTTTGCCGAGTTGAAAAACTGCCTCGTCTTTTGGGAAAGGGAAAGTTGCTTTTCTTGCATGCCTGGCACGAGGCGGTATGCTGAAATGGAATGGCTTTCCTTGGCCTTGCGGAGCCGGAAGTCTGCAATGGGTGGGTCAGAGCTGAGGTTGCGTATGGTGAGAGGCAGCGATGCCTCTTTTGTTTCTACCGAGGCTGGCGTGTTTGCGTATAGCTCGGCCTTGATGAAGTATTCGACGAATGCCTCCAGATTTCTCTGACCGCCAAGTTTCTCCAGTGAAAATGTCGGGGGAAGCTCATGTGTAGCCACGTGTTCTGGCTCCAGAGGCAAGTATGTTGCATTTCTATCCTCGAATACAGTGCCCAAGGATAGGTCATCTACATGAGTAGGTATTGTGATGATAAAAGGCCAAGTCTGCTCATCGCCTCCAGTGGGAATGTGGATTGGACCCTCGAAGAGTCTTTGAGTGTTTTTAGCCTCGCTGAGAAGGTTGACCCGTGCGCGGCATGAACTGCTGCCGTTGTTGCCTTCAGGAACAAGCAGTTTACATTTTGTCCTCCCTTGCAATGAAATGGTCACGAAAGCCTCGGAGCTTATCAGGGGCCGTTTGCGGAATACGCATCCGAGAATTGCTTCTCCAGGGGCATATTGGCTCTGACTTTGCTCAAGTCGAATGCCCAAGAAAGCATTTGAGACTGGAGTAGTCTGTGGCATTGGCTCTGATGTGTGGTGTTTGTAGTTTACCATATCTATACGCGAAGCCTGAGGCTGCCGAGATATTTATTTTATTAATACATCTTTCTGTTCGAACGCGAATATTTTGCAATAGTGACTTTGTGAAGACGGTTCAAGGCAGCAGCGTGGCATTCAGACTGAGTCACTTTCTACGTCAGGCCGACACGATGCCATCTGTGTAAGCGCAGCATCCAACTCAGGCGTGACCAGAGCTTGTCTTTATTCGGCAGAATAGGCTGAAGCATTTATTTTTGCGTGCTTGATGAGCCAATGCTTGGATTGGTCCAATTAAGAAGCCAACGAAATAAGTAATTGCCGAACCAGGGGATAGTGAAATGAGCCAATAGGCGCGTTTGTGAGTCAGTAATTGACAGGAGTCCACGAATGAGATGCGTGTTATTATGTGGAGAATTGATGCCGCCACCACCACTACTTTGTGATGGTTGCGCTCCAACGTACGAGTGCACATGCGTCAACAACCAGGTTTAAACTGGTTCCTAATTTCTAATGCGTGTAGCCTGTCATTACTCGGCTCATGCCTGGGGGCGCTTAGTAGGAATTGGGATTTGTTAAGGCGACAATGCTGTCCCCAAAACCCGCTTGATGAAGACATCCAATTACCTCCAACATCTGTCAATGGCAAAATACCGCAATTACACTACGCAACCGCGGAATGTTCATTCCCTTTTTACAATGGTGCAACTGGTGGTTTGGCAACATCGGTAGTGTCAGTAGTGGAGTGAGAAGTAAGGGTGGTGGAAGTTGAGATGAATAGGCTTGAACAATTTAGTTATGAAGCGTGATTGCATTGACCTGTAATAGGAGTTTTTATATTGCCATGTTGTGGCGGCTCTATTCGAGAAGCAGATCTTATGAATTGGTTCGCGAGCTAGACAAATGACTCTATCTATGACTGATAGTTAAATCGTCCCACTAAGAGAAGTTTCATTGAATATCTAATGTGTATCGAATCAGTATGAGCAAAACCCAGCTTAATTGGAACCGCAACTAATCAGTCATAAGCATGTTTCGAGAAACAATAGCCATGGTGATGCAAGGTTCGGTTTGGATGAAGAGCTAAAAGTATAACATATGTTAAATGCTAGGGTAGGGAAGTAACAACATGAGGGGATAAATCACAAGGATAGCTCAATATTTTGAAGGCTTTTGTATTAGATATTGCTTGATCGACAAGAAATCTGTAGGTTAGGACAGCCTCCGGTCTTTTGTGCCTTTCCTTCACTTTTGAAGGTGAAAAGGCCAATGGTGGACTACAAATGTACTAAATGGGAATCAAAATTCCGAGTTAATCTCTCATTTGATGTACCCAGCCTGATGTTTTATGAAGGGTAGGTTCTCGGGATCAACACTCTTTCCAGGCCCAGAAAACCCAACGTTTCAAATATATCAGTAGATATATTTAACAGATACTCCCCACTGTCAACTAGATAGCCAATAAACATCACGCCTCGTTATTTAGGTGCACTTGAAGCGTATAAACTCCAAGGTTTTCATATACGATTGGCTCCACCCTATCCTGATTCAAGCGGTAGCGGATTTGGGTCCAATTGCTGGTGTCTTCTCCGCCTGTTTCTGATAATTACGCGGAGTCTAGGGCGCATAATAGGACCACTGCCGCTTTTGAATTGGGCCTTTTTGCTGGAACAAACAATCCGACCGCACCTGGGCAGAGCGAGTGGCGCAATGCATCTTGACCACAAGGTAAGAAGGCGAGCGAGAAAGAATAACCTGCATTATTTTTGTTGCGTAGCGCCATTTGGTCACATCTAGCAGTGGAAGGGAGTATTGAAAGAGCCTTGTTTTTTCTATGAATAGGGGTTTGTGCATTGTGGGTTAAGAACACAATGGAGCAGGGCTTTGTTGTGGGGCTGCTACAACCAATCATATAACAGCCTATTGCAACAATTTTATATGGGTTATTGAATCCCTTTTTTCTAGTATTGGAGCCAGTTGTACCTAGTACTATTTTGCTCATGTGGGCAGCCCAGGTGATCCAGTTTAGTTGGTCACACACTTGAGAGACAGCCACAAAAACATGAGACAATACTAAAATTTACAGCAAAACAGAGGTACCTTTAGGATACATTTTGGCTAGCCAGAAATCCGCCTTCATTTTGGATCGGGATTTCTCCGGTCCAAAATTTGTCACCAATTTCCTCATACAAGTGATGCTGTCTCATCATCTTGTGAGGGCTTACCCACACAAGCCAACGAGTACTTAAGCTGTATCCCGCCCTAATGCACAACATCATTTTTAGCATCCATTTTCAAACTTCCCAACGAGAAAAGGTATGGTCTAGTCGGAATCACTCACAATGGCGACTTGGAATGTAAAGGGAAAGTTCGCCCTCGTTACTGGCGCGGGTAGTGGTATTTCACCCATTGCTCAATTTGTACGGAACGAAAGCTAACTTTGGCGGACAAAGGCATCAATTTGGCCTTTTCCGACCGTCTTCTCAATGCTGGGTGCTCAGTAGTATTCGCAGATATTGCGCTTAGACCCGAGGCTCAGGATCTAGTTGCCAAGTTCCCGCATCCTCCAGCTGAAGGGGCACCATCTGCTGTATTTCACAAAATGGACCAGTCCAACTGGTCTCAGATCTCTGCGACTTGGAAGTTCGCGTTGGATACGTTTGGGAGGGTTGACTTGCTATGTCCTGGCGCTGGCATCTGGTAAGTGTCTTTTTCCTACTGTCCATTTACTTGGTCAATCTAGGGGCCTTTTGGGGCGCAGTTTATTACCCACTGGGGGGCCCAAGGCTAACTTTATTCTCAAAATCTAGGGAGCCGCCAGAGAGTGCGTTTTGGAATGCCCCTGGTCTTTCACCCCTGGCGAAGGATAACCCTGATGGCTCGCCTGGTCTTTATCACATCTTTGTAGTCAACGCCATGGGGCCAATTCGATTTGCACAAATTGCTCTCGACTACTGGATGAAATATGAGATACCTGGTAATTTATTGTTTGTTTCATCACAGAGTGCCTATCTGCCTACAATCGGTACGCCTCTTTACAACTCTACGAAGGGTGCTCTCGTAAGCTTCAGTCTTAGCCTTTCGCAAATGAAATTACGTTTGAATATCCGAGTCAACACTATATGTCCCAGCACTACATTTACGCCAGCCGTACTCAAGGAATACTGTATAGGCAAAGTTCGCGAGGCTGACATGAACATGACGGCCACTGAGTGTGCCGAGGTGATGCTTCGTATTGTCACTGAACCCAACTTTGGTGATGGACAGATTGTGGAAGCTATGCAGTTTGGCACAAAAGAGAAGTCGGATGTCAGGGTGCGAGTTGTTCCTTATCAAAGCCTGTTGCCGTCAATCGACCCTAGCGCGGAATTTGCCGGAAAGAATATTTTGGTAGAAGAGGAAAAGTTATGGGAACAGCTCAAGACGAAAGGGATGCGGTCTTGAGTCTAATTTCTCTCTGTAAATATTGTTGGAAAATACACCCCGTCAGGGTTAAAATGCAGCCTTAAAAAGGTTCCTTCGCCATTTCAATCCATTTGGGGATTCGGATGATAAGATCACTCAAAATAGAGGCCCACAAAAATGCACCTCTGGAAATTGCTTGCTGGAAGAAACATAAACTAAATTTCATAATCGTCTCTGCGGTCCTTAAACCATTTGTTACTATGAAATTGTGATTTATATAATCGAACTAGTGATCTCTCAAGCTTTATTATACATTACACATTGGCCCTTAAGACGAATGAATTCGGGTCAATTATTAGCTCGGCCTAGCTGGTGATGTGCTAGAGAGAATTGATTCTCGGGGTGTCACCCGGGGAGCGTATCGTGGGTGCGATAAGACAAATGATTTTGAAATCTCGAAGGGCGCATTGCAAAATGGTTCTAACACAATTAAAGCCTCGGACTTGCTGGTAATTCTCCAGTTCAACTGACTTGAAGATTGGCCAGCGAACCATTAGATTGTGGATTCTATTGAAATTATCCTACAAGTTGAAGACAACGATTGGAAGTTGTAACAGCTATAATTGGGTCACCGCATCAACAATGAGTTTTTGCGAATAATATGATTGGGGATGAATAATGGCTTGTGGCTGCCAGCCAGGTGAGATAGACAGTCTACATTTCGCATCATCATACATCAAGAAATATTTGCTTATTGTTTCATCCACACCGAGTTTTCTTTTCTAAACCGAAATAAGTAATATACTTCTAGGAGGATGAAAACTGGCCAACTTTGTCGTGCCTAGCTGTTCCTGGACACCTCAGAATGAATGGTCGCAGAATAAAGTGAATGAATGCCCCCAAAAACCGGCTCAGATGAACCTTGGCTTCACATTTCCTACCAGCAAAAATGAGACCGAGTTAGGTGAAAAGATTACCTAAGATCCGCGAGACGCCCGTGCTGCATGAGATAATTTCCACTATTAACCCATGTCTTATATCAAGGAAGCACGCCGGCAGTTATCTGGCACATCGTGCAGATGTATCCCGAGGCAAAAACAAACTTTTCACTCTAAGCAAGGGTTTTGCATGGCCTGGACGATTTTACTAATTAACTGAAGATTCTAATGTGCGGGGAGAAGGGTTTAATCGACATGTAGCCTCACAGTAGGGTGTTATTCTAAGTTCTGGGCTTGTGGCTGACTTCAGCTGGCATGGGTTGCAACCACCACGACGTGGTTGGATCCAGACCAGGATGTAAGAGTGCCAGTCTTGAGTTTTGCTTTGGGCCAATTCATGGGCACATGATTTCCAGATGTTGCCGACCTTACTGTGAGCAGCTACCAACTGTTCCAATGCGGGCTTGTGTGATGACGCAATCCGTGTCCTCCATTTGCTGCGCATGAGATTTAGGAGAAGTAACTATCATAATGGTTGAGTACAAAACCCATGAAAGAAAGATCTAACATCTTTAGGGGCCGCAAACTATGCCTAAATCAGACATGGTGTGGCTCTCGAGGTGGTGTATCACGTATCAGATGCCTTGTTTCGGCCCCCCTTGCAATACTTGAGTTAGGCCCTGCCGTCAGAAATTCGGCCAGCAACCAATAAATGCTGAGTGCACTAATCTAAGACGAAATAGTGCAAGGGACGGGACAAGGAAGTGTCCTTCCCGCTCTCAGATTCTGGGGAATGGAATAACCCCAGATCAGCCAGTGCAAGCCACCAACGCTATGCCCAACGCTATCCCCCACAAACCAACAATTAGGCTGGGAAAGGAGACAGGCGTTGACATTGTTCAAATGCAGATTCCATTACCCTTGCTGCAATGTCTGTTTCTGAAATTATTTCCTTTGCAACCCCCGCACACACGTGCATAGCTATTCCCTGTTGAATCTTTTCATGAAAGGGCGCATAGCATCCATGAAGTCCGGCGCATGAGATCGTTCCCGTAACGATGGACGGGCTTGAAATCAACATATTTGTTGGTGTCGTTGCTACCTGGGTTGGTACGCTTTTTTTCCTTGGTCTTACGCATGATTGCGAGACGAATGACCAAAGTGACTTGGTGGTTTGACAACTACTTTTGCTTTTCTGCCTTTGTGAGTTGACAAGGATTCAGGCACAAGTAGATGTGCCATAAAGCTTTCGTGAAACAAAGCTATTTGCGAGTGGTTATTGCTCCATCATGCTAGAGTGTACAAACTAAACTCTACCAAGAATCCTCCAAATTGGGTGTATGAACTAAAACCTGCGTTTCGGGGACCATTCATGGTTATATTCCGCTGTGTTCCCATGCATGCATATTGGGATCACAAAATGCCTGATGCAAACTGCAGAATTAAGGATGGATTCTTCTTTTTTGGCCCAGTTCTGACGCACTTTGTCATGGATGTTATTATCCTTGCTATGCCAGTCATTCAAGTGTTCAAATTACACCTTCGCATCGGCCAGAAGCTTGCCATCATCGCCCTCTTCATTATTGGCACCGTGTAATCCTCCGAGCAATTTGTTTCTATCCGAAACGAGACAAACACTGATACATAGTGTCTGCATTGCATCCATATTTGTTCTCATCGAGTCTATTCACCATGATCCCAACACAAAGCAAATGCCGTATGCCTACGCAATGAACTGCCTCTGGGCAACGGTGGAAATCAATATCGCAATAGTTTCTGGTACTTATTCTAGCCAAAGGCCTTTTGTTGTAGCCCCGCTTACGCCTGTATTTAGTTTGCTTCCATTTGCTTCGACCAATATTCAGCCACATTTTTCCTTCACGATTCTTCGGTTCTGCTGGCAGTAGCTATTTCATTAGCCAACCCAGTCATATTATTCGATTGGCCACCATATCAAGGACCAAAAAGGTCAAGGAAGCGGACGAATCAAGTTCAACACACCACCTGGCAGACCCCGAGAATTGCTTATCCGACATGCCACTTTTCGACATATCTACTCTATAAGCCGCAGAATACGTACATGTAACAGTCTCGAGTCCATATCACGAGTATTCGTCGTAATGACAATCATCAAAATGCGGGAATCCATGTTCCAAACGACGTAGTATTCGAAACAAGAGACGGAGGCTTGAATAAAATATTGACAAGATAAGATCTTTTCCATATAATTAATTCGCGATAATGTACTATATATCAATCTACCCTCATTGAAGTGTGCAAATCATGTGAACCAACGACCCTAAGTGCCAAAAATTCCAACCGCTGACCGTGAGCTCCATTGTAGATACTTTGAAATATATATATATCTATAGATAAAACCAAGTGGTGGAAGCCAACTTACTATTTTCAGCATTGGATTGGCGTTACCGCCACTCTTCGTGGTCGCATCGCAAGACCCAATGGGAATTGTGGCACAAATTAAAACAGTACGTTCCCCGGGGCCCAGGGAAATAAAATAGGGCAGGATAATATAGCTCTTTTGGTGAATCTCGTAAGTTTGTCGGCTTGTAATTACCTGATCATGCTGGCTTGATTTGCCAAGGGGCGCTGGCAGAGTTTATTAATATAGTCCTGTTCAACATGATAATAATAACCGCTCCAATCTTCTCATGTGCACGACCAACACGAAGTTCACGGCCTTTGTTTTCTATGTCCTTCTAGCAACTGCACCGGCTCGAGTCAAGACAGGCAACATGGCATGACTATTGTTCCCTCTCAATCTTCTCCATAGCAGCATACGCATCCCCTGCCTCATTTCTATCCTGTTCCTCTAAACCAGCATTATCCCGGATATCTCTGAACCTTTCCTTCCATAGCTGCCACCGTTGCCGGCTCAGCCCGTTTGTTCCTTTGTACTTGCGCCCGGACTTTAGTGCCTTCTCCTTGCTTAATTTCCACAGGGGGCCTGCAGTGGCACCATGTACCTCCTCATCACGCCCATATAACATGTGGCCAGCATATTTGATCCAGGCTGTGGCGCTCTTGACTTTATATGAAAGATCCTCTATTGAAGCCGGGTCCTCGTTTACTTCATCTGGGGCGCCCCGAATGGGGGTTTTTGTTCCCTCCAAGGCATCCACCAAGGCCCAGATCGCATACATTTCAAACGGGAGATGGCACTGACCCGCGACTCTTGCCGCGTAAGCTTGCAGATTGACGGCTCTTTCTTTTCTTTCGCTTTCGCCAGGTGCATTATCGTCGCCTGAATGATTGTCACGTTAATAAAGGCAATGACAGGAGTCATTTGCGGTACCTCACCATCACGGATTCTTTCGTTCAGGGTGTTGTCAAACATGGGTAATCGCTTCCAAACTTGAATAGCATCATCATCGCCCCAATCTTTGCCCAATCTCACAGTTTTAGGCGGCAGTTCATGAAGTGCCTTGATTATGGCTGCTAAACGGTCTTGCTCTGGGCTATCGTGGGGAATCTGTCGCGATAGATCATGGACGAGATCCCAAAACCACCAGAGAAACGACCCTGCTGTGCCTTTCTTTTCGTAGTCTTCATGAAAAAGGGAATCTATGGCTACAGCAGCATCGTCAGGAGATTCCGAGGCATTTGGCAGGAGTGTCGAGTTGAGCAGCTCGACTACCTTGCCAGCAAATTCCGGTGCGCCCTCATCTTCCAGCCTGAGTATTACAGGCGACATATCTTCTTATCCGCAGCAGCGTTGTGGGGGGAAATGAAAACAGAATTCAATTGTTGAATCTTCAAAAACGCATACCAAATAGCAATGTCGCGAGGCAGAAATGTCAATCCTCCGACGTGGACACATTCGAGCAGGATCATACGACGCTTTTATGCGCACAAGCGTATGCCTGGCGCTCCGCTGATGTCACACATAAGACATGGCTAATTACGCCGCTTAATCATAGGCTTGCAAAAGTACAGATCACATGATCCCGGTGTGTTGGTGACTGGAGCGTAGTCCACCAATCAGCCCGCCAACCAGCGCTGTCGATCTAAACCGTCCAACCAAAGTTGATGATGAAAAGATTGAGATCACGGCCGCCGAGGTCGGTTCTCGTCGTGGAGAATGTTTATCAAAATGGGTCGAATGTGGCTTCCGATATAGCTTGTTGATTCCGGCGTCATCATGTGCCCATCGCACAGTCTCCGTTTTGTCTCGGATTCTCGGCGGCTGTTTTCCTGCTTACTTGTGAAGATCTCTGCCCCGCTGTCGGGAACTTATGCAAGACAGGCGGGGATCGATTTTAAGCTGCATTGTGACTTGTAATATTTTCTTTGAATGTAAACGTGTGTTGAATTGCTTGTCAAAGGCTACAAATCAATGAGTGGACCATATTACACGAGGGAAGTGGTTGAGTAGTTTACTTTAATTCTGTTACGAATAACCTATCCAGTAACATGGTTGCCTACAAATCCTTCATCGCGCTCCTAGCGACCACCGTTGCCATTGCTGGCCCAGTCGCCGTGTTAGGCGAAGATTCACTCCTCAACTTGCGCAGCATGTAGCAACAGGCTTTAGAAGTTAGTATCCGTAGCAGCTTAACTAGATGTTGGAACCAAAACTAACAGTCTGGAATTATGACAGAGAAGGCAGTTTTGGCCCACTAGTGTAAGTGACTGTACCAGTGGAAACTTGATGTCGAATTAGTTATAGTTTTAACGGAGTACCCTCACAAGTCACCGCTATGAACCAGCTATGACAATGTTGTTTGTCTGTCGGATATACGTGTTGGTTAATTCGCCTGGAATAGTCCGAGTTCTGACTGTGACAATAAACTGACCAGTCACCAAAAGTGAACAATAGATGGCCAGGCCCGCAGCTTCGCAAATTCCAATCCCATCATTTCGAACTTTTCCGAGCATCGTTCTTGTTATAGATCAGATTAACGTTGCCCCCATTAACGCCATCGTACGAGAAAGTTCCCTCTCAAATATGTGTAGAACATCCTCAAGTCCTGCCTGGTCGTCGTAGGTTAAACCCCATAACGCAGTTCGCCCAATAAGGCACAAATCTGCACCAAGCGCCAATGCTTTTAAGAAATCACTACCTCTAGAAGTGCCTCCATTAAATATGACAGGAATTCTTCCTTGTACTACCTCTGCGATCTCCGGCAGCACCTCAAGTATAGATGGAACGCCATTAAGTTGTCTTCCCCCATGGTTAGACATGGGAATCGCATCTACCCCAGCACATACTGAACGAGCAGCATCTTCAATAGTCATTTTCCCTTTTAGAATCACCTTCATCTTGGTCTGAGATTGGATCCAGTAAATGGCTTCATCCCGAGCAGTAAGTGTATCACACTGCTCCCAAATACCCTCCTTTGCTTCAGCTGCTATCCTGACTTCCAATAGAAGCCTTGCCTTGTTCAATCCCCCGGAAGTTCTAGATTTGACATTTTCCATGCGAAGACCAGGCGGTAGTTTCTTGGGTTTTTTTCTTGATTGTATCCGATTTCCCAAGGCTGCCGTGTCAACAGTCAGCACAAGGGCGTCATATCCTGCAGCTTTCGCTCGACGGATTCAGCCAGCAGTAAGATCTAGAAACTGCCAAAAAGTACAACTGAAACCAGGGACGTGGGCAATCGGCTTCGCGGGGCGGGAAGACGTTCATGGCATCTTCAAGGTTGGTTTTTGTATTGGTAGAAAGTGTGAAATTGGTACCAAGTGCATATCTAGCGCGAGCCACGCCTATTTCCCCTCCCGGAGTGACGATCTTCTGGTATGAACTTGGAGCGGTAGCTATCGGAATGTCGTATTTCTTCCCCAAAAATATTGTACTTGTGCTAATTATGGTTATATTGCGTAATGCTTGTGGTCGGAGTAGTATTTCAATGCATGCGAAGGTTAGTGCAAAGCAGACCTATACAGACAGATATCCAAGTGTACTTGGCATAAACGCTTTCGTTACGCTTAACAGTAATTTCATCATCTGCCCCTGTGGCTTAATAATCCCACACAGCCTTGTCATGCCGCTGCTTGGCAGCTTCTTTGAAGTCTGCAACAGTAAGAGGTCGCGATCTAAGGGTGTCAGAAGGGCCCATACGGATATATTGACGAGTACACAAGAGATTAGGCAAATCGTAGTCCGAATGTACGCCACATCCTCCCGGGGGTGATTTAAATGTTGTATCGGACCACCGCCGGCGGCGTATTGTGGGACATCCCGGAAGCCGTGTAATGCAGTACTAATTCGGAAAGAATCCTGATTTGGGAATAGCTGCTAAATTTGAGATCTGGTTCTCGAACAACGTTTTTTACATGGAGATTCGAAAGTTCACTCCACACAAAACAGAAGTATGTGGATGTAGTCGAATTAATAGCTTCCAGCATAGATGGCCGCCAGTGTTCATTATAGTCTCTTTGATCCATGATTCAATTTAAGCCATCATGAATCATATTTTCGACACCAAAAGGTAGATTGGTAAATATACTTGTCTGTATTGGGCAATTTCCGAAAGATATCGCCAGAAGTCCGCCGACTGTTCCAAATGAGTTTAATCAAGAGAAAGCATCGCCATAAATAGCCCCATGTCATTAAAAACAAAACTTTCTTGGCCTGAAATGTCAGAGAATACCAGTCCGTAATAGATCTGACATCGACAATTGGGAATGTGTTGATTTCCACACGTTTTATGTCAGACCATCCAAGATGGTTTCAGTACCTCGAAATTTGACTCAACTTCCACCACGTTGATCATCAACGCCGCCACGTGTATCGCAGGCGTTGGCGTCGAGCCCATACTTTCGACCTAGTTAGCCTATAGCAGTCTATCGCCATTCGTTCAAGGAGCAAGAGGGACGATTTAACCCGGTTTTTAGACTAAACATACAAACGATTTGTGTTGATTGAAGTGAAATGAACACTATTTCAAGACGAACGTGTTCGCGCTGCTTGCAAGTGAACACCGCATTGTGGACTCACGAATCACGGCCAAGACTTGCGAAGCCAGTCCCAGGCCAAGCACATTTGCCAAACCTTACAAAATAAAAACCTAGAAAAAGTCAAACATTTCTAATAATCAGGAATTCCCCCTTTACTATCTACTATGTGGTTGACTAGCTAATCTTTCTAATTAGGTGCTCGATGTCATGCCGTGGGACTCTGTACTGCCTGTGGCCCGCTACCTTGAGCTAGGGTATAGCGAGCGTCAAGACTATGGCGTGAAAAGCTACTCTCCAAATCCCACACTTTCTCAAATTATATAACCTACTTGCTATTTCGGTGGCAGATTTACGTGACAGGAGCCTCAGTCTTCTCGGTGTGTTGGGTCATATATTTATCTCACCCGACTCGAATGAATCAAGGGTGGGGTAAAGGAAAAGGTATAAGGAGGATATAAAATAAAACAAACCCATGGGAAGTATTGGAACGGGGACAAATAAGAGTTATGAACACAAGTAATGAAATGAACATTGGGTTGTGGCGGCGGACTGATATGTGCACCATCGAGCAAATTCGCCGCTCTCGTACAAGGAAGGGCTGAGGAAAAGGAAGGCGTCAACTGCAGTCCCTTGAAACTACCAGGGCCAGCCAGATCCGCGCTGAGATTGACTGTTGGGCTGATTTTGTACCCCAGCTAACTAGGTTGTTGCTTGGACCAGCGGTGCGGCTGAACATGGTGTTAGTCCTAATTTGTCGCCATGTGCCGCTCCTAGTTAACTGAGGCTCGGCCGATGGCATAAGTGGGGTCGGGTCACCAAAGTCCCATTTGTTAATTAGCTGATTGACGAGACTGATCAGCAATCGCTTCAGTTCTACCCATTAACAAAACACGTTCACATGGCTATACAAGTCAGTTTCAAATGGGCTGCTTCTCTCTCCTCCAGGAATCAACTCCCTGGCTATGGATTTATTCTCCGCTCCCATGTTCTGCGTGCTAGTTACGACCATGCCCTGGTGGGTCGGGTCGGTGGGCTACCCGGATCCATTGTCGTATTTTATTTTGATTGGTCAAAAAGCTGTGGCCGACGGGGGGATGAAGCCGGCCGCAGCCAATTTCCGACGTTCCTTGTCTCTGAATTATCGCCCAAAGCCGTTATTAATAGACTTGGATGCTGATGGTGCTGTGCTATCCCATCCCCATTCATTCAGCCTCAATGGAGTGTCTTGGCAGCCCTTGGCTTGAAATGAAGGGACCCCTGTGGAGAAAGAACGGTTGGCAATAATCGTCTAGTCCCACCCCTTCTTGATATTTTAAAAGCTTCCATCCGCCCAATCGCTGACGACTGTGGCGGTGAACACTCATTGCGTAAGTGATCAGCACTCAATATCCAAGAAAACTGTCGACAAGATGGCCACCCGAGTAAGCAAAACCCACAATGTGCTGGAGTCTACTAATTCAAAGTTGCTCTGCAGTATGACGATGGGCCAGAGGTAGCCGCAAGTACATTTCCTCAATTGGATGAAACCAGCCAAGGCCCCCAATTCAATGGTACGACACCATCTCAAACGTCAGCAGCAGCCTTCTCCTTGATGTCAACCAAGCCTGGTGATTATGCCTATTCTTCTCATCCCGTGTCTATGGACACCCCACTTGTGCGGCCGAGAGAGAAGCGAGTCTGCCGGATGTCTTTGCCAGTCCTAGCTTTGTCAATTCTCGTCTTATTTTTGGCCATGAGCACTATCGGTCTAGCAGCTGGTGTCAGCATCTTTGCCCAAAAATATAACGCTTCCAACTCCAAACTTGAGGATGCAGAATACGCCTCCAGTCTCCTCAACCTTACAAACGGTTGTTGGGGCTACCGGGGAAGTAATAAAACCGCACAATACCTCGCCAAATGTAAGCATCACGGATTATTAGGCTCTCCGGATTCCTGTACAATACTGACACCACCGCCCAGCTGCAAAGGATTCACTGTTTACGATGCACTGCAATATGGATTTAAAGTTCCATAGCTTCATTGGGTCATACTCTGGAAGTTTTAATAACTGCATGGAGACGTGCGTCATTTGGAATGCTTGGAACAAGCAGCCTAGCTGTGCCGGCGTTGCATACCTTCCTCAATGGACTGATAAAGACATAATAGCTTCTTCGTCAGACGCGATCGGCGACTGCTATCTAAAGCAAGGGCCAATAACAGCGTCTAACCTGACTACCCCGCGAATTAAATATGAGATTGATGCCGCGATACTCAACGAATAATGGAATGAATATCAAGAACATTACACGAAATAAAGAAAAGAATTAGCTTGGCACGAAGCGAAATTGTGCGGTGTATTGTTCAATTTATCAACTTGGCATAAAGAGGGTGTATAGAAAGAACATTTGTATTCAACATTAGATAATAGAGAAAGCCAACAAGAAAAAAAGATAGTAAAATTCAAGAATATTATCAATTTTAGACAATACAGTAAATAAACTACCGATCAAGGTGACGTAAATCGGCTGGATCAAAATCAATCTAATTTTGGTCAGACACAACAAGCTCTAGGGTAGGTTGGCCTAATCTCATCTGGCATGCCATACTACAGTTAGCAGTGGACTTTTGTGGGCATGACACGTTAAAAGGTCAGTAGCGCTAACACTCAACGGCTGTATAGAATGTTTTCACGGGTATCATACTCTTCCTATTGATTCCAGCTCATAGGATAAAATAACAGCCTCTTAGTCTAATAAGCTAGCGTGATTGGTTTAGTGGTAAAATTCTCCGTTGCCATCCGAGCAACGTCGGGGAGCCCTGGGTTCGATTCCCAGATCACGCAACGAATTCTTTTTTTGCTCCTCTCACCACTATTTTCTTTCCATGCGAACATCGTGAGAAACCTTGGACCTACCCAAAGCCTCCCTCAGCATCAAAGCGTGATTGGTTTAGTGGTAAAATTCTCCGTTGCCATTCGAGCAGCGTCGGGGAGCCCTGGGTTCGATTCCCAGATCACGCACTGCGATGCCTTGTTCCAGGCTGTATGTTCTTTTTTCTCTTCTTTTTGCACTTCCACTCCCGTCACATGGTTTGTAGTTTATTAGTTGTATGCTCAAGGTGAGTTGGGGTTGTGTTAACGAACCATTGATGACTACTTTAATTCTGTTGAATCTCTAGAATAGGTGTTTTGTTTGATCCTTGACTTTGTCTCAACAACGCAACGGACCTCACGTTGCGTCTTGTAATATTTGATTGCCCAACCACTCAATCTGTATACAGAGAGATGTCCTCGCTTGCATTGAGGTCCACGCAAATTGTGCATGTCCATGTTGTTACTCAGGGATTTTAAATCCCGAGTGCCGCAAACGCTGAAACACTCCTTTGGGGTCGTACATCTTGGAAGTTTCTCTCAGCAGCCTCACCGACTCATTACTGTAGCTAGATATAGCATTCTGTGATAAGTGGGCATAGTTCAAATAATGCCAATTCCAATTTGCACCCAACGAGGTGGCATAATCCTCCACGTCCCTGTAAAAGTTTTCCACGTATGGGAATGCCGTTTTTTCATCTGCAGCACTCTTCACGCCAAAGTAAATGAGAAACACAAAGCCGGGGCCTTGCTTAACCCGCTCCTCCAACCCCATGACGTTCTTGCCCTTGCCCCGGGAAATCATTGGTTTCGTCACAGGCTGTGTCTGGCAGCTGCTGAACAAGCCAGACTCGGCACCGAGGACTTTCTCAATGCTCAACATCAATTTTTCATGGTTCTTTGCAATGAATCGAAGGACTCTCGCGTCATTCTTATAGGTTCCAGTAAACCAAATGGTGCTGCAGATCAGTTGTTAGTATTAGGATTATGTAACGGAGAAATGTAAGCATACTGAGTCCTTGGTTCAACAAGCCCTCCCGTGAGATTGGACATTGTGGAACTTCTAAGCGAATTGGAGGTTTTCCCGTCAATGGCCAAGAACTCGTCAAAGGCGGGAGGGTAGGCCTTGTTGGCGACGTTGGCAGGAATAGTGCGAATAGAGAATCCACCAGCTTCCGGCTTATAGTTCCAGTCCATGATGGTAGAACTGTAAATGTCGTTTGCCACATTGTTGGTAAAGTTGACGAACGCTTTGATGAGAGGTTCCGTCTTAGTATAGTTGTAGTTGACGACGCCGCTCCAGATGTGAGGTTTGGCTGGGTCCTCAAACTCTATCACGTGGAGATCATAGCGCGTAACCAAGCCAAAGTTACCGGAGCCTCCTTTCAGTGACTTCCACAAGTCGGGATTTTTCTCCTCGCTAGCGTTGACAATTTGTCCATTGGAAAGAATAACTTCAAAATTCTTTACCTGATCACAAGCGTAACCATGGCTTGCCGAATGAAAAGAATTGCCACCACCAGTCAGGAAGCCACCGACGCCTACAGAGCTGGCACGGCCACCCGTAACTGTTACGCTATGCGGTGTCAGGGTGTCGTACACGGAACCCCAGTGGGCACCGGGGCCAATAGAGGCGATTTTAGCTTTCTTATTGTAAGTGGTGGCGTTGAAGTAGCCTAAGTAAAGAGGGATATATGTGAGACTATGCCGTTGTTCGAGAAGAGAGCCACAGGCTTACCCATATCAATTGTGACGCCCTTCTCAATGGAGTTTGAGAGAGCATGGGCTCCATGGCCACCGCCCCGAATTCCAAATGGACATTCATTCTTGGCAATAGTCTTCATCACTATTGAAGCCTGATCGGGGGTCTCAGGGAGAACCATGCACCAGGGACCCAGCGCAGCACTGAGCGACCAGTAGGCTTCCAAGCGTTCATTGTAAGCAAGCGTATCGGGGTAATAAACTTTGCCCCGTATCTGCGGCTGTTTGGCGAGGGCTTCACACTAAAAATTGCAAAGAGTCAATGTCTGTGCTGAGTATTGGGTAAGCGGCATTGGAGACAGACACATGTAGCAGCAGTGCTGGAAGTGCCCGAAGCATTTGCTATCGAGACCAGCAGGATGGTCGGTGCCAAGTGAAACAGGCCCTTCATTGTCTTATCCGCGGAATGTGATCGGCGAAGCGGTCTGCGGTCCTTAAAGCCTTCTGAAAAGCAGCCCAAGTCCGTCTTGGAAAATGTGTACACGAGACCGAGACCGTCTTTTAAATTGATTAGGGACCACAGGGGATTTAAATTAAATAACAGACAATGTTGGGCGTCGTTGCCACGCGGGGACACAAGCACAAAAGCAATTCCGTCCTACATTGTCATCTCAATGCAGGTTTCTGAATAAGGTATTGAGCGACATGAGACCTGTATACTCTCCAGGGTCTCTAAAATGAAATCATAATAAAGGGAAAACTGAGCTGGCCATTTTCACTGTGCGAATGATCAAGGCAAAGGAGCTACTACGTATGCATGTTAGGGATGCGGCAAAATTCCGATGGGCGGAACGACTGGTGAGTGAGATCGGTCAAGGCCCGATGGACCAAAAAAAAATTAATGCAGTTAGGATAACCCTTGTCAGCAAAAGAGGGGATATGATCGACGCTGCGTGGCTTGCAGTGTGTGTGACACGGGTATCATTCTCTCAATCTGATAGAACCCCATACGAAGAGGTAAACGTGCCGCAGACGTGGCAATGGGCGAGGAAAGACATTGCTGCTTAACAAACCAAGTGATGAAGCAAGACCGGGCCGGGTTTAGGAAAGAAATCCACGCTTTCTTCTTTGTTTTCTGTTTGTCAATTAATCTTCCAGCGTCAAGGTTCCAGACTTGGTAATCATAAATTCGTCAATGGCAACATCCTTTCCACTCTCTTTCCCGCTCCCGCTCTCCTTTATTCCGCCGAATGGAGCTTCCGCCGATGAATTGTTGCCAGTATTCTCAATGCAGTGTTAGCAAAAATAGCTCACATAGTGCTGGATATGACTTACCAGTCCCACCATGCCGGCCTCCAACTTCTCAAACATTCTCCATAGGCGGTCTACATTCTTGGTGAATACATAGCTCGTCAATCCCAAGCTAGTATTGTTGGCTCGCGTAATCACCTCCTCCTCGGTATCAAAAACGGACACGCCTAAAACGGGTGCAAATATCTCGTCTTGGCTCAAAAGCATGTCGTCTGTGACACTAGTCAAAACTGTGGGAGCCATAAAATAGCCGGTGACACCCTGTCCAGCAGCAGAGGCTGGGTGCAGCCTCTCCCCAGTTCCGAGCTGGACTTTTGCGCCCTTGGAGATTGCATCTTTGACCAGCTCCTCTGCTTTATCCAGGCCTCGCGGCGTCGTGACGGGGCCTAGCGTAGTGCCCTCTTCCATGCCATGGCCGACCTTGAGCTGCGTTGTTTTCTGAACCAAATCCCGAATGAATTTGGCATAAACACCCCGCTGGATGTATACTCGATTTGATGAAACACAAGCCTGGCCCGCGTGTCTCCATTTAAGGTTCATGAGTTGCCCCAGTGCTTGGTCGAGATTGGCATCATCAAAGACGATAAACGGACAGTTTCCGCCTAGCTCCAGGGTTGTCTTCTTCAAGTTCTTCGAGCAGAGGCCTGCAATCAACTTTCCCACACGCGTGCTTCCCGTAAAGGTCACTTTTTTTACCAGTGGGTGCAGGCAGAGGGCTTCAGCCACGGTCGGTGTGTTTTCGAGGCTTGTGGTGAGCACATTCAACGCGCCCGGAGGAAACCCTGCAAGTATTGCCAGGCGGGCGAGGGAGAGGGCTGTTGCGGGCGTCTCTGGCGACGGCTTGACAACCATGGTGCAGCCAGCGGCCAGGGCTGCGCTGGCCTTTCGCAGTGTAAGGGCGATGGGGAAGTTCCAAGGAACCAGGGCGGCCACAACACCGATGGGCTGCTTGATTGTGAAAGCGCGGCGGCCGGGAATGGCGGATGTGATTGTCGTCCCCTGGACTCTCTCAGCCTCGCCAACGAACCACCATGTGAAGGTGGTTGCGTAGTCGATCTCGCCATATGCCTCTGCCAGAGGCTTGCCCGTCTCGAACACGAGAATCTTGGCCAGGTCGTCGCGGTGCTCGATAATGAGCTGATGCCATTTCAACAAGCACTGGGCTCGCTGTCTCGGCGTCCAAGTTGAATAGTTCTTGAAGGTGTTGTAGCACGATTGCACAGCGCCATCCACGTCGGCCCCATCGCAGTCCGGACAGCTGGTCCAAACTTTGCCGGTTCCCGGGTCGACAACTTCGAACCGCCTACCCGATTTTGAGGCAACAGACTCTCCATTGACATGGCAATCGAATTGGGCTAGACTCTCGTCGGCCAACTGAAATGGGAGGGTGTTGGTATGGTTGGCTGCCATGGTGGGGTTCGGAATCTTCACAGCTTGGCTAGCTTTCTGATTTTGTTGCCGTGTCAAATTTAACTAGCTTCTCGCTTAGAAAGCTGCAGTGAGCTGTTCATGTGTCTCTATAAATGAGAGGGCGCCCCAGGCAGAGCTGTCACGCGGCTTGCAGGTCATGTATTCCGCCTACGAGGTGATCCAGTTATTCAACGCCCCGGGGCGGCACAAGGCGGAGATGCGGGGAATAGGTGGCACGCTCCGGGGGGAATTTTCGGAACCATGACCCAATCATGCGTTAGGGGGTTGTATTTGCTTCCGTCTCGCCTTGACGCAAGGGAGCTTAGCTAAGATATTAGATCCACATCACAGCCTTGGCGAGGGTGATAGTGGCTTGTGATGGCGTTGTTCTCCAAGAGAGCATCTTGTATTTCAACATATCAGCTGGCTGTCTACCTGGGCAGCCTTTTATCAATTGAAGGATCAATTTGCACCATGTCGTCGAAACCCAAGCCCCCAAGTCGTAGAACGCGAACAAACCCATACAATAGGCTGGTTACGATTGCAGTCGCGTTTGGATCCTTTGTAAGTTGCTAAAGTCGCGACGATAGATGTTGTTCATCCATCATTAACCAAACCAATCTCTTCTTTAGACATATGGATACTGCTCCGCAATCATTGGAAGCACCATTGGCCAACCAGGATGGTACTCCTTCTTCAACCTCCCACAGCAGGGTGAACCAGGCTATGGCAGCAGAACTACCCAAGCCATCGCGACTGCGAATGGTTTGTACAGTGCTGGTGGAGCTGTCGGGAGTATCTTTGTTATGTGGGCAGCCACTGCCCTAGGCCGAAAGGTGTCAATCCAGATTGGTGCAGCTTGTGCTATACTCGGAGGTGCGCTTCAGGGTGGTGCCGCCAATCTTGCGTGAGTTGCGTACGTGTTTAGATGCTGTATGGTGTTAATCTTCGAATAGCATGTTCCAGGTTGGTAGAGTCATCTCAGGCATCGGCATCGGCATTCTGGTTACATCATGTCCAATGTATCTGTCTGAACTCTCCCCTCCTAATAAGCGAGGGTGGCTAGTTGGTCACCATGCCATCTTCCTCGTCTTTGGATACATGCTTTCCGGGTGGCTTGGGTACGCCTGCTATTTTGCAACAGAGAAGAATGCTTCATTCGCATGGCGATTTCCACTTTGCGTACAATGCCTCTCTCCTTTAGTCCTCCTCATAACAAGTATTTGGATTCCTCGCTCCCCGCGGTGGCTGCTACAACAAGGAATGGTCGGACAGGCCTGGGCGGTTATTCAGGCCCTCCGCGAGTCTCTAGATGACCCAGATGACCTTGCGGCCAAGGAAGAGCTGTACCAGGTTAAGATGCAGCTTGCCTTGGACACAGAGAAGCTCAAAGCGATTGGTTGTACGCCTTGGACAGCTGTTCTCAAGAAACGGAGCTACCGCAAGAGAATGATTATTGGCTTCCTAACACAATGGGGTGCTGAATTTGCGGGACCGCTCGTAATTGTAGGTCGCTACCGCCAGGAAGCTCATAAGGAAAGACTGACAATTCGATTCAGAACAACTACTCCGTGATTCTTTACACCAATCTTGGCCAAACTGGGTCAATGCCTCTGTTGCTCTCTGCATTATGGTTGACTACTGCTGGAGTCATTTACAACCCACTTGGTGCCTGGCTTCATGATAAGATCAACTCACGACGATGGATGTTCATGGTAGGCTTGTTTGGATGCCTATTTACAACTTCCGGTTTGGTTGGATGCATTGCTCAATATGGTGGCACCACGAACCAAGCTGGGAATTCTGCCGGCGTCTTCTTTGTGTTTCTCTACCTTGCGTTTCAAGGGTAAACTAGATCTCCAATGCCCCGTATACTAATTGCTTGGCTAATCCAGACTAGGACGCTCTGCGATACCACCATGTACATTTATGTGTCTGAAATCTTCCCCACGGAAATCAGGCCCATTGGAATGGGATTCTCCATGTTTGGGCAATTCGCTTCGACCATCATTCTACTGCAGACAGCCCCCATTGGGATCGACCAAGTCGGCTGGAAGTATTATTTAGTCATTATTTCCTGGTGTATATTTTTTATTCCGATTGTCTACTTCTTCTTTCCGGAGACTGCCAAGCTGTCTCTTGAAGAAATATCGGCGCGATTTGGAGATGACGTTGCAGTTCATGTCAATGATGTAACCGATCTGCAGCGCAAGGAATTGGATGAGTTCCTCAAAACCCAGGATGTAACAGTGATGGTCAGAGATGAGAGCAGACTTTCCGACACAATGGAAAAGAAGTGAACAGACAGGGTGGGGTTTATGAGGCATACTCTACTTTATTGTCACGCGGTTCACTATGGAAGTCCTTTCGCTGTGGCTGGCAAGACTTGGTGCCAAATCATTATGCAACAAGAGACTGCTATTACTACAGCCCGATATCGAATACACCTACAACTTGTTTACAACGTGGATGCACTCTTTTCATTTCGTATTTTGCATGTCTAGACTGTGTCAGGCCTTAACTGAATACTGTCTTGGCAACTGACTTTTGTGTCCAATCGCTGCATTCAAAAGAGCAGCCACGTTGGGCATCAATACTTTCATATCTGCCGTCCCCCCCATGTTACGGCTTGTCCCATTCTGGGTGTATGAGGCGCCCCGATCGTGCAGATGGCACACTCCGTGCGGGGGCTGCAGCCACGGTCTCAGGCGCCCCGCCAAAGCTAGACAAGGCGTGTCGGGGACGGGATGCAACAGCCAACAGGGCGTGGGCCGCGTGGCTGGCCAGCTACACGAGACATTCAGTGCTTTTCAGTGAACGTGAAGTGATGCCTCGGCTCTATTCCTGGCAAATCTCGAGAAACCGCTTTTCCACGGTGTATATTACTTGGAGTCCATGCCAATACTGACCGGATCTTGAAACCAGCCAGTTGGGTTTTGAAAATGACGTCGAATCAGGTTGTTCCGAGTGATCAAACCAACGCATCAATTCACCATGCTGCATTTGACAAGATCCTAGACAAACGCAGAATATGGCCATCTGAGCCTGGCTCCAAAGAAGAGGGTCTCGGGAGACTTGTTCTCTTGACTCCGGAGGTCATTGCCGATGCTGCCAGGTCCTGCATCAAAACCGGCCAGCGAATAGCTCTTAATTGGGATCTCACCAAGCTCGATATTGCAAACTTCAACCGTGCACCCACGCAACATCACATCACATCGCTTCTTGGTGGAGCTGGCTTTGACGACGTTTACATATTTAATCCACAGCAGTCTTCTCAGTGGGACGGATTGCGACACTTCTCGGCGCCATTCCCCACTGCTGAAAACCCCTCTCGGCGCCTATTCTATGGAGGGACCACAGCCATGGAGATATCTGACCGTTCCAATACGCGGATTGGCATTCAGCACTGGGCTAAAGAAGGAATTTGTGGGCGAGGTGTGTTGCTGGACTATGTTTCGTATGCCGAGAGAAACTCCATCAGCTACAGTGCTTTGTCCGAGCATGCAGTTCCTCTCAGCGTGTTGAAGCAGATCGCACAAGAACAAGGCATCCAGTTCAAAAGGGGAGACATCTTGTTTATACGAATTGGCTTGACCAAGGAATGGGACACCCAGATGAGTTCTGCAGATCGACTCGCGTATGCGCATAGTTCAAATCCACAACACGCTGGCGTCGAAGGAACAGAAGAGATGCTGCGTTGGATCTGGGATGAAGGATTTGCTGCCGTGGCAGGGGACGCCATCTCATTCGAGGTTTATCCGCCCCAGAAATCATACCCCAGGACAGACGGAAACCGGGTGCAAGGGCTGTTCATGCATGAGTATTTGATTGCTGGTTGGGGCCTTCCAGTTGGCGAGCTCTTTGATCTGGAGGACTTGAGTCGAAAGTGTCGAGAGCTGTCAAGATGGGACTTTTTTGTGACTAGCTCGCCCCTTAATATGCCGGGAGGCGTAAGTAGCCCCTCCAATTGCTTGGCAATCTTTTAGTTGGCAAATAAGTAGGAGTTTATGGAACATCAGTAACCATCTAGATACAGTAAATCTTGTTTCAAGGGTCCAAATAATCTTGATATAAACGCTTAGGATTGATGACTACTGTTTCCAAAGCTCTGGAGAATCTTTGCAAACTTTCCAGCCAGCCCCCAAGACTGCAATCTTTCCAACATTACCAGAGCATCTTTAATGATTATTTTCACTGAACCCTCGGCAAAAATGTTCTCAGAATTGCCTATTCCAGCTGGTCCTCCCTGTTGGATCCATTCTTGGACAGCCTGCGTCTGGTCACTCTGGTGACTTGGTAGATCCAATCGCACTCTGACACCATTTCTGGATTTTTCTACCGCGGGGGAATACTGAACATAGGCGACGATGAAGATGTAACTCATAAACAATCGCATTACCTCGCAGGGAGCTGATACCAGGTATTCGTTTGCAACAGCAATGATCTGACCAGCATGCCAAGCGAGCACCCTGGCTCGCTGACTGTCGTTTTCTAGTGCACAAAACAGACGACGACGAGCCATATTGATGCCCTTGCCCTCGTTTGATCCACGTGAAACCGTGTCCCGAACTATATATAGAATCACGTCCATTATGTCATCTGCTGTGTAAAGATGTGAATAATGGCATAAAAGGCTTGTGATACTATGCTCAATTAGTATTGCTACACCATCAAATCTTGGGCACATACTTGTAGCTGACAAGGTCCGAGGTCGAAGTAGGATGGGTCATAGTCCCCAATAGCCTGTCTAAGCCCCCGAGAAGTGCTCCCTTTGACTGTTTCTGCCCCGTCGATAGGCTTGAGAGCCCAAAATAGTCGGTTGTTGACAGAAGCTCCAGTTGCTTGAGGTCCCATAAAAGACGTCCGATGGCCTGTCCACAGAGCCTCTTTCCCCATGTCGACATCTGCTCTGCAAGTGGAGTCCCTGCTATCACGGAGCTGATTGCAACCGACACTGATGCTCCTAGCGCAGATGGTGTTGATCGAGACTTGAGAGCGGCCCACGCGGTTGCAGAGGGTGCCTCCCAGAGAGACTCTATGCACGGCAGCTTTGTGGGCAGCTCGCTAAGGTCGATAGAGCCTCGGCGACTTGTGAGGGTACATAGACTGCAGTCGTATTCAAATGATGCCCATGCGACGCGGGTCTCTTTTTCCGCTGATAACCAAGTGTGTCGTTGCGTTTCCAAACCAGCTCCAGCTCCACCCATGAACAAGGAGGGATGTGATTCGACATCTTGCTTATCATTCAGACGTGAATTTAATAAGCCAAGCCCCCGCAGGCTTCCGAACAACACCCCTCGAGTTCGGTCAGCATTCTGGTACAGCTGTCTGTTTCCAGATCCGAGGGAATAAATTTGATGCAAACAAAGAGATGTCAAGTATGAGATATCAGAGTAGTTTGAAGTATCTGATACGCCCTAGTTCATTGTTAGCGCATCAAGCATGACAAATGGCAAGATTGTCAAATACCACCCAACTCATTATTAGTGTGCAGAAGTCGCTAATGGACGAGGCAAGCTGGAATTCATTGGGCTCATTTGATAGAGCCGCACCCAGACAGGCCATTGTAGCTAGCAACATGGTGGGACAATCTTCCATCCGCCATGTTGGGGTATGGAGTATTGGTTGTATGAATTGAAAGCGTGAGAAATACACGTCGATAAGTCGTCTTAGTAAATCAATACCCTTGGATATTTTGGGTTCAATCACATCTTCCGGTCTTGGGAGCTTTTGATTAGAAAACAGTTGCACAAGCCCTTCAAGGGCTGAAGCCTTGGCGTGTGGTACTTTGTGTAGCGCATTTCGTAAAACTTCGTCGAGCGGAGGAAGAGGACATTTCGCAGAGGCAGTCTCCTCGCCTTGTTCAAATGGCCAAGGCAATCCAGGTATTTTTGACTGAAGCCGACTCACGGTAGACACAAGGGTTTGAGTAGTAGGCCCTATAAAATCAGAGTCGAGGGCAGGCAATGCAACATCGGGGACAATGCAACCCGCGGTAAGCTGAACATCAGGTACCTCAAAGTCCAGCTAGTCAAAACCACTGTATCGAAAATCAAACGGACCGTCGCAATTAACAGGCGCCCCGAGCATTGTGGTATCTTCTGGAAGGCCGAACCCCCCCGACAATACAGGGGTGATTTCTTCTGTGTCGAGGACTAACGGGTCGAGGGGCTGGCTCAAACTGGATAAGGTCCCTGGAGATGAGGCCACGAATTCACATTGTGAGCTTTTTTGAGATTCAGGGTCACTGAAATACTCGTCGATGATTTGGTGGTTGTAAACATGCTCAATTTGCTGGGAGTTATTGGTGTAAGGGTCTTCAGCAGATGGATACGAGCATGATTCGGCCGCGTTTCCGAGGGCGCAAGAGCTACACGGCAAGGCTCTGTTGCATTTTAGCTTCCTACGAACACATCTGTAACATGACCGCTGTTGAGACGTGCTGGTCGGAACATTGATGCTGTGAGTAGCTCGTAGGTGACGAAGTAGAACGTCTCTTCTTGAAAAGGCCTGGTCGCAGTAAACACATGGGATTGTCTTTCGTCTAGACGGTGGCAAATGAGTCAAGCGATGGCGATTCAGGTGGCTGGGGCGAGAGAAGCTTCGATCGCACTGGTTGCACGAGAGTGGTGGACGAGAAGCCCGCTGCAAACACTGTCAGTTTTGATCCACGGTCCATAGAAGAAGAGCAAGACGAACCAGGTATTGGTCATGATGCTGACCCGGCATGGTACATGAGAAATGAGGCGCATATCACACCGCACGAGTGGCATTGCACTACCTGGTACTGATAGCAAGAAGTGACATGAATGGGTTCATCTCCTTTCCCCGCCCAAGTCTGTGAGGCGGAGGAGGTGCGGGGGTTGAAGTACGGGGTGCATTAGCGGCATTTTGCTTCGGTCATGGAGAGTTGCTCGGGTTGGTCATCTGGGTCACAATCAATGGTGGTTGGAATCAGCCTTCGTTTGAAAATCAGTGGCATGGACATTTAATACATCTTGATTCAAAATTGGAAACTATTGATTGCATGCCTCACGGCCTGCCGTCCCAATTCATGGCCTCATACGCATCTACCTCCATCCACCTCCATGTTGACGCCTGTAATAAAAGCTGCCTCGTCACTTGCAAGGTAGCAACAAGCGTTTGCAACATCCGCCGGCGTGGATGGCCTCCCGAGTGGAATGGTCGATACAAAGGCCTCCCGGTTTTCTGGCGTATCGGGCTTTCCAATGAACAAATGCGTCCTGGTCACGAGGTCAGCAAGGTATTCTTGCAAGTGCCGAAGATGCAAAAACTCACATGCCAGTGCTTCCCACGACGGGCGAGACTGAGTTGAATCTAATCTGCTTAGGCCCATACTCCGCAGCCAGCGTTTTCGTGGCAATGACCACGGCACCCTTGGACGCGTTGTACCAAGTTAGCCGCGGCCTAGGACGGGTCGCTGCCGTGGATGCCACCTGGAGGAAGCTTCCGGGACGGCCCTCGCCGAGAAAGTAGGGCAGGAGGACGGCGGTCGACATGTAAATTGACTTAACATTGACATTCATAACCAAGTCAAATTCGTCCTCTGTGACATCTTCGGTTGCCTTGTTAGGGTACGTCACGCCGGCGTTATTGACCACAATGTCCAGGTGGCCAAACAGAGCTAGCACCTCGCTCAATAGGCCTTCCCAGTCGGCTTTTTTGGTGACATCGGCCCTCTGGAAGCCGCAGCCCAGTTGCTCCGCGACGGCCTTGCCCGCTTCTTCAGAGAGGTCTGCAATGAGCACCTTGCAGCCTTCCTGGACGAATTTGGTGGCGATTCCTTTGCCAAATCCCGAAGCGGCGCCGGTGATTACGGCTACCTTGCCGTCAAGACGTCCAGATGTCATGGTTTGGCGTTTAACCCCCAAAAAGAAATCAGAAATGAGGATAAATCACAGTCAGGTTTGCGCACTTTGGAGTTTGCATCTCCAAATGCTCTTCTTGAACTAGAAGAGAAGAACCACGCCCTGACGCGTTGGGGCTGGCATCATCCCGATGGATCCCAAGGTGGCACGCTCCGGCGGGGAAATGAAGTCAGACAGCTGGGGGCGGCACACACTCATCATGGGGCAGGGGGAAATGGCCGGCTTCGGGTTGCACGGTCAGGGGCGATTTGATGATGAGCTTGGATTGGGAATTCTAAACCGTGTCTTCATTGAAGCTATTCCCAACCTCTTTTTCTAGGTTTCCTTGATCGGCAGTTTTGTAGACAAGATGGCTACAATTGGAGAACAGAGAGAATCTCAACAAGCCACTACTACCATTCAACGCCATTAATGTAAAATTAATTCCACCTCATGGCATAAAATACTCTTTTTTAAACAAGGATGATATATGCATTCTTCAATCGCTGATGAGTAGTGACTTCAGCGTAATTGTGCCCACAACGCGTTACCCTACAGAACCAACCATCTCACAGCCAAGAAAGCAATTTCCACTCATAGACTTCGCTAGCGGATTGAGCTTAGTTCAGGCACTAGTTCTCCACGCTACTCAACCTAGTGATCACTGACAACACAGGACTTATTTATTGAATTGAAACGGGGCGTTGCACGAATTCCGACTATTCCCTCTTACTTTTTTATAATTTTTTTAATGGGGGTTTTTTTTTTTTTTTTTTTGCATGCTGACGCTACAATCAACTTCAAAGTAAGACAACTGGCACAAATCATGAGGTTTTGGGATTGTTATTGTGCCATCTGTGCAGCTACAATGCGGCCAGTCGAGGTCCTTGAGCATGCTCCACCACGACAGCGGGACGGCACTCAAGAATCGCATTCGACACCTGGAGGCGAATCTGAAGGCGAATCTCAAGATGACCCAAACGATGACCATGGCTATGATCCAACGGTAATGCGTCCTCAAGACGTAGAATGGGCAATCAACTGCCGATGCATTGGCTTCAACCCACATAGTAATAGGTATGCCGTCATATTTCCGACCATTCTCTGAACGCCTCAAGCTCACATTTATCTACTTTTCCCCTTGAAGGACTTTCATCAGTGCGCCATGACAATACAATGATTATGGAGAAATGACCTGCAGAGCGGAAGAAGACCCTGACTACCCCGATTTTGAAGTTGAGCCGCTGAACTGCTACTTCGAGCTTGACGAGGAGGAGGACTCGGGAACCCTCGTTTTCCCATACCACTGGGACTGCGCTACTATTTTGTGGCGACGTCTTGTCGGGCCCAAGAACACCAGTCACGTCAACATGAACCTGGTGTATGAGAGCATGTATGCCTCGCATGAAAACTACTGCGCCAATTTGCCCCAGGAAATCACCCATCAATTACTTTCTTATCTTGATCACGCATCACTGATGAATCTATGTCAAGCATCGTGGACCATTCATTCAAATGCACACGAGAATAACGCTCTTTGGAGGGAGTGTGCTAGACATCAACTGCCATGGTTCTTCGAGCTGCATGAATGCCTCGAGTCTGTAGATTCAGCGTCCATTGACAGCATGAAGGGGCTTTACCTCTGGGCACGAAAGACTACCATGCCGCGAAAGTACCTCAGACTACCGTACACAGTGATTGCCAACCGCCGGAGGATCTGGTCTGTTTGTGACCAGCTTGCGGAGCGCTACAACGCTGCCCTGTTGCAGGTGAGCGAAGAAGAGTCAAAATAAATTTGGAGAGATGGATTTTGTTTTGGGTTCGTTGCCTCTGCGCGCATACTCCATTGTATCCCCCATAATTTCGTTACAAATACGGCGCAAAATGTACAAATAGATACGTGCTCAAACAATTACACTCTGGCGTTGCTTTTATGCTATATATCTGCCAATTTGGTTATCCACGGGGGCACCTTTCAATGGGATGGCCTCCTAGCGCAACGAGTACTCCAACGTAGAGCTCAGCAATAGCAGGGACAGCAAACGTTTTGTTCTGGGTTGGCTGTGGTCGTTTCAAGTCTTGCACGACATAAAGCTATATAAGAATGCTTCCATGGCCCAGGGCCAACCGGAGAGTTAATAAATACAGCTCATCATAGAAGTTGAGCGTTGAACACGCTATCAATGGTAAAAACTCCTGTTTAGTGGCGCTTTGGTAGATTTCCCTCAATCCTTGAGTCAAAGACGCAGCTGCCCCACGTGAAAAGTATTCTCCTGCGTTCAAGCCCGTTTACCTTTAAATTGAGCTACATAAGCCGTTGTGTGGTCAGGTAGAGATATTTGGAATAGCTAGTCACTGTATGGTATTGATGTGTGCGTCTCGTCTGTGATGTCGTATATTTATCTTCCGAAGGATCGCCGTCAGTCAATCCGGTCAGACTTCTGTATTAAACTCCACTGCTGTCAACTCTGACATTATTTTACAGATGAATCAGCGAGAAACCCAGGCCCACGATCATTTGCCTGCCGAATACTGTGCGGTGTCATACACTACCATCAACTACGTGTTACCAGGGTTGACTCCTTCTCCACAGCTTACTTCCTTTTACTACCACCAAAACACAGACCGTCTCCACATCAACGATCACTGTGAAGCGACGTACACTAAAATACAGCTCTATGTAATCCAGTATCTATAAATGTCGTGGGATAAGTTGGAAATAATTTAGTCTTGATTTGGCCTTGCGGTTATATTATTGCCCGGTACCTAAATGGAGGCTTAGCATAGTTAACGGTATAAGGCTCTTTGGAACCTCCTAGATCTGAGATCCACTTTCGTGGCTCAGCCTACTTCATACACTGCTAATTGGTTCGTTGGTTTGATTTGAGAAAGCAACTAGGATTTAGCCGTTTAATGTACTGGAAAGATAAATTCCATTACTTACTTCTACTGCTACATTACCCTAGCATAATGACCCTTGTATCACCTCTCAAAAACATTAGGATATATGATGAAAGCTTATCCCGCCCGCGCACCTGTAGAGATTGTCACCAAAATGACATGTATCGAGACAATATTTGGAATTGTCCTGCAGTGATAAAATGGGACATTAAGCCGCAGGAAGAGTGATAGCGCGCCGATCCACACGTGAACTTCCGAGCCGATCCGCATCCGAACTTCCGGTTTGACACTCCCGAGGTCAGCGCAAGCGGATCAAGGTGGAACTGCACAATCCAGAGCCGAAATTATGCTAGAAACTAGCCCAGATTTTGCGGGGTTGAACCGGAAACCCCCCTGCCTATCGACATCGGATACCGGAGCGCCTCCACGGGTATTATATCGGTATGTACTCAAGGTAGGCGATGTGTATAGTAAGTAGCAGGCGCAAGTAACGCTCGAGGCACAGAAATTTTATTAAGTGTAACAAAAGTCTGTTGAAACAACTTATAAGTTTCCCAATCACTTTTAACAAGCATCGCAGCTGCGCTACTGTCGGGAGCACAATATCCATTTGGTATGAAGTGTAAATTGGCCATTCGTTCTCTTCATCTTCGGACGGAAAGGCAATATCTACATTATCATTTGACACAGAGACATCACTAATTATTGAGACGTTTGAGGTGTATAGAGCCAGGTACTAATCAGCAGAAAAAAATTGACCTAAATTCACTTATCGCACTTTTTTGCGGCCCAGGGCGTGTGTGACACGCAATGCCATCGGAAACGGGCCTGGGCAGTGAACATCAACGGCCGTGACCCGGTTTTCTTGTTACAATTAACCACTCCAGTTCTCCAGATTGTCGCACGATAGGCCTAATCGACGTTGCAGAAGCATTGGTGAATGCGGGCCGTACACCCTGCTCAGTAGGTGAAGCTACGGCTCCTTTTTCCTTTTTCCGCAAAGTCGATGTGACCAAAACCTCCTCCGGCAAGGCGATCTACACCACGTGCCTCTGTATAGGAACAGGATCAATTCTAGTTGATGTGTTGAAAGAATAAATGCTCAAATAAAAAATAAACATGACTCATAAAAGCGAGGATCTCACAATAACACCTCCATTGCGTCCGGCGATTGTAATTTTACCCTTACTCTCCTTCCCCTCTTCCATCCTTATCATAACGCTGTCAGCAAAGATGACTGTCAGGGTAGAAAACCCAGCTACTACGGCCTCCGAAAAAGATGTCTACGGCTCTCCCACTGACCAGGTCAACCAATTAGACGCACAAGTCGCGTTGTTTGGATATGATGCTCGACGGGGCAGCTTTGCAGCTGGCGAGATGACGGATGCGGATATGCAACGCATAGACCTAGAAAAGAGAAAGGCAGCAGAAGGCAATGCTCGCTTTAAGCGCCTCGGGTGGAAACGCCTCACCGTCGTACTCATCGTTGAAGCAATTGCTCTTGGGAGCCTGAGCCTTCCCGCCGCCTTTGCGACTTTGGGCATGGTAGCCGGGGTAATATGCTCTATTGGACTGGGTCTCATTGCGATTTACACGAGCTACATCATTGGACAGGTCAAGATTAAATTCCCTCAAGTGGAACACTATGGAGCTGCCATGGGCTTGCTCTTCGGCAGGGTTGGCTACGAAGTCGGCAGTGCCATGTTTGTCATACAATTGATCCTATTGGTCGGATCTCATTGTTTGACAGGCACCATCGCCTTTGTCCACATTACTGAGAGCAATGTCTGTTCTATCGTCTTTGGCGTTGTTTCCGCCATTATACTACTTCTATTGGCCATACCTCCTTCATTTACAGAGCTCGCAATACTCGGTTACATTGACTTTGCCTCCATCCTCATAGCGATCGGCATCACTATGGTTGCAACCGGCATTCGTTCCAATCAAAACGACGCCATGGACAGTTGGTCGGCCTGGCCAAAAGAGGGAACAACCTTTGTCGACGGATTCGTTGCTGTCACGAACATTATCTTCGCGTATAGTTTTGCCATGTGCCAATTCTCCTTTATGGATGAGATGCATACACCCAAAGACTATATCAAGTCTATCTGGACGCTAGGGACCATCGAGATCTTCATCTACACATTAACTGGATCCATCATCTACGCCTTTGTGGGGACTGATGTTCAATCACCTGCCCTGCTCTCGGCTGGCCATCTTGTATCTAAAGTCGCATTTGGCATAGCGCTTCCAGTTATATTTATTTCAGGGTCCATCAACACAACCGTCGTCGGTCGTTATCTACATGGGCGTATGTTCAAGAACTCTATTGTGCGATTCATCAACACTCCTACAGGATGGGCCACGTGGCTTGCCATTATCACCATCGTAACTATTTTGGCCTTTATAACAGCCGAGGCAATTCCTGTATTCACGGACATTCTTGCCATCTGTTCCTCGCTTTTTGTGTCTGGCTTCTCATTATACTTACCGGCCATTATGTGGTATAAGCTTCTCAAAAAGGGGAGCTGGTATGCCAAGAATAATATAGTTCACGCTCTAATGTGCGCTTTCTGCTTTTTAATTGGCATAACCGTGTTAATATGCGGTACATACACCAGCGTTCTTGATATTGTAAGTGTGCCCCAATATGTTGTCCCTTTATCACTTACTAATTTGGTTTGCTATTATAGCGGGACAACTTCAGGAAAGGGACGATTAAAGGTGTTTTTACATGTGGATCCGTGAGCTAAAGACCTTGTTTAATGATGTACGTAAAATAAATAAACCCATAATGACATACAGCCACTGGAGTTGATAGCTACTAAAAATGAAAGAATGACCTAAAAGCATATAATAAAATTGCCACGTGGACAGAATTAAAAATTAAACGGGGATATCAATTTTAGTAATTAAACCAAAATCACGTCGACGAAACAAGAACTCGCAAGATTTCAATGTAAATGTTGGTAACACGTTTCAGTTGATACGAAAGAATGGTTTAATAAGACTCTTGTGCCCCGCTTTGAAAGAGTGGACCAGGAGAGCAAAAAGATAAAATGGGGATGAGTGCAAAAATACATACAACAGCGAGGATTCCCCGGTCGTCACCGACCCGAGTACTAATTCACCGCTTCTCAGCTTGACTATGGGAGAGCGGACGGGATCCCGTATTTTCTAAGAGCTATGGTCGTATGTGAGAAGAATGAGCGGGAATTTAGTATATATGCAGAAACTAAGAATAGGTACCCTTTGTGGAATGTTCTCTTATCCCTTTGAGTGCGGTAAGACTGCACATCCGTACCGGACCCACACCGGCATCATGGAGACTTCTGAGACCAGGCAAATTTGGTGAAGTTCTTTGTACCGTTCTCATGCCAGCACGATATCATTGGTCAATATCTTCACGGGTACGGAAGTGCAGTCTTACCGCACTCAAAGGGATAATAAATAGTAGTGTAGTAGAATTGGAATATCTGGTAATAAAAAAGAAGAAAAGGATGTGTTGATTATTTGATCTAAATTAATATTTAATGTCTAGGAAAACCCTAGATGATTAATCTTGGAGATGGAATGTGTTGCTATTTGGGATTGATAATTTTACTCTTGACTGCCGCACCGTGAATCACAACGTCGAAATCATTGAGATATCATTTCATGCTCCCTATATCAAGAATATGGACCAAATTTGACGTCTCTTTTTTTTTCCCCTTTTCTTTTTTGGGCAAATTAAACACTTAAAATGAACTAGGCTATGAGGAAGGTGAAGATCCTCTCACTTCATAGCCAACCGCATAAAATTATACGGTTGTCGCAATTCGTCGAGTCACGGAACGCTAATGGCGAGGTTGATCCACCGTATCTGCCCTAGTGCCACGATCCATGTCATCAAACTGCAGACGTTTATGGTCGAGGGCTCTGCAAATCTTCAAATCAATCCAGATAGTGCGATACGGGTAAGTCATATCCCAAAAAACCAGCAGAAAATTTTCTTACAAACTAGGCCATTGAGTACGCATCCGAGCAAGGTGTTTATATCATCTCCATGTCTTGGACCATTAAACCGCCGTCGGAACCTGCCAAGAAGAAGGCATTTGACTACGCTGTCCACGTTGCCCTCAACACTAAGGGCATTTTGGCGGTGGAGAAAGGCTGGACCAACACCCAAGCAGCTACCCTATAGGGGTCTCCGTAGGTGTGGAAAATATCTTGTGTTGGCAAGGCAAATCGATAATCAGGTAAACAAATAAAGTCAACAATCAATTGATCAATTGACTCCAATAAGAATGGGCAAAGAATTAAAAGGGATTAGTTGAGCAACAGCTCATTAAAACTTGTGAGCCACAGCTCTTAAAACTTGGGACATGAATTGTTTTTTTGAACAAAAGTTGTTGTTTTTCTCAAAGCTCCTAAAACTTGACCCTTTTATCTGTAAATCCTTGTGCCAATTTGCGCAAGGCCCACCTGCCCTATCGTCCCTAAGCCACCGTTACAGCATTCTCATGTTCTGTGCCGCAAGTAACCAGGGAAAACCCGCTGATCTCACATACCCTCATGGCAGCAATCCCAACAGCTTCCGCATCGGCGCGGCCAAGTCTACAGGCAGCTTGCTCGATACTGTTGGTGACGCACATGAGCTGAGCTTCATCTTCCCCGGCCACGAGGTGGTGGTTGACCGCCTCTACGACGATGTGTATGACAAGGAGTTTCATAAGTTCGATGCTCACTCTGGAAGTTCCGTGGCCTCGGCCGCCTCCTTGGCGTCGGCGTCGGCGATCAGTTGCTATAGGGTAGGTCGTCGGTTACATTATTTCAATTGTACTAATCAACAATGCCCAACGTACCTTCACCTGATCTTCAATTTTCTATTAATTGTCAGTAAATTACAGCACAGTTGGGAGAACTCAAGTGACGCTCACCTTTGGTGCTGACTAGAAAAAATTGACATTAGCAATGCGTCTAAAATCATGGCACAGGGTAAGAAAATTTACCTCCTGTTTTTTCTTCCAAAACTAATATGAAAATGTAGTCAGCGACCGTTAAAATGACAAACTGGTTTGAGATAGGAAATACACGGTATTTTTCGAGACAAAACTAATTATTGTTAGTCAAATGTCAAAATATAGATATGCCATGCAAAACTTACATCTCGTTCTATCTCCCATTGCTAAATCGAAATGTCAGGTGGTTTGTCCCTAAACACGATAATGTAGACAAGAAACTTACTTGAGTGGAGGCGGTTGCATGCTGAATAACATGTTAACGAGCATATTTATAGGTGAGAATGAGGGATTTGCGCTTACAGTCAGCTTCTCCATCCAGTACTATGAGGCATTAGTATACTACTATACACACATAAATCTCCAAAGATGGGGATACATACGTCCACGTTTTCTTGGATTTTCTAATGAGAATTGATTAGTTCCATGTCATGAGATAGTAGTAGATGCCTGGGAACTACTTACTTCATTTTCACCCATCTAATCCCAAGTATCAATTCTATCGTCACCATGGAACCATAGGGGAGATGTATTGGTAATACTTACCAGTTTTGGGCGGTTTAAATCGCTGTAGCCGTAATACACTCCTCTGATCCCGGCGTTGCTGACATGCTGTTCCTCAACGGGGTCGCCGCCGCCCTGCCTCCTCGAGCTCGTCGGGCCCTTGTTTCAACTCGTGTTGTATTCGTAGGCGTATTTGATCGAGCGGCTGACGCCGCTCGAGTGCGAGGCGAGGCTCTCGGCGCTGCCTGCATCTCGAGCTCTGACTGTGAGAGGATTCGGGAAAGTCGTCAAAATCGATATCCAAGTCGTTCATAATGGTGTTGTTGTGAGGGGAGGAAGCTGGGCGGGATGTGTTGATGGGCAGGGGAAGTTAAATTGTGGGGGCGAAAGTTGTGGGGGATTTCCCCCGGGCTAATAATGTTCCGGCCTAAAAGTGGGGTTGTTACGGCAAATATCAATTCTCTTTTTATTTCAGAAGATCGCTTTATGCGACCCCCTCGTGCGCATCACATTTATGCAACCTCTTGATCTGCGATAGTGCCAAGGATATCATATCTTTAATCACTATTCTTTACAGCTTTAGCGGAGAGTGTTCACTTCAATTTTGCGGTCGCTAGGAATGTGACGCATTGTGTTGGCGATATGGGTTCGAACCCTCCATCTCTTGAAAGTTTAGGCGAAGCGGTAGATTAGCTAGTCCAGCCGTAATATCGGCTTAAAGATACAGGGCCATTGGTCTCAACACCACGGACCCGAAGCATGCTTCTTCAATCAACATTTTTGGCCCGATTTTGGGGCTTCCTTTTGGGGGATCATTCAATCCAACGATCTCAGTGATATTTATCGTATATACTGGAATGCGCACATCCGCCGGTTAGAAGTTGCAAAGTTGGGAAGAGCGGGCAATTGGGCGGCTCCCTCTACACTAAGAGGTTTTTTTTTTTTTTTTTTTTTGGCACAAATAGGCAACTGGAACCTAGCACATCCGCCACATTAGCTAGATTAACAGCTAGATCAATAGCTAGGTCAATCACATAGCTAGGCAACTAAAAGCTAGTATATCCGCTGGATTAGCTGGATCAATAGCCATTGCAATAGCTAGATCAGTTATATAGCTAGGCAACTAGAAGCTGGCACGTCCGCCGGCTTGCACATCCGTCGGGCTAGCTGGTCTATAGCTATTGCAGCAGCTAGGTCAGTCAGTCAGTCAGTCAGTCAACAATTATTGCGGCAGTCATTGTAGTGGCTAGATCAATTAGCTAGATCAATCACACAGTTAGTCTAGCCACGCAATTAGGTCAACAGCTATTGCAGCGGCTATTATAGTAGCTAGATTAATCATACAACTATACAAACAGCTATTGCAGCAGCTATTATACTTAAAATTTACATACTACATATAGATACAATCTACATATTTCCAAGATTACATTAATTTTGAAATAAGAAAATCTTTAATCTTAAAGGGGCAATTTATATCCAGTTAATCTAACCCAATAGAATGATTATATACAATAACTAATTGGGTAATATTTAATCTACTAATAGTAGGTCTAGAACAGGGGTAGCTAACAGGGATAATTTGTATAATTGTCAAGGCTAGAAATTCCTTTCAATGCTTAAATGATATTCTTTGTACCAAAAAACACTTCATCCCAATTGCATTTGGGCCTTTTATAATATTTCCCTACATACGGCTAGACTCTAGTTCTTAGGTCGCATTTTCTCTCAGTTGTTAGAATGTGATGTATTGAGGCCTTAATCTGGGCTGTGCGTATCAAGCCCTCAACTGTGTGTATCAAGCAGCCAAATTGTGGCTCAGACACCTAAGTAAGCCAAAGACAGCCGACGTCAGCACCCACATGTAAATTAGTATGGTAACTAAGACGCTTTTTATCCCTTCCTAACGCGCCCTGCTCTATACACTGCATACATTGCCTTTATACACACATTGCCTCCACCGCCCACAACACGTACCACAATGGAGGCCCTTTTTAAGCTGACCATTCCTTATACCTCTCAGGCATTGGTTAATGATGGATTACAAGTATATTGGAATGTTATTTGCCCTATCAAATAGCATGTGTTTTCGCATTTCGGCCATTAGCAACAAGGCTACCAATCAGCCTTACTTGGACCTAGAAGAGGTATTATTCCGGATCATATAATATAATCCCAATACTAACTTCGGGCCTCATAGCCCTAGCTAGCTAAAGGAAATAAAAATAAATACAACAAAAACCCCTTAGTAGCTACTAGACCTATAACTATAAAAATATTATAATAATCCCTGGGATAAATCTATACTAATTAATCTAGAAATAATTTATATTATCCCTTAGATTAGTAAGATATTAAATAAAAAGGCATAGCTTTAAGTAACTAACTAGGAAATTATTAATAAAAATACCTATATACTAATTAAAATAATATTATAATTATTATTATTAGTATATAAGAGATTAGTATAATAATTATTAATAAAGTTCCTTATATTTATTATATAAAAGATCCTTTCTTTTTATCCTATTTAAATAAAATAATCTTATTACTTAAATAGAAAGAGAGCTAAAAATATAAAAAAACCTTAAGCTAATTATAAATAAAACCCTTTTTTAAAAAATATAATTATATTATAAGAAGAGATTATCTAAAGATATTAAGGGAAAAGAGAAAAATATTAAAAATCTATTCTAATCCTAGACTACCTTAAATCTCTAGTTACCCTAAAAACTTAGGGTCTATACTATAATCTTAATAATAAAATAAATATACCTAGAAATATTTAAATAGTAATTTAATACTTTATTATTATATATAATAAAGCAAAATTTATAGGAAGAAAGCTATTTAAAATATACTAAGTATACTTTAAAGGAAAAAATAAAGTATATTAGAAAAAGGCAAAAAGCACTTAATATACTAAAATATAAAACTATCTTCTTCTTAAAGGAATCTTCTTTAAGAAGGATAAAGTATCTATTCTACTTAAACTTATATAAGCTCTTTAGCTTAAAGAATTTTATAAATAAACTATTAAGGAGATTAAAAATATAAAATAAAAGATTAGAATATTTTTAATTTTATATAAAAATAAAAAGTTCCTTAAAGATATTACCTTAATAAAGGTATTTTAAATACTTTCCCCAAAAAAAAACAAAGAGAAGAAAATATACTAAATTTCCCTATCTCCACTAACTCTCCTAGCTCCCCTAAAAAAAAAGGAAAAACCCTATAATTAAAACCCCTATTACTAGAAAAAGATACTAAATAATATACCTAATATAAGAAAGCTTATTAACCTTAAAAAGCTTTATACAAAGGAAATAAAATATAAAGAAGAAAAATATAATATCTTTAAGAGCAAAGCCTATATTTTTTATATAATATATAAATAAGCTAATATTTCTTAAGTATAATTTATAGGAGTATTCTCTATTATACTTAAAGGGAAAGCTACTACCTATTACTATAATAATATATATAACCCTTATAAGATCCTATCCTTCTATTAAATAAAAAGATTAATACAAGAGAAATATAAGGATAAGATAGTATACTAAAACTACCTTAGAAGGTAGCAAAAAGCCTTATTTATTAAGATACTCTAAAATAATAGGAAATTACTATAAAAAAAGGTCCTAAAAAAGCTTTTCCTAGAACTAGAAAACCTCTAAAAGGCAATTCCTATACTTAACTAGAGCAAAGACATACTATAAATATAAGTTATTAATATCTATAATAATATTAAAGATTTTTCTTATTATCTCTAAAAACCCTTAAATACCTATAAAGGTATATACTATTAGCTTTAAGCTATACTAAGGAATATATTTATACTAAAAGTAATAATAAAAGAAATTCTTTAAATTAATAATTTAAACTAATTTTAAACTAACTAAATATACTAAGGAAGGACTAAAAGCTATTATTAGTACTCTTAAGCAAATAAGGGTAATAGAGCTTAAACCTACCCTATATAACCAAGTCAAAAAACATACTATATTTACAAAAAGCTAAGCTATTAATTAAGAAACTATACTATAAAAAAGAAAGAAAAATTATACTATAAATTTAAAAGGAGCTATATTAATAAGGCATTTTTAATATTCCTAGCCTAGCACAAAAAGCCTAATAATAACTTCAATAATAATAAATCCCTCACCTTCGACAAGGAGAAAGACCAAAAAAAAATAAGCAAAGCCTACTATAATAGCAATATATAATATACCTTCTTTATAGGCTTAGCAAAAATCAATATACCCCTTATTTTAAACCAACTTACTAATTAAGTAATCTCATACTTTTTTACTAAAAATAACCCCTTTAAGAAGAAGAAAACAAAACCTTATAAGCTAATATTATAGTTCTTCCTAAATAATTAATATTTAGTAGTAATATTCCAAGGTATTATCCCTAATATAAATACTATAAACTTCTTAACTAATAATTATAAGCAATTTATTATACTATAAAGAAATATTATCCCCTCCCTTAAGCTTAATATAAAGGTAGTAAGAAAAATAAGAATTATATTTAAAGAAGGAACCCTAATAAAATCACTAAGTATAGCTACTATACTAATACCTTTTAAAATTATAACCTTCTATATTATATCTATAAATACCCTATTCTTTCTATTATTTTATAATATAAACTAACTAAGTATCTATTTTTATAATATTAAGAAATACCTAGAAAAAGGTAATATTTAAATTCTAATAGTATATAAATAAAAGTACCCTTAGATACTTCTAAAGATAGAAAAATTATTTACCTAGAGTAATCTTACTAAAATTAAACTATAATAAATTTACTATTATTTTAATTATCCCTTTATAAAGAGACTTTATAAGCTCTTAAATAGAGCAAGCTACCTAATTAAATAAAAAGCTATTAAAAAACTTACTAAAGTATATAAAAAATACTAGCTTTATATAAAATAGCCTACTTACTTTAAGTTTACTATCCAAAATAACTATAACTTTAATTATTATATTATTATTAATATATTTTACTTAAAAGATAAGCCTATTCTCTATATTATTAATTTAACCACTATATTCAATATAGCCTATTTCCTTCCTAATAAATCTATAAAGACCCTTTAGAGAAGTCTTAAGCTATATTAAATTAATATTTACTAAGAACTACCTAATTAGATTATTATAAATACTAGAATAAATTATATATTAAAAGAGTTATATTAAAAGGTAGAAATTATAGGTACCTCTATTAATATAATACCTATTAAAGCCTATAACTTAATTAATAAGATTAAATAATACTATAAACCCCTTTATAGGGCTTATAAGATAATTTAAAAAAAAAACCCTTCCCTTAGAATTAATAAGGCCCTCCAATTTACAGTAAAAGCAATTAATAATATAACTAGACCTAATAATCTTATCCTAATCCTCCTAATATTTAGAGTATACCTACAAATAATATAAAAATTACCCCCCTTACTAAAAATAATAAAATAAGCAAAGGCTATTTAAAAGGCAATAGTAAAAGTATACTACCTCTATAATAAAAAGAAAGTAAATAAGGCCTTAGCTACTTATAATAATCCTAATACTTTAGTAACTATTAACCTCCTACTAAAGTTAATAATATATATTTAAAGAAAAAAAGAAAACTAGACTAGCCTATATATACTTATTACTAATAACAAAGAAATCTATATAATTAAAAGCATAAAAGGACCTATAAATTTTCACTTAATAGTAATTAAACTATATTATAAAGACCCTAAGGTATAAAGCAAAGTAAAAAAGAAGAGCAAAAAGCTATCTTTTTATTCTTCTAATTATAAATCCTAATCTTAGTCCTTAAAGAATAAAAGCATAGCTTTGCCCTTAATAGAGCAAGCTATAAAAATACCTAAGGAGAAAATTAATAATACCCCTTTATAATCTCTAATAGTACAAAAGAAAGGGAAAGACTACCTAAGAAAGAACCTTATTATAATTAATAAAGTACCTCCTATATAAAAGCAAAAAAAAGAATAATCTTAAAAGAACCTTACTTTACCTTTTGCAATATATACTACTAAGCAATTTAAACCTAAAATTAATTATAAAAAGTTATTTCTTTTTACTAAAGAAAAATCTAATCTAAATCTAATAATCTAAATATATAAAAAAGATATAATCTTTATACTAAAAAGACTATTTAAGAGATTAATAAAGAAAAAAATTAAAAATCTAATTAAAAGAGGTATATTTAAATTTATTCCCTATAATAAAAAATACTATAAAGGAATTAAAATCTTTAAATTATAAATTATTAATAAAATAAAAGAAAAGATATCTAATAAACCCTATAAAAAGTTAAAACTAATAATCTAAGGCTATACTAATAAAGGAAAGGAAATTATCCTTACCTAATTACTAATAATTTAATAATATAGCTAATAGCTAATCCTAATCCTAACCCCTTTACTCCTAAATAAAGACATTTCCTTATAATTAAAAGATATTACCTAGGCCTATATATAATTATAAACTAAGCTAAACTAAATTATCCTTACCTAGCTTCTAAAAAATATTAGAAATAACTATCCTTAGAATACTATTATAAGAGTTATAATACTACTTTATAATATCCTAGAAGCTAGAATATACTAATAAATAATATATAATAAGCACTATAAAGAAAAGCTTAAGATAATTATATTAACCTTTAACCTATACTTATTAATCTTATTAAAAAAAAGAAAAGGTTTTACTATTATTAGAATATAGACTAATAATATAATTAGAGTATCTAATAAAAAATTCTTATAAAAGGAGGAAAAAAAGCTTTAAAAAGTATTATTTAAAGCTAAGCTAAAGAAGAAATTATTAAAGGAGAACTCCCTTACCTTTAATAAAGCTATTATAACCCTTAAGAAAGGCAATACTATTACTATCCACTAAAAAAGCCAAGGGAAGAAAATTAAAATAATTAAAGCTAAGGAACCTAAGCTTATAAAGTAGCAATATATTAAACAATAAGCATAAGGAGCCTATATAGCTTTAATTTACTAACCTAAAGTATACTATAACTTATTAACCACTATATAATACTAAGAGCCTAATATAGCCTAAGTAAAAGCCCTAAATAAAAGGCTTAAATAATAAAAGGATAATCTTAACTATAGCCTTATATTCACCCTACTTAATCTTATAATAATAAAGCTATTTATATTTATTAATAAAATATTTATAAATAATCCTAATCTTTCTTTATAATTTAAATTTATTATTCTTATTATAAATAAATATATAAATAATAAAATCTTTATAATAAAAGGAAATATTATATATTTTAACTTAACTAAATACCAATAAATCACCTAAAGTATATTTACCTTCAAAATCTATAATATAATAGTAAGAGCTAATATTATATATACCCTTATAATAACTCTCGTAAAAATAACCAATTAACTTAATTTACCCCTTATTCTAATTATTATATATATTAACTTATATTCCCTATATAAATACCTTATAAAAATCAAAATAATAAAGAAAAAAAAATTAATAATTAATATTATAATACTTAGATAATCCTATAAAAAGCATAAGCTTTATAAAGTAAAATAGATTAATAAAAAAAATAATCTAGCTAATACCCTTATAAAGGCAATACCTAACTAAGCCCTAGAGCATTTTATTAATAATAATAAAGCAATAATTTAAATAAAAGGCTAGGTAATAAGGAATAAAATATAATAAGGAGGGCTATTTAATATAAAAGCAAAAAGCAAGGGCTATTTACTTTAGAATAAAAGCCTATTTTAACTAAAAATAAAAGCCTTAATATAAAAAAGAAAAGCTTAAGTATTAGAATATTATTTGCCCTATTAAATAGTATATATTTTCGCATTTCAGCTATTAGTAATAAGGCTACTAATTAGCCTTGCCTAGACCTAGAAAGGTATTATTCTAGATCATATAATATAATCCTAATACCAACTTCAGGCCTCACAACCCTAGCTAGCTAAAGGAGATAAAGACAAATACAACAAGAACCCCTTAGCAGCTACTAGACCTATAACCATGAAAACATCACAATAACCCCCAGGATAAACCCACAAAGTACTCAGGCTAGTCTTGCAATAGTTTTAATTAGTATGCTTTACTTATAGTGAAAAAATTCATCTCAATCAGGCCTTAATACGACCTTACCGAATTTATATATAAAACACCAGTCTCAGAGGTAGAGGGATGTCATGCCACAATCAGCCACAATTTGGCTGCTTGAGACACAGAGTTGAGGGCTTGATACGCACAGCCTTATTCTATTGCAAGGTCTAACTAAATCATGTACCGATTGTGGGTGGTACATAGCTCTGTTGGAGACTCACTATCAAAGCCCGGCATTGACCCGAGGTTGTATTGTGAAATCTAATATCAGTTATACCAAAGCAACTTATCTTTAGTGGTTTTAGGCTGTGTGTGTGTTTGTGTGTTTTATCCTACGCTCAAGTCCGCCCCATAATCCGAAAACTAGATGTTCACTATAAATAGATGACTCTAAGCTGATACGCGAATATGTATTTCCGGGTGCTTATTCTGCAACTATACATGGCTAGGAACACAACCATTCAATGATCGTGGGTATGTTCGTCTCCCTCCTCTCTTCAGCGAGGTCAATGCCGCCCTGCGTAATCTGATGCTTCACGCATAAGGAATAGCACAAAACGGACACATCATTGGACATACAGACTAGCGATGCTGATGTCACTTGGAAAGCGGTCATCAGTCTCGCAATTAGAACTCTCTACTTGACCGCCGTAACCCTCCCTAATCGCCCCCAAAACACTTCAACCGTTAGATACCGAGTTTGTAAACGAGAACTACCTTACGGCCATTGTTTTTTACGTAAGTAGGAAAGGGCGATAATGAGTGACGGTTTAACATTTAAAATTATTTTTACCGATAAGCTAAGACCTCACTATCAAAGTCAATTTGTCAAGTGTATCTGGAATTATGACATGCGCACAAGCGGCAATCGAGAACGGCGAAATTTTTAAGGTGAATGAATCCAATAGACTAGAATACCCATGGCACTATATTTTAGATCTACTACTTACCAGTCCACCCCTGGTTCATCGGACTCCTCGGATAGCAGTCCGTCCATATTGCCCTCCCTCAAATCCCAACTATCGGAGATGTGGGCACCCCAAGCCCGCAGCAAGAAGCTGCTTTGAATATTCCGTTTCTCTACCGCGAATGACAACTTCACACCTGCATCCACAAACCGCTCCGCCACACCTTTCATATCAGTCTCCTGCAAAGGGTTGCTTGTGTCAGATGGGTAACCATTGGAATGGAGAATGATATGCACACTCTCTAGTCCTGGAGATGAAGATAATACTAGGCTCAGTATATCCAGGTACGATTTAAGAGTATCCCGGTGAACATAATGTACACGGAGTTGCAAATGCTTCAAAAAGGGAGGAAGCTGGACGACTTGGATGTTGTTGGCCCGTGGTGAGGGGGCAAAAATGTCCAGATCTGTCAACTTTGAGAATTGTTTCAACTTATCAAATTCTCTACTATCGTGATATAGGTGTATCATCAATGACTGAAGAGTATCTTTTCGAATGAATAAATCCGAAATGATTTTTCGAGGTGTATCATAAGGGTTCCAGAGGCAATCTCCACAAAATTTGAAGCTTTTTAACCGTGGCATCGCTCCGACTAGGCTTTTAATATTTGGAATGTCGGAGAACCTCCAATTTTTATCATCGTGATAGTTCAAAGTGAAGTTTTTGATGCTTGCCACGACTTGCAGAATTGACTCGTCAACCTCTTGGTAGTTAGACAATGTTAGACTGGTCAGCAAAGGTTTGTTCGCAATGAATGCTAATATGATTTCAGCATCAAGCTTGCCAGGCATCTTTGTACTGCACAAGTTTAGCTCTTGTAGACATAAATATTTTGTATCCGGCGGTATCCATGGGAACCGAGGATCTTCATTGCCACTTTCAACGACTAGTTCAAGTTGTTGGATTCGAGTGGCAATCTCCAAAACTGATGAGATGTAATGGTTATTGGCGCAATGGAAAAGGCGACTGTAAGTCTGGACCCTTTCATCATTATTTGCATCGCAAGTCATCTGCGGACTGGATTGGTTAATATGGCGGAGCGACAGGCTTTTGATGCTGCTAGCAAGTCGACACCCTTGCCATTTGGCCCGCCTAAGAGACCGTAGGTACCATTTGGCATCTCTTGAGTGTGATTCATCAAGATAGAAATGAAAGAGAACGGGATGTGCCGCCGCTCTCATAGACTCCGAAGTCAGACATAGCATGCGTAGTGGCTCAGATGTGATGCATTGGCGTGGCCTAGTTTCGACAGGCGCATCCCAGTTGTCGACGCAGTGGTCGCAGAGGAATTCACAGATGAGGGTGTTGATTTCGTGAGGCATGATCGAAAGGGACGACATTGTCAATGCAATTATTTCGGTAATATGAGAAATTATCTTCAAATGGATTTTACCAAATAGGGTAAACGATAAGGAAGGAAGCAGAGTAACAAGGAGGTGAGAAAAAAAAAGGGATGGCACCTGAAAGATAAATATTTAGAGGGAATAAAATGGCCACGTCCAACCGGGTTCAAGCATCAAAAGATTTTGAGTTTACAGCCATTATCAGGCCAAGTGGATTGTACATGGCGTTTCTAAACACTAATCACGCCTTTCCTTTAATTAGCTCCTTGTGATGAATAAAAGCATCTTGCATAACTTAGACTGAGACTGAAAAATGATAAATAAGCTATTGAAATAGGGCGGACTTGAGCGTAGCACAAAACACACACACAGCCCAAAACCGCCAAAGGATGGATGTTTCGTTGTGACTGGGAATGGAAATCGTGGTCTAAGGGCTAGTCGTACGTAGGGAAAATAAAGAAAGGACCCAACGCAGTTGGGTGTCAAACAAATATCGTAGATATTACTGGGGTTGTTTGATCGAACGATCTCACAAAGAGAAAGCCTCAAAAATGGGCTAAAAACGTTGATTGAAGAAGCATGCCACGGGTCCCTTGGTGTTGCGACCAACGGCCCTTTATCTCTGAGCCGGTCATACAGGTACTGAACCGACTGCGTGGCTGGGCCATTGATCGCCTCTCACCAGCCTCAAAATGCGGTTTAGGCTTTCTCCATCAGATGTCCCAACCTTCCTGACCCTCTCCATCACGGTGCTTTCCCAATAGACCTAATGTATCATATCGCCTAGAGTTTGCAAGTCACCTTTATACTCTGGTGCCACTTCGCCCAGGTCCACAACCATCAGCTGATGATCCGGTGTCAGTATTGTGTTCCTATCATTGATTAGTATTCAATCTATCCTTGGTGATCTGCTCCTTGGTTTTGCGACCTTGCTGGGCCGTTACTTTCCTTAGAGGAACCCATCATTATTACAAAGATATCTTGATAGAGGGTGTGATTTATGCTATACAAGTGTTTGCAGTATGCAGGATGAAGAGTGTCTAGAGATCTCTAAGATTATCGACAATACATCAATAAAGGAAGTGATGGAGCATGAAAATGACTGAAGGTCTCATTGGGACTTTGAATCTTCACGTTACTATGCGGTTTTACTGGATCAAGCTTACCGGGTGTGACACTGAAAAATGGAAGAGCCATGTTCTAATGACACAAACATTGGCAACCACAGTCAATTTGTGTTTGAAGCCCTCTCTTTTCTCATATTCGGAACTTAAATACGAATTCTTCTCAGCACATCATGTTTCGATTGTGCTAGGCAAACTGGTCATTTATTGACCTCTCAATGTTTTGAAATACTGCATCTTGAATTCTCTGATAGAACCTAATTTACACTTGCAGTAATTTTACTTGGATTTGAGAATGTATAGAAAGTCTATTGTGGCTTGAAAGTCGTCGCGATTTGATCTTGAGAATGTCCACGGGAGATGTGGATGAAGTACAAGATCACGGCCAGCTCAATAATAAGGGAAAGGGAAAAGCAGTTATGCTCCCCGAGTCACTATCGCAGGATCAAAACGAAGACAGCCGTGAGAATGAAGACAAGTGCCAGATTTGTTCTTCCTTGCCTGAGTTTCCTCATAAACGAAAGCCTCGAAAGTTTCGCCTTTTTAGACCAAGAATGTCTGCCACAGCCGACAGAGACGAGCCCTCAGCACGAAAAAGATGAACAATAAATTGGCATTCAAGCCGTGGATATTCTTTATGCACGTGCCGTTGTTACAGCTGGGCTTCATTCGCTGGAGCTCTCAAACCAAGAGCAGGTCCGTTCTATCGATGCCGTCCTTTACCCTAAATCTGGACAAGAACCGAAACGTCTGCCTAATATCGAGGAGATTGTGTACTTTCTCGAAAGTGTCTGTCAAGATCGCTGGTACACACGCGCCTGGGTCGTGCAGGAAGCACTCAGTGCAAGTCGTCGTCTTGTTCTCGTTTTTCGACGGGGCAGTGGTATTTCGTATAAATCGAAATTTCGCATCCGACAAAAGCAGCTGGGGATTCCAACTCACTCACTGGATTCTGAGGAACGAGGCCTTGGATCCAATATAGTGTGTGTGGAGATCAACCAATTCCGCCGAATTGTTCAGAGCGCTAGTTCATACCTTGCAGGGAATGAATCCACTTCAATACACGGTATCCATATTGGAAGGCTCCGTATCATGCGTACCGATGTGCCTGATTATGCTATAGAGATTATTCGAGATGCTGAGAGGCCCCACCCCAGTTTGATGACAGAATCAGAACAAAGGGGGGATTTTCAACTGTTCAAAGGGAAATTTTCCTGGAAACGGGATAGAGTGGATGCTGCGGGCGCGCTAATGCTCCTCAAAACCCGAAGCTGCCGCGATGTGCAGGATTTCATCGTAATCATGGCCAATATGTGTGACTACGAACAGCGTCTCGACTCAAACGCCGTCGCAAGACAATGCAAGTCACTTCACGTGGCCCTTTTGACTTTACTCCAATCAAGTTAAAGTGGTTTGAAGAATGGGCAAAGATGAAATGCATAGGTATCTTCTTGGAAAGGCGAGATGGAGAATGTAGGGACGATCGTTTATCACGCCAGAATATTGTGTCAGAGTTCGTCTCGAAAGGTAACTTTATGTGGCAGGCAAACTACGAGATGCTTCAAAAGGGGATATCGTCATTGCCTGTTGACTCAGATCTATGGAACGAGATGGATAGGATTGGTATTGATAGGACTGATGTTCAGATCACGCCAGCACTTCTTGCAGAGCGGGTTAAGGTTGAAAAAGGGAAACAATTCTGTATCGGCAGGATATTCTTCGACATTCTTCGTTTTCTGTATCATCAAGAAAATACAGAAACTAAGGCAATCGGAGTAGCTAATAGCATATGGCAATCGATGCGTGCAGACGGGGTCCCAGGCAGCGACAGAGAGCTACTTCCTGATGAGGTCTGCGAAGCATTGTTCCATCATCCCGATGTTATTTCAAGGCCGTCCGAGGTATTGAAGTTTGACAGAAGCCCTGACGGGCAGTACCATCAGCTATGGCTATTCGATCGCATTATGTCGACCGAACATCTTTGGGTTGGTCGTTATAAACGCAGTACCGTTCCGGAGACGATGAAGCAAGACTCTATCTTGTCTAGGATAAACCCAGAAAATGTTATCCTGAAAGCTTTTGATTATATTACGTCAAACAAGGGTCTTTCTATTGGTACTTACAAGCCCGAGAGCATGATTTCTGAGATGACGCCAGACCTAATACCTGAACGGATTCCTGATATGGACCGACGCATTTCCCATGCAACCTTCAGACCGAGCCGTGGTGAAACCTCCAAATCGGGAGCTGAATTATGCCAGTTGCGGAAGTTCCATAGCCAGCTTTGGGCTCAACAACGTACGCTGCAATTGTTGACAAATGCACAACAAATCTCCCAGCTAAACTTGCTTTTAAAAGGCCTTGCAAGTGAAGTCAAAGACCAATATACTGAGTTCATTACGATGCGTACTAGTATGGATCTTATAATCAGTGGTACATATAGCTTTACAGAAGAGCAGCGCCGCACCCAGGAACTCGTTTCCGTTTTTGACGTCGATGGGCCGTGTCATGTGGCAACGGTGTACAACGCAGACTGGGAAGTCCTGCCACACCCCAATCTGAGAAGCATGAGTGTGTGTTGGGTAGTTGAAGAGTTGAACCAGACCGATAAGCCATACTTCGAGCCTGGCTCAGCCAGTGAGCCCTCAGAAGAAGACCCAAGGATTAAACGCAGGAAGCTAGACGGCGAGTTCAAGACAGATAGGGCAGGAAACAAAGTACCTCCCCTCAGTGCATCAGAGCTGCATGCAAGGGAACAGGGAATTGTCACAGAGCCACTAAAACACGTTGAACATTTTGAGATACTTAGTGAACGCTATGAGAAATCTAAGCGTTGTTACCTAGTCCTTGGTAAAGTCAAGGGAATGTGGCGAGTTATGGACCGTCCATCTCAATGCTATGAGCTTTCTTAAGTTTTGGCTTAGCAAAAGATTTGTACAAAGTATTACGGGTGCCTTTGATAGTATTTCCCAATTTTTTCTAATACTTAATTCTATGATATTTAATTTAGATCCATGGTCAATTGTGCTGAAACCTACAGCATTTGGTGCCGCTAATAAGGGCTCGGTATAGGTGAGGTTGTGTAAAAAGTATGCAAAAAGAGACATACAACAGCGAGGATTCCCCGGTCGTCACCGACCCGAGTACTAATTCACCGCTTCTCAGCTTGACTATGGGAGAGCGGACGGGATCCCGTATATTCTAAGAGCTATGGTCGTATGTGCCAGAGGTAGTGGGGGATTTGGTATAAGGGGAAGCAGCATCTTGGAACGCAAGTTAAAATAATCCAAAAAACATACAACAGCAGGGATTCCCCGGTCGTCACCGACCCGAGTACTAATCTGCCGCTTCTTAGCTTGACTATGGGAGAGCGGACGGGATCCCGTATTTTCTAAGAGCTATGGTCGTATGTGACTGCATGAGCCAGCTCTCAAGTCTAAGTAAGACTCGCAGTGCTGCGGTTAATTCAATTCAATCAAGCCAAAAAAAAAGTACTCTTAAAAACAAGTATTCTTATTGGAGAAATTGAGAATTTCAATTCAATCAATTCAAGTTCGCAAATGAAATTACTGCTTTGCTTGCTTTTCTGTCGATCGAATTGAATTGACTGCTGCGCTGTCTAAGAGGGAAAGATAGTGGCAAAACATACGCGATTATGTTACGCTTGAACCGGCTCATTTCTGGGCACTGAATTTACATGTAAGATCTCATACACTACCTTAGATCAAGATGCTATCTAGGTAACAAAAAAGTCTTACAGATTTGGGATCTACCTGTTGTAGGCAATCTTGATTTAACTATCAAAATAATTACGCAAGCTAATATTACAGTGATCTATATTTGCAAGGAGTCGCTGATTAGGGAGGTCTAACGCAGCAGAAGGTTGACCAGAGAAGATTCATCAACCGCTTTGACGCCGGCTGTCAATACAGCTACAGTCTATTACTAAGCAATTTCCTTTCGGCAATGATACCAAACAGTGGTCGCCATGGCCTATTCGGCCCATGATGGTCAGCAATGCAACTTTGGATATCGCCAGCCTGAGATGGGATCTTGGTAGAGATCTTTGTTGCTATTGGGTGAAACCCAGAAATAAATGTCTCTCATTTTCGCAAAGCATACTTGAGTAGTTGGTAGATCAGATCGATTGATTAGGAGAATAAACAAGCTTGCGCCGCATTCCCGCTTTGGTCAAGTTCGCAAATCCTTCAAGGCAGTGCCGTTTTTCGCTAAAACAGTGGTGTCAGCACCTAGATCAATTAGGTTAAATGGTGCGCTTTACTCCGCCGCGCTGAATGAATTTGACAGGGACATGGGCTTATTCTCTACCCCTACATTCCATCATGCGTCATGCGAAAGAATAGATCTTCCTCATAGACGTATAATATTGTAATGATTATACAAAGATGTCAAGATAGCACAGGTGCCTAAGGAGGAGATTTACTGGAATGAAGTCGCTGGATTACTTAGATTACCAATAACACTCGTACTTGGCACAGTAAAATGCAAAGACCCCCGCCTGCAGAACCTGAACTGCAGAAGATCATCCTTGGCTGTCGGAAGTCGTGGCACAGCCCTGCCCAAATCCGCCTTGCCTCACAGCAGATCTGCAAATTCTGCATCATAGTGGCCCTATTAGACTTAGGGATCAATTAGCAAGTCACTCAACCTGCTTCCTTGGCTAGATTTGCTAGATACATAAGGCCGACTGAGCCCTCGACTCTTGCCTGATTCACCCCTCTTCCAGTTTTGCCTTTGGGACAGCTGATTCAGCTAATGGCAGTCTCATCTGCGAAATGCCCAAGATGACTTCGTCACCTACCCACGAGAATCAGAGTCTTATGTTGTCCCTACCAGCAACTGAAGAGAATGACCGTGACTCGAGCCATGATCAGAAGTCTTATCTTAAGCTGAATGAGTCAGCACCTTCGTGGTTCTGGAGAGTTGGAATTTCGGCGACATTATTGCTTATTCCCATCGCATATCTAGGTAGGTTGGAGATGTCTTTGTGTAAAGACGTAAAATTGACAGCCGTGGTCTAGCATTGATTGGTATGGTCGCATCACTTCGGAATAAGAATCAAAGCTCCTTTGGGGACACCATTTTGGAGCTGTTGAAAATTGCTTCCACGCTTTGGCCCATCTCGTTTGCAGCCGTGATTGGACCTTTTCTCAAGACTCTTGCTCTCTTACGTGCTGAGCGAGGGTCCAAGCTAGGATCTCTTGAGTTCCTTTTGACAAGCCAAACAACCGCTGCTGCATTCAAGAATCTATTCACTCTACGATGTATACGAGTATGGACTGTCGGTATCGTCGCCTTGTGGTGTCTGAGTCCTCTGGGCGGCCAGGCAGCTGTTCGATCTTTGCAATTACAACCAACAAGTATAAGTACAGCAGTCCCTGCCATGCATTATTTCTCAAAACATACTCACAAGGTTATCGAATCCGGACACATCAGTAACCTCACCGGAGATATTAATGTGTTTGATTCTCAATCATCGCTGATAAACGGCCTGAGGAGTATCGTTACATCTGCATTTTCAAGACCAGATATTATAATTTCGCACGCCAATGGTTCCAGTCCTAATTTTGACGATGCGGTTAGTAGATTAGGAGGAGCATCTCAGGCAGTCAGTTTTGGACAGCAAGACGTGTGGCGCAATGTCCGCATTCCATTTATGGAACTACTCCCTGATTATGATGCCCTGAATCCCACAGCCTGGACTCCAGTGCCTTCCGACGAAGTTGTTCCATATGCTTCCTTCATAGGAGTGCCGATTCGCGGGGGCACTTTTCCCAGAGCAGGTAATTCCACCATGACTTTGCAGTCTCGTTACCTACATCTTGACTGCAGTGATGAGTTTAATGGAACGTCTTGGTTGCGACTCAATACAACTTCACCCAGATCCTACTTTCACGTGGTAGATTCGCCTCAACTCTCACATCAATCATTTGCCTCAATGGCTGCATCGGATCTCAAAACTCAACCAAACATGTGGTTGGATATCGTCACTAGACGCGACCTTAGCGCCCAACATTTCAATGTCAACTCAAGCCTTACGCCGTCGTTCAAGATGCAACTTATTGTGGGTGGAACGTGTCTAGGCGATGTATATTTCGACCAGACAATGCTTCGTTTATGCAATATCAGCACTTCATACGTGGATATTGCAGTGGAGTGCATGAGGCCAAGCACCCACAACGATCTTGAATGCCAAGCCAAGAAAATCCGTCGAGCCCACAAGTTGCCATACTCAGAAAACCTGACAGATCTCTCAAGTTTGCGAACCGTTAGCCAAATTCTATCAGAAATGCCCTTCACATTGGCATCCTACGGCGAGAGAGAGGCCAGCCTGCTCGAGCAATTTATCAGGGATCCCCCCATGATGTTTGACATGGGGCAACAGAAGGTGCGAGAAATGCATCCGGCCTGTTTCTCAAACTTGTCTACAACGGTCTTCGGGGGGAGGATGGCTGCAGCACTGAACACATTCCTAATGGCCACCTATAATAATAGTGTCCTCACAGGCTCGGATGGCACAAGTCTTAAAAATCGCAATTCCATGTGGCAGAACAGTACTGCCACCTGGATGGAGTTTACTGGGGTAATCTATGTGCCAAATGTGGCATGGTTTTCTGTTTGGGTGCTCTCAACGCTGATATTGTTCGGCTGTGCTGTAACCAACGTAGTTATTCGTCATAATTTGATGACGCCTGACTTTTTGGATAGTGTGGATGGACTTACACGAGACTCTCGTTTTATAGATATCCCAGAAGGGGGAAGTGGTGCAAGTTCACAGGATCGACTAAACGGGACGAAGGACATACTCGTCCAGATATGTGACATTCAACCAAACATGGACGTGGGGAGAATTGCTTTGACTACAGAGGTTAAAGATATAAAACTAGATTGGAATAGAGCTTATGTATGAGGGTATATAAATTTGTGATTTATTTCAGTGGCCTGACCTTTACTCGTCAGCTTAGGCTAACCACAAGGCGTTCGTGACAGTTATGAGCGTTGAACTCATTACCATAGCATGTACCTAGTTGAGGCAAATTTTGCCAGAGGCTCAAGATTTCTCGATAACTTCTGTCATGTGTTGTGCAATCCAGAATTTTCTACATGTTTACTTTTTGTATATATTCTTTTTTCATTTTGAGTTAAATAAATAACGATTGTAAGCAGACAGCATATTGGGACGTGGGGACTTTCATTTTCTACTACATGTACGATAAAAACGAAAGTCTCCACCCATCTGCTGCATTCGGATTGATGTTGTTAATCCCGAGAAGCATTTTGGCTACTTCTTTATGCCCATGTCGACAGGCATGTATAAACGGAGTGTAGTCATGCTTATACTTTGCGATAAGATCAAATTTAATGCTTGGGGGAATAATTTGGACAAATACTTCATGCCCAGTCTGGGAAGTCGAGCATAGTGGAATTTTTTTGCTTCATTTATCCTTGACAGTAACAGCTATTGGTTTATTAGCATAGCTAGAGGAATAACGCCCTACAAAGGGAGAAGGGCCCTGCTAAAAGCCAGTAATATATTTACTTGGATTATATGAACATAGCCTAAAATACTACAATCTTATAGCCTAATTAGTTAAGAGAATTAGATATTAATATATCTATTACCTTAATCTTTAATAGCCATTATAAAGCTATTATAATCTTAATTAGTTTATTTATGATCTTTAAAAAATTATATATAAATTAATTTAATAAATAAAATATTTAGAGTATTATTTTATAAATTAGTAAAATATTAAATAAAAAACTCAAGGTTGTTCTGCCAAGAAGAGTAAAGTTAGTTGTATAGCACGGGGCTGCATTTGCAATGCCACTAGTTGTATCCAAAAAACGGTTGTACTAAAAAGGTGTTCTTAGGTCTACTGCCTGGTTGAGCCCACGGTTGATTTTTGTTTAAAATAGATAGTGTAAAGCAAATTCAGAAAGCCTTCCCGAACTCGTCAGATGAACATTCAGTGCCAGATGTTCTCGATATCATTGTTAAAAGGTGGGGTTCTGCCATGGACAAGCCGCTGGTTGATAAAGGAGGGATGATCGATCCAAAAGGTAAAGGTGAGGAGCTTGCCTAAAGTCCTACCAATCACAGCCCGTGTCACAGAAACTGCGACTCTTGTGACACTATGACTAGCCAGGGCTTTGTGATTAATAAATAAGCATCTAAAAAAAAATGAATGCAAAAAACATACAACAGCGGGGATTCGCTGATCGTCACCGACTCAACTACTAATCCGCCCCTCACTAGCTTGACTATGGGAGAGCGGACGGGATCCCGTATTCTCTAGTGGGTATGGTCGTATGTGACTGATTGGGTCATAATTCGGAATAAGTTCCAGTTGCCCCATATTGAAGCCAGCGATTTCTTTAAGCGAAGTGTTTGCTAACCCACGGCATATCGTTAGTCCAGATGCAAGTTCCATGGTGACGTAAAAGTGGTATTAGCTAGGGCTTGATCTAGTGGAACAAAACACCGCTTGATACATACACTGACACTTGCTGAAGCGATGACTGCTTATCTTGTTCAGGCTAGCGCTCCGGAGTGCCAACGTTAATTTCTGGGGCAAGTCGCCGGGACCAAGTCGCCGGGACCAAGTTGCCGGGACCAAGTTGATTCTCGACGGTGCTGCCCAGTGACAGTGCATCGGGCTTTTATCGTCAACTGGGTGGCTCCATAATCTACTCAAAATGCTGAAATTAAACAGGGCATTGAAATTTGCTCACCGAGTCAAGATCTCTGCCAGCGGACCAATGGCATCTAACCCGGCGTAATGACGCTTTTTAATGCAGCGCATCACCATCGAGGACTTTTTACTATCAGTAAATGACGTAAATTTGTTATTTCATGGTCATGTTTCTCTCTATTTTATAAGATCTTGTTATACACTGCAGATATCACAGAGTCATGACCTGTATTCCGCAAATGTATGACATGCTCAAGGTAAAGCTCTCATGCCGAGCTATTCCAGGGTGTGGGGGACACCTTCGGCAACCATCCATCCCTGTTCCCAAGCTGTCACCGCGTCGTCTCAGTCTGCCTCCAGGTGGCAAGCACACCCCCCGATTAAACAAATCTGTGGTAACCAATATTCCCCTACACGAACCTCAAAAACGTTCACGCCGTAAAGAGTTTACTTTTGGCGCAGGTATCCGAGAGTCTGTGCATTTGGCACCGCTGCTTGTTCATGGGATCTCAGAGTCTCCACAAGTGGACTTGACGTAACTATTTTGCTTGCCTATATGAAAAAGAAGAAAGAAACTTGCTTACAAACAGTGATTGGTTAGCATTTAGACATCCCTTGATATCGATCTGGCACCACTCCTCGGGTATATAAGGGCTTTCGTGTCCAGTGTTGATGCAGTTCGAACATCAACACTCCTCACACAACCTCAAACACAGTGCACTATGACTGTCTCAGTCCCCAATCCCCAATACTCTCTCGCGAATCCCCAGCCGTTAGGTTATCGGAGACGTCGTGGCTGTAGGCGAAAGAGTGGGTGGAGCATGGCATGGGGGTAGAATAGGTTCAATCCTATTACTCAGACATTGCTTACTGACAGTCTATATTTGCTAGGTCGCGACACATGGTGCCGTGCTTTCCAACAAGGCCAGTTACAGATGTGCGTAAACTGGATATGACCCCATCCAATATGCGCATCTGTAACTAACACGCCCCAGCCATATTGAGGCCGGGCGGCTTGTGGTCATCCAGCTTGGATGATCCAAGGACCGGGTGGTCTGGGCCACCTGGCAATTCAATTCGCGCGGGCAATGGGATACAGAACCTTTGCCTTATCAATTGGTGACAGCAAACTTCAGCTAGCCGTGGATCTTGGAGCACATGCATACATTGATACAAGCAAAGACGACCTGGTTAAGAAGCTGCAAGAATTGAGGGGTGCAGACATGATCTACACGGCGGCACCTAACCTAAATGCCACCAGCCCGCTTGTCGCTGCTCTTCTCCCCGGTGGTAAGTTGCGAGTGCTTGCAGTCGGTGGAAATATCCAGTTTGATACGATATCAATTATCAACAACTGCTCCTCGGTGCACGGGTGGGCTTCGGGCCACGCCATCGACTCGGAGGAAGCTATTGCATTTGCGCAGACTCATGGGGTTAAATGCGTGACCAAAAAGTTCCCGCTCAAAAACGTGAACAAGACCATTGAACAAATGTTTGTTCGGAAATGCTCGATTTAGGGCAGTTCTGGTTATGGAATAAGTGCAGAAGAGGCTAAGATTGGGGAAGGGCTAATTTCTGTATATTATAAAATCTTGAAATTTTCAATGGTAACAAAATGAAGGGAAAGTTAATTAACAGGATATTTTATATATCTAGCGTAGGTCATATGGATAGCTTAGTAGTGTTAATATAATGCCGTTCAATTCTCATAGTATTTTTATTGTATTGTGATCCCATAGTAATTTGTGGATTCTAGTAGGGTACTGGTCCAGATTCCCTAGACCTCCCTTTTTTTATTAGTTCCTTTTTTTTTATATTTATTTTATTCTAAATTTAATTATTTATATTAAATTATTAAGCTATTTATTATTACTATTTATATTCTCTATAAATCTCTTTTAAGAGTTATTTAAGCTAAGTCTTTTTTTTATAAATAATTAATAATTTAATATTAATTTTAGTATATTTTATTATTAAATAATAAATTTAATATTATTATTATTAAAGCCTTTTTTTTTAAATAGTTTATATTCCTAAAAAATAAGCTTAATTTTATTTTTAAGATATATAATATTTTAATATTATAAATAATAAATTTTCTTATTAAAATAATATTTATTTATTATAATAAATTAGATATTAATAACTTAGATTTTTTAATATATATATTTATATATAAAATTAGATTTAAAAAGGATATTATCTTTATAAATAAGATAATATTAAAATAATATTTTAATTAATATTATTTATAAATATATTTATAAGTATATTTATAAGTATATTAAAATATTGTTGGATTCTAAAGGGAACGGATGAGTGATATTGCACTAGTGCTGTCACAGGGGGTTAGGTTGGTATGTTTAATAATGCTTAATTCTATATCTAATCTAGCTATTATAAGTTATATTGGTGGTTTCCCTAGGTTATATGACCTAATAGCTTGCTGCCTAAGGTAGCTAGTCTTTTGGCTAATGGGGTTATAATGCTGCTATTTATAATATTAGTACTTTTTCTTTTGTGTATTAAATAATATACCTATATATAGTATTTAAATATATCTAATAGGCAATAAAAAGGGCAATATATATTATTACTAAATATATATACTTAAATAATATAAAGAGGAGGATATATCTCTACCTTTAGCTATATTATATAGGCTTAACTATATATATTACCCTCTATTACTTATATTTAACCTATCCTTTAATATAAATTATAACTTTATTTATACTAATAAATTATTCTAGTATCTTATTTAAGTTTACCTTAGTTATTATATTTGTAGAATTATTATTATTATTAATCTATTTAATTGTATAGATTTTATATTTTTTATATAATTAATATAAAGCTATAATATTAATTATGAAGTATTTTTTTTTTATTATATCTAATTTAATAAGGTATTTATAGAATAAATATAAGTCTATATAAATAATTATTAGGATAAATAGTATACCTATTTAGTTAGTAATTAGCTTAAGTATTATTTTAAAAGTATATTTAATATTAATACTTTAAATTATTTTATATAGTTCTAAGGTAAGTATACTTTAGATTATATACTAGCTCTTTATTAAGCTATATATAATAATATTACTTTTTATTATAAATTCTATATTATTTATTTTTTTATTATTAATTATAATAATATAATTAATTTATAAGCTAAGGTCTTTATTATTAATAAATAATTTATTAATAAATATAAAGAGCTTTACTATTATAAGGTTAAGTAGGATATACTTAAGTCCTTAATCTTAATTACTTATTTATTATTTTAATTATTTATTTAGCTTTTTAATCTTTTTATTTAATAGGTCTTAGTATTATATTATAATAAAAAGATTAAATAATACTTTTAGTTAGTATATTATTATAATATATATATTTTGTGCTTATTGCTTAATATATTCCTTCTTAGTAGTCTTCTTTTTTAGGTTAATTGTTCTTAATTTTAATGCTTATCCTTTTTGCTTAAGCTATAGTTATAAGTTTTCTCTTAAGATTAGTTTATATTTATTAAAGAGAAGGGGTTATTATTATATTAGTATTTGTTTAGGTTTTGCTATAAACTTTGCTTTATTAAGTTCTTTTTTCTCTAAGTTATATAATAGTTAATTATTTAGTTTAAATATATTATTTATTTATATTTTAATAATACTAAATATTTTTTTTAATTTAGAGATAAGTAAATAAAGGTTAAAAGTTAAGATTATTATATTAAGCTTATTTTAATAGTAATTAATATATATTATTTATTAGTATATACTTACCTTAGCTATTCTATAGAGTGGTTTAATAATTCTTATAATTATTTCTTTTAGGAGGTTATTGTTAATTTGCTTTAGAGGGTATATTAGGATGGTTCTATTTAATTAGGTATTTGATTATATATATACTTAGGTAATATTTTATAGCTAAATAAATATTTTTTTTTTAATTAATAATAGGGTAATTATAATAATTAGCCTCTAGTTACTGTATTGGATAGTAGGTGTTTATATAAGTATTATACTTTTTTTGTTATTATTATATCCTTAAATAATAAATTATAACTTCTTATATAGTATTACTATTTTTTTTCCTTTGATTTTATATACTAATTATATATTAAAGATCTATTTACCTTAGTATTTATATTTATATATTATAGTTTCTTAAGGCCTTGATTTTATCTTTATTAGATTATTTAAATAGTCTACTTAGGGTAATAATCTTTTCTTCTTACTATAGTTATAGTAATAGGTTCTAATTAGTTTTTTCTTTTATAGTTAAATATATAGTATTTATATTAATATTATTTTCTAGGTTATTTAGAAGTATTTTATTAGTAATAAAGGTTTAATTAATTAAAGGTATTTTCCTTAGTCTTCTATATCTTTGCTTTCGTAAATTATATAGATTAACTAGGGGTTTAGTGATTTAGGGTATTAGTAGTTATAAATCCTCTTTTTATTCTTTATTTTATAATTAATATAGAATTATATATAGTAATATTTCTCTTTTATCCCAGAAGAATAATTTAATAATTATTACCTAAAGACTTATTAGGCTATTTAGTAATTCTATAATATATTTCTTATCTTCTATATTAATCAATTTAAATAGGCCTTACTATCCTTCTTTTTCTTACTATATATATACTTTTGATTAAAGTGGTAGGGAGTAAGTAAAGGTAGTATCTAGGCTATTCTAAGTTATAAGGGCCTCTTTAATCTAGTGGTTTATAAGGAGTTTTCTTATTTTATTAGTAGCTTTATAGATAGCCTTAGTATATTATATTACTTTGAATATAGGTAGTAAATTGTTTGATAGGTGTAAGTAGGCGCTAAATATAAGTAGTATTAGTATGAGTTTATTAGGGCTTATTAAATTGTTAATAGCCTTAACTGCTATTTATAGTTTCTAGTTATCTGTGATTATATTACTAAGTTTGTTTTTAATGATATTATATATATACTTTAATAGGCTATAGTAGTATTCTATTTTTCTAATATTATTATATATTTTAATAGGTACCTTATTTATATTAATTATTAATATTTAAGTATATTATTTAAATTCTTTTAATATAAAATTTGTTTTAATATTATAGATAATCTAGTTAGATAATCCTAGGTAGCTATTAATCTAGTATTTGTGTAATATATTCTATATATCCTTTGCTTTCTATTATTTAGGGTTAAGAAAGTATATTACTTAAAATAATATTATAATATTAATAATATAAATTAAAGGTTTATTATTAATTTATATAATATTAATAATAATCTTATAATTAAACTTATAGTTATTCTTTAGTATAAAGTAAAATCTACTTAGGGCTTTACTATTTATTTAATAATAATAGTATATTTTAGTAAGTTTCTTTAATATTTTTAAATTAAATTTTTAGTTTATTTATTTAAGTATTTTCTTTAAATAATTAACTAATAAATACTTAAATTAATAGTATATTTAGTATAGCTTAGACTTTATAAGGTAAAATATAATAGTTTTTTTTATATTAATAATCTACTATAGATATTCTTATTATTTAATTATAAGGACTTTAATATTTCTTTTAATAAGTATATTCCTTAGATTATTAAGTTTAATACTTATTTAATTTATATTATTAATAAATAATAGGAAAGGGGTATATATTAGGATTAATTAGAAGTTAATAGTATTAAGGATTATAGGTATAGTTATTATACTATTTAATATTATTAAGCCTTTATTAAATTTGATTTTATAGTTTTTAGTTTTACTAATTAATAATAAAGGGATTAATTTTCTTAGTACTTATACCTAGGGAAAGCTAGTAATTAATATACTAATTACTCTTATATTAGGGATAATCCCTTGGAATACTTTATAATTATATTAATTTTTAGTAAAATATATTTTATTCTTTGCTTTCTTAGTCTAGGGGTCTTTCTTTATAAGGGTATAGATAAATATTTAGTTATAGAGAATAATAATTATATTTTTATTATTTAGTTTATAGGTTTTAAAGAATTATTTGGTTTTATTTATTATAGTAGTAAAGTTTATAGTATATTATAGGTTCTTTGGTTCTTTATTAGAGTTATTATTATTATCTCTAAGTTATTTTATTTCTTAGATAATATTTTCTATTTACTAATTAATATTATTATTATTTTCTTCTTTATATATTATTAAAAAGGTTTAATAGGTATTATCTAATAGTTTTACTTTATAATCTTATATATTAAACTATGGTGGTATAGTGCAGTGGTTAGCGCGCTGTGTTTTTCACAGAGACCGGGGTTCGATTCCCCGCAATAGCCCCCGGCCCAGGGAAATAGGTAAAAAAGGATTATTGTAACTAGTTATTTTTCCCCACTGGGGTTTTTATAGGCGATAATTGTAACTAAAATAATTATGATATAAAGCTCTTATTACTCCTTATAAAATCTAACTAAATACTAAATAAGAAAGTATCCTATTTATATATATATAGGTTAAGTTAAGTAATTAAATAAGGGTTTTTTTTAAAAAAAAAAAAAAAAAAAAAAAAACAATTAAGTTACTTTATTTTAAGGTTAAATTAGGCTGCTAGAACTATTACTATATAGAATGAATATGCTATAAGTATTACTATATAGGTGTTCTTAATTATAGAGCTTTATTATAGGTCTCTATATATATATAACCTAGTCTTATAATGCTTAAGATATCTATCTTAGTTAAACTTATATATAAATACCTATTTAACTAGTAATAGTTTAGTCCTAGCCTTTAACTGCTCTATTTCTCTCTATATACCTTTCTTAATTAGCTTGTGCACTTTAGTATATACTACTTTTAATAATTACTTATATAATAAGTATATTTATAGCTTCTTCTAATTATTTAAAGGTTTAATTAGGTTATCTTTATATACTTTTTGCTTATAAGGTACTATACTAAGGCATATTATATACTTTTATTTTATAGCTCCTATAATTACTATAAATACTATTTAAATACTTTTAGGGTTATAGTTATTCTTATTATAATAATTAGTTATAAAGAAGTTTATTATTAGATCCTCTCTTAGTATTTAAGTATTAGTTTCTTAGTCTTTATATACTATACTTATAAGAGTATTTCTCTCTCTTATACATATGCTTATATATATTACTATACCTATATATTTTCTGCCTTAGCCTCTTTCTTGGCTATATATAGACCTAGAAACTAGTTATAGAGGGGGTTTAGTTACTATTTTTATTAAGAGCTCTTTAGGGCTTAGTATAAACCTAATATTCTTTTTAATTACTCCTTTATTCTCTATTAATTGCTAGTCTTGCTCTAGCTTTAGGTCTTATTAATTAATCTTTTCTATAGAATATACCCCTAAACTTAATCTTATTTCTCCTAGCTATTTATTTTTAATACTTATTTCTATTAATTTACTTATTTATTATATTAGGTCTATACTTAGCTAAGCTTTTACTATTCTTATTACCTATATACTTTATAGCTCTAGGGTACTTTCTAGTATTTAAAGTCTAATTAATACCTAACTTAATATATACTTAGTATCTTTTTATATACTTTATTCTATAAAACTAATACTCTTAGGTACTTCTACCCTTAAGTTTAAATCTATTAGTTTAATTACTTAAATAGGTTTATTATATTACTTCTTATCTAGCTCTTTTTCTTTAAATTAGAATACTTAATCTATTAATTGGATTATTATAAGCTTTTTAGTATATTTCTTTTACTTTTTATAAAAGATATACTTATTAAATTGTATATTATAAGTCTTAATAATCTTATTAAGTCAAGGGATCTATATTTAATATATATTACTAGCTTTATAGCTTATTAAGTATCTAATATACTTTCTAGGGCTTACTTTTATCTCTTTTCTCTTTCTTTTATCCTCTCTTTCATAAGATAGCAAGTAGGCATAGTATCTATATATATATATACTACTCTAATTAGGTCTTAAGTCTATTATAAGCTCTTTTATTAGTAATAAAGCTTTATACCTAAACTAGTTTTTAAGTACTTCTATTAGAGATATCTAATTATATCTCTATAGGGGAATTATATTAAGTAAATATATAGTTATTTATATACTCTTAGGCTATATATTATATAGGAGCCCTACTCTATTAAGCATTATATTTAACTTATTTATAACTTCCTAATTAGTATATTTAATCTTATTATTAGGTTTATATATTACTAGAAATATAAGCTCTACTATTATACCTTTACTATATACCTAGACCTTATAGTCTATATATCTATTAATACCTATAATAGTATATTTATTATCTAAGCATATAATATATATAACTAGTCTAAACTATCTTTTTACCTAATATTTAAACTAAAATAGCTTATTAAATATTATATTCCCTAATTTATTTAGTATTAAATAAGTATATAAATAGCCACTAAATTTATCTTTAATAATTAGTAACTAACTTACCCTATTAAATCTAATAAAATAGTCTTATAAGTCTTATTATATATACTAAAATAGCCTAAGTAAGTAGTATATTAGTAATTAATATAATATAACCTACTTTATATATATTATAGAATAGATTTTATATTCTTTCCTTAATATTCCCTTAATCTATATATTCTGGGCATAGCTTATAAGCACTTATAGCGCTTGGGGTGCTAGGTACCCTACTTATATATACTATAGCTTGTCTATATCTGCTCTGGGTCTTAGAGGGTCTCTTATTGGTCTCTATTGGCGAATTAAGCTCTACCTACTTAGGACTTTTGCTCTAATAAGTATCTATATACCTATATTACTACTTAGAATAATATTATAAAGTATTATTTAAATAGATAAAGGATAAGAGGAAATATGCTTATATTTAAATAAGATAATATTATACTTTCTAATTATCTTTAATAAAATAATACTTTATTTTATTATTCTATAATATATAGAGTAATTAAAGCTATAATATTATATATTTACCTTCCTTAGAAGGGTCTTAGAGATAATATTAGTATAAAAACCCTTAATTATTACTATATCCTTAAGCATTAAATTAACTAAGTAATTACTATTTAGCCTATTAAATATATTCTTAATTATATAGGTACCCTTTCTAATAATAAGAAACTAAATAATACCTACCTTAATATATTCTCCCTTTATTAGAGTAAATAAGCCTAGTACTAATAATACTTTACTATTTACTAGGTAAATAGCACCATAAGTATCTATTAGTATACTTTTTATAAGTAAATAAATATATATTCTTATTATAATATAAATTTAAGCTACCTTTTCCAAATAGTATATTTAGCTAGGATTAAGAACTATATATAAGATATTTATAGGAAGGCTATTTAAAGCTATATTCTAGGAATCTATACTTATATTCTACCCCTTAGCTACTAGCTACTCTTGTAATTACTTCTATTAAGATTATTAAAGCTTTATATATATCTAAGCAGCTTAAGCTAGATCTAATATACTCCTTAATAGTTACTTAATAGCTCTTATAATTATATTTTTAAGAATTATATATTAATTAAGTAACTAGGAATAATAATTAGGGTTATATTTATAAGAGTATTTTTGCTTTTTCCTTGTGGATTGCTTATTAGACCCTATACTAAGCATTGAAAATATACTATTATTCTTATAATCTCTTTTTTGCTTTATAATAACTAGGAATATATCTCTATAGCTTATTAGTAAGTCTACTTCTTCTAATTTATACTCCTTTTCTACTATTTCCTTAAGATAATATTTTACCTAGTTTAGAGCTATTTATATACTTATTATACTTATAAACTCTTTAATAGCTATTATACCCTTTACCTTAGGTATATTATATACTTTACTATATATATAAAGCTTATTTTAGTTTATAAACTATATTTTTACTTTAATATTAACTTTTACTATATTAATAAGTAATACTTAATAAAGCCTTCTAATTTTATTAATTATACTCCCCTTAGTAAGATTTATAATAGACTTAATAGCTTTAACTAGCTATCTTAAAGTAAATTCTAATATACTTTTATTATTATTATTATTATTACTATAGCCCTCTCTAACCTTTTCTATAGAGCTTTAGAATACCTTTTTTTTGCTTAGTTTAGCCTTTTCTATGCTAATTTTACTTAATTTAGAGATTGCTAATTTATACTATTTATATAGAACTATCTATATAATCCAGGATCTTAATAAGTCTTTATTTTAAAGCCTTTGCTGCCTTTCTTCCTTTTTCCCTTTAAATTATCTATTCTTAATAAGAAATCTATTAAAGATTTCTATATTAATTAGATCTTTATCTATTACTCCTTAAGCTTTCCTTTTATTAATTATCCACTCTTAGAGCTCTTAGAAAGATAGAAACTTAACTTAAGATATTTTATTAAAGGATCTTTCTTTTTTATTAAGGTTAACCTTATTCCAAAGCTATAGAAAGAGTATATAGCATTTTAAAGTAATTACCTAATTAGTCTATTACTTAAATATTTAAAGTTTAGTAACTAAGAATAGGCTATTGCTTATTATTATTAGGTTTATTATTATAAAGGGAGCTATAGTAAGGCTTTTCTATATATAATTTTAAGAAGGAAAAGAATTCTTTAAAATAAAGATTTACTACTCTTTATTAATATAATTAGTACAGCAGAAGTTACTAGAGTATAATACCACCTAGGCTTATAACTATTACTTAGCACTATTTTATTATATCTAGCAGTGGAAGGAAGTATTAAAAAAGCCTTGTTTTTTCTATAAATAGGGGTTTATACATTATGGGTTAAGAATACAATAGAGTAGGGCTTTGTTATAGGGCTACTACAACCAATTATATAACAGCCTATTGCAACAATAGTTAGATTAGATATAGAATTAAGCATCATTAAATATACTAACCCAACCCCCTATAATAGCACTAGTACAATATTACTTATCTATTCCCTTTAAAATCTAATACTAATTAATAAAGCTTTCTACAAATCAATAAGGCCCTAAAGAAGAAATATTAGATATAAGCATAAAAAACATACTAAAGAAAGATATCTAGATATAGTTATAAAGGTAGGCTCTTAGGTTTAATAGTAATTTAAAAAGTAATATCCTTAATAAAAACCTTCTATTAAACTTTACTAAATCCCTTATCTATTATAAGAAATACTAATCTAAATAAATACCTATTACTAGCTTAGATCTAGAGATAATAAAAAATCCTATAACTTACCCTATAATCCCTCTTATAAAGAATATTATAATAAAACTATTAAAATATCTAAAGAAAAAGATATACTTAGAATTACTATTAATCTTAACTAAGAAAAGATTAAATAAGATCTCTTTAAATAAATTATAAAATATAATCCTTTTCTAATTATTAACTAAAAAAAAGTAAATTTATTAAGAAATAATCCCTTAAACTTTATAAAAATATAAATTAATAATTATATTATCTATATAATCTACTCTTATAAGGACTCTAAGGACTATAATAATAAAATAATTAAAGTATTTTAAGATAATTTTAATAGATAGAAAAAAGTAATATTTAAGAAAGAAACTATAATAATTATTAGGGAGCTATAAAATACTCTTTTTAATAAAAAAGCAAAGATTTTAAAGGATAAATTAAAAGTAATAGCTAATTTAATTAACCTCTTAAACTTTAAGATAAATATATAGTTAATATAATATAATACTTAATTACCTCTGCAATAAAATACTTCCTAAGTATTAATAGAAATACTAAGAGAGTTTATAGCTACTATACTTACCTTAGCAAAAGTATCTTTATATATAAAGTTACTTATTATACTAATAAGCACTAAGCAATATAATATCTTTACTAGTATAACTAATAAAGATATTATAAAGAAGATAACTAAACTAAGTAAGATCTATATAAATAAGGATTAATATAATAGCAAATAATATAACTTTTAATTAATTAAGATTACCCTCTTTAAAGATAAATATAAATAAATTATTATATTAATTAAAAGATATATTAAAGTATTACTAATTATATTTATTAGAAAAGTATAAGATTATTATATTATTTTATTTACCTAAAAAAAATACTTATATAAAATACTATATAAAAAGATTTAAAACTATTTTAAATTAAAAGAGACTATCTAAGCCTACTAAAATAACCTCTAGATAATAATATTAAAAAACCTTATCTAAAAGTATTAAAATAAATTATTACTTAAGAACTTTAAGATATTTATTTAGAATATCTAATAAATCTATTATAGGATCTATAGTAATAAAGAGAATAAAAAGGAATTTTACTAGACCCTTCTATTATCTATTAATAGTATTATAAAGTATAATATAGCTTAATATAAATATATAAATATATTTAAAGAACTAGCTAGTAATATCTAAATACTACTAAAGATAGTAAATAATAATAAAATAAGTAATATAGTATTCTTTATTAATTATAAATTCACCTAAAATAAATAATATTATAGGAAGAGAGTATTTAAATAGAATAACTATTAATAATAAAAATAATAGTAATATTTTATATATTACTAATAAGGATATTAATTAATTAGGTATTCTAAAAAAGAGTACTAATAATTAAAATAGAAATAGTTTTTTTTTTTTTTTTTTTTTTAAAAAAAACCATTTTCTAATTACTTAACTTAACTTATATATATATAAATAGGATGCTTTCTTATTTAGTATTTATTTAGATTTTATAAGTAGTAATAAGAGCTTTATATTATAATTATTTTTATTAAAATTATCTCTTATAAAATCCCAATAGTTGAAAAATAACTAATTAAAATAATCTTTTTTTACTTT